>OZ026842.1:6734385-7224206 GCA_964023205.1 Lutraria lutraria
GTGCATCTTAGGGCCAAACATTCTCTAGTTATTTGTTGGACAAGGTTTTTGTGATGAAGGTCACTGTGACCTTGAACTTTGACATACTGACCTCAAAATCAATATGTGATGACCAATCCCCAATCAAATCTGAGGAGCTATGGCCAAATCGTTCTCTAGTTAAGGTCTGGTTAAAAACCGACAGACAGCCTGACCGACATGTCCAAAGCAATATATCGTTGTAACTTCTTTTTTTTTACCTTTCACATGCTTCCAAGGGCAAAAAAAGCAAGTAAAAGGAAACAAATAATTTTTCATCAATGGAAGTCTCACAGTTTTCAAAAAAAGATTTTACAAAAAGCTGTTTGAATCTCAAAAATTAATCCTTTTTTTATTAATATGAAAACCACTAGAAAAGTACAAATGAAATTTTCAATTTCTCACCTGAATAGTGCTTTCATACACTCCTTTGTTAGGCAGCGTTTCTATGGTAACCTGAAAGTGGGCGTGGTCAACCATAATATCGCTGGTGAAATTAGCGACTCTATTATCGCTATCCCTGGATTTCTGAAACATCAAAACCTGAAGAGAAATAAATAAACGTATCAATAAATGATATCAGGAAAAATTTGGTGTGGCAGACTTTATTGAAAATAATTTTTTTATAATAATACTAGGAGGCGAGGGTCATGTGTCCTGTGGTTAGTGTGCTGGAATTGTAACCCGGCGACCACTTCCGATCAGAGCTATGGAAGGTCACACCATCTCTGAAAGCTTGACCAAAAAATCGAGAAGTTGCCTGCTCCTTATATAGAAGAGTATATTGGTATTGGTTAGAATACAGTTCAGGAAAACTCAAGTTAGGTGAATCAGCCGCCATAGAAATATCGTCGAAAAGCAGAAACATTATAAATGACATGAAGCATGGATATGACCATGTATATTAAACTTCAATTAATGAGGTAATGACCCTTAAAATGACATTTGGACTCTTGAAATTTGCAAAATAAGGTTTTTGACTCTTGAGAATTGGAGCCAAAGGGTCAAATTTACTATTACATTAATAGGAAATTTTGTTGACTCTTTACATTTATATCAGCTAAGAGTAATTTTGACCCCTTACTTTTAAAGTAGGAAGCACCCTGTAATATATTCATAATTTCATTAACATTATATAACCTGCTATTTGTTGAAGTTGTACAGCACCTTTTGGATCCTAAGTACAGATATGAATAATTTATATAGACAGTTTCATGGCCATGCATAAACAATGTATAAATGGATTATAAGCAGTTGTAAGGCCATCCTTAAAAAATCTTGGGTTGCAGTTGAGCGACAATAACTTTTAACAGTGTGTAGGTAGGTAGTGACCAAATTAAATTTTTGTTCTCAAAACAAAAAGCAGGATTATTTATAAAACAATTTTGGGGGGGGGGGGGGATAAAAAATTGCTAAAAATATTTGTTGGTTACAGGAATTTGAATAAGTCGGATGTGTTACCGCAAACAAAATATTTTTGAAGAATGACCTTACTAAAACAAGCATTGAAATTTGAAGTGAAAGATGATGATAGTTCATTTGTACCTTTTCATTCGGGACAAGTAAAAACGCATGCACCAAACTCTGGTATTTCAGTTCAGCGCATAACTGTCTCTGAGATTCTGTCTCCTTATTTAAAAACTGTACAAGAGCATTCACAGATTTTTGTACATGTTTATCACTGGAATCCAATTCCACTTGCTTTAAACATGTACACCAATGCATTTGTATTTGAGCGTCAGAGCAAGTACGACTTGGCGGCACAGGTCGTAACAAACTCAGACCACGCTGACTAACTTTCTGCGGAGATTTTGTCCTCTCAATATCAAGTATATCCAATAACGTTTCATGAATATCAAATGGTGTGGCCAATTTATCTGCATTTTTCACAAGATTTTCATAAACATTCGGATACTTCTGTTGGAATTTCTTCGGTAAAGCGAGAGACATAAATGGAAGTCTTTCTTCCATTTTTCCTTGGACTGTCTTTCTGACACGACTGTAACGTGCTCCGTGATCCGCGAAAGCAATAACGACAGTGTTATCTAGATATTCCTTCTCCTTTAAGAACTTAAAAAACTCCACAAAATCAGCATCCATGTACTCTCCCGGGTTGTTGTCCCAATGCGTAAGTTCACTCCCAAAAGTGAAAGAGAATTTCGAAACATTTGAATACTTCACAAAAAAATCTTTCACATAGTTAAGTAGGTACATATGATTCGGTACATTTCCAGTACAGAATCTTGGACTTCCCCGTCTTAGCTCCGTATCCCACAATGCTTGCCAAAATGGTCGCATGTAATGATCGGTCGGCTTATCACGGAAGCCGTTAAGTCGTAGATTAAATACTCCGATCGACGGTTCATCCTCGGCAAACAAGGTCACGTAACCTTTAGATTTATATTGTTTCCATACCAACGGATATACATCAACAACTTCAGCATCCCATCGATTTCTTCTTACTTCAGGTAACTCCATTTCTGTCTTGCCTGAAAAGTTATATTATATATTTTTTTATAGTTTTAAAATGACCAACAGATTTTTTTTCAGCAAGTTTACCGCCATTTCTCAACAACGTTTCAGTTACATGGTGAGAAAGATTTATTACATGACAAACAATGTTGATTTTTAATTGCTAATCTTGTAGTAATATTACGCAATCTCTCTATCTTGTATGAATACCAACCCAGGGATTTTTTGGGGGGCAATTTTATAGCCGAAATTCGGTCCAATGGAAAATAGTATCTTTTTTTTACCAATTCACAGACAAAAATTCTCAATCCAAAAAAAAGTGTCTTTATCAATTATATATTATAGTTTTTTTTGTCTATTTCTGGCCGACCACCCTAATTTTTTACCCTAGTCTTTTTATTAGGCCTGACGAAAATACATTCAGACAGGAAGTACACTTATCTGCATTAGAACCAGGCATTTGTCCCCCTACTTCATTTTGTACAGTGTTTCACGTTTTCTTTATTGTGCCCATTGCAAAGCACCTACATGAATACATGCCTCACCCGTTTCCTGTTATTTTCTAAACACAATACTGTATTTTCGTTGGGCTCAATTTTCGTTTGTTTTTACTAAATAGCTATTTCGTGGGGACATAAATTGGTGGATTTTGATTTTTGAAAAGAAATGCCTTATCTCTGTATTTAAATTCGTGGGATTTGATTTCATGGATGAGCCGACCCACGAGATCCACGAAATTAAATCCCCAACGAAAATTAATGATTCCAGCAGTATTTGGCTGAGCAGTGTCTATGGGAACACCTTAAAGCATTCCTGAAATATCCGAAGTTACAGCCGAGCTTCGAACCTACAACCATTCAATTGGTTTTCCAGAGTGTTACCAACAGACACACAATCTAGTCCATCTCAGCGTTAAGATACAAGAAAAAACCATTTTAAGCCCTTTTTGGGTCCTTTATTCTCCTCCGTTCCCCAAGTAAAAAAAGTATTAACTGTATATATTTTTCCCCACTGAGAGAAAAAATTCCCCATAATTAAAAAAAATCCCCAAATGTAGTGTTTTACAACACATATTCTACCTCCCATTAAAGGGACCTAGTACCTGTTCCTTAAAACAGTAAAACATGGGTCTGTAAACTAACTTACCAGTCAACATTGGAATTAAGGCAGCTGTTGTTGCATCACCAACAATATTGTAACCATCCATAACAACAGCATCGAGTTCTTCTTTCAGGTACTTGTAAGTTAATGGTAGTTTTCTCCGATATGATAAATGAGACATCGAGTCCAGACCAAACATTAGTACATTCATCTTCTCATTGGTGTTATCAGTGACCTCCTTATTTTCATCTTCTTTTGCTTTAAATATTTCAGGTTTTGGATGAACTTGAACAAGAAGTTGATCAAAATCCGCTTCTTCTTCAGATTCGAATTGATCGTACCAAAGCTCTCTGTAATAATCACTTCCATTATCATTTTCTGCAGCTTCATTATCATCAATTAAGTTTGCAATACCTTCATCATCATCATCATCATCATCATCCAAACCATCGATATTCTGATCATCATCTAAGCCATCGTTTTCTTCCATGTATCTATTCAGCTTTCTTTGTCCGACCATTCTAAGCACTCTCTGTACGTCAATATGAGGATTGGGGTAGTCCATTTCATTTCTCTTCTCTTGGAGATTTACCTTAAGGTTAGCAGATCTTGAAGTATTCAGTGTTTGGTTCATCACTGTCTCATCAATAATACTTACTTTATCAACATCTTCCACATTATCAGCATCTTCAGACTGTTGGATATCGATGTCCTCTTTCTTAGCATGATCACTGTCATCTTTTTTCAGGTAACATTTTATTCTAACAAACTCATGCTTTAGCACTGCTTCAAAAGGTTCATCAGTTACTGTCAATGAATCAGCAAAAGAAGCAAAATCATCAGTTACCCTGTCGATGCCAAAAAACTGACATTTTTCCAAAGGTCGATCACCTAACACTTCTTTTTTCATTTTGAACACATCGTTTTCTATATAAAATAATTCCTCCTTAGAGCAGTTCAGGGCATCCATGTGAAAAAAAGCATACTTCACACTATCATGATTCAAATCAAAATTAGGTCTTTTACAAACTGTATCCGTAGATGAAACATCGTCCTGATGTTTCTCAGACTGGAAGGATCTTAACGCTTTTTTAAGATTTAAATGCTCTGCAATGTTCACAACTTTCACTGTTGGTAGAACTGTCGTCTCACATACTGGACAAAACTGTCCGTAGCACGGGAACTTACAGCTTGTATCATAATCCACTGATGTTGAATATTCTGACAAGGAGTCTAAGCCACCGGAAAGAATGTATAAACATGCTATCGTAAGTAAAAGTAATATTATATATCCTTTACGTCGACGCAGATATCTGTAGATCATTTGTATATTTTCAAGCGTTTTCATTTATGGGAAATGCTGGAACTCGGTCATTCATTGCATATAAACATGTAGCACTGTCACATCACAACCTACAAGTATACAAAATATGCTAACATTATTAAGTTTGTGTTTTCAAATTCAAGAATTTTTTTTTTAAAATGACCAACAGATTTTTTTTCAGCAAGTTTACCGCCATTTCTCAACAACGTTTCAGTTTCATGGTGAGAAAGATTTATTACATGACAAACAATGTTGATTTTTAATTGCTAATCTTGTAGTAATATTACGCAATCTCTCTATCTTGTATGAAAACCAACCCAGGGATTTTTTGGGGGGCAATTTTATAGCCGAAATTCGGTCCAATGGAAAATAGTATCTTTTTTTTACCAATTCACAGACAAAAATTCTCAATCCAAAAAAGTGTTTTTATCAATTATATATTATACAATTTCATCAACATCACTATTGGTAGTAAATACCTTATTCTACTACTGTTTTATGAGAGAATGAGAAGAATAATTTAAACATTGAAAAATTATAGATAAATACATTTTTTCACAATTTTGATTAAAATACCGCAAAAATTCCCAATCTGCTGGTTTTAGGGGTGTCAATAGAACAAAATAAAAAATTCTGAAAATTATACACGGCTGACCATTTTTTTCGAACAAGAGGCCTTTGACCACATTGTTTCCATATTTAACTCAGTTTGTATAAAAAAAAATGATTCACAGCAGATTAAATTGACCATAACTTTGCCATTTCTTGTGATATTTTCATAAAATAATTTTTATTTTGCTAAAAAATCATAGCTCTTTAAGGACAGACAAATCCATAATCCTTATATGTCCTAAATCATGTCACCTCTGTGGTTTTCAAACATACAACCAACCCATTAAAAAATCTCTTACCCAAAATTATTTGGATGATTTCAATATTTTTTTTAATTCTATTTTTTTATTTTCAATACATAATTCTTTATAAATCATAAATATATTACCCAAAAAAATGCCTATCTACATTGTAAAAATGTACCTACCAACTGTTAAAAGTTTAGGACCGTGAACTAACACTTTCTAAAGTTGATCTTATTAGACCAGTTAATCAAAGTCCAGCAAGTCTAATGAGAACTACAAAAAGACATCTTACTTATACAATTTTAACTGATCAACTAACCACTTTTCTGTAACAGTTATAACTTATATACCATGGCCATAATGAAAGTTCAGTACTCATGATTGTTTGAAGATTGTAAGCCAGCTGTTGATGTCAAATCAAAATAATTGTATTCATTTTATGGTTTTGCAACATGCTACATTTTCTTAATTAGAAATTAGAATCATGTGTGCACTTAAAAAAACTGGAAACAGATGGTCCTGTTGTTAGAAATGAATGTGAAGGACTTCCTCAATGTCAAGTAAAAAGTAAAATGGCTTAAAGTCATATGCAATAAGCTTCGGCGGAACGGTCACAGTGTATCAGTCATCCTTTCATAACCACAAATCTGTGTTACAGAATTTTAAAATGGATTGAATAGGATACCATGCAAGGTGTTCACTAGACTTTGAAAGTCAAAAGTCATTGACCATTTGGACAAAATTTTCAAGAGTTAAAATGAAATTTTCAAGAGTCATGCAAATGTTTCCAATAGTCAGTGCAAACTAACTTCTTTTTTAGGGGGCGGAAAAGATGAATTAAAGAATTTCTTGAAATTTGTTCTTCTAAGTACGGTTAGCAGCAATGTCATTCCTTTACATGTACGTATTCTGCTTTTATATCTATTTCAATATAAGTTTTAATAGTGACCAGTGCCTGTATAGAGTTCATTTCATTAGTTCTGTGGGTATATATTTCTTGTCTTTATTTCAATATGTTGTCACTATTAATATATATCACGTAAAATGAACAGAAAAAATATGTGTATTTTTATTTTCTAAATTCCACAAAGATAACCACAGACCCATATGCACATAGTATAACATTAACAAGCACTAATACATTATAAGTTAATTAGGGCTGTGGATCATTGGGTAAGTGGCGATCCAATCCAATCCACGATTCAACACTTACGATTAGTTACTTAAACAATCCACAATTCGAATCACGAATCTTTTGTTATTAAGTAACCCATCTAAAACTTCAAAATTGCAGTCCTGCAGACAGCTAATTTGTTTTTAGGAATAATGAAGTAAATCAATATGAATTGTTCTATGGCTTAAAATTTATACGTACTGCCTTCCAGTTAATTTATTTAACCAGCATCATTATTTAAAGAAGCGGTTGGACATCTTGGCAAATTTGATTCGCGAATACCCGAAAATTCATATACTTGCCACAGCTCTAAAGTCAATCATATTAAAGCATAACATGTAGCATCTGACTTGAAAGCAGGAGGTCCTGGGGCTTAGCCCCGTATCGGGTACATTATTTTCCTCCTTCTACTACATTTGGTGCCTTGAGTGAGTGACTAGCCTTGGAATCCTAGAGCTAGGGTGAAGCAAAGGCTTGGCTAGTCTAAAGAGCCTGTGGTTGTCACGATTAATTAGTAAATTACTAAAAAGGAAGGAGGAATGTAGCAGTATTGGTTTAAATAAACTGGCTGTGAATTGACCAGCCCAATTAACTCAGTTGGTAGAGCATCTGACTTGCAAGCAGAAGGTCACAGGTTCGAGTCCCACATCCGGTACATTATTTTCCTCTTAATTCATTACAAGTCTATCACCGTATATCAAGGACTTATATACATACATGGATTCGCAACTTCCGTATTAACAGTTTAAAGTAATCAAATCCCGCGATAATAAGACGTGAATCAACGGGAATACAAGCTATTGTTTACAAAAGCGAAAATACGAAAAAATCCGTGATATCCGAATGATAATAACAGCGAAAATATCCGTGGTATTCCGAATGTTTAATCTCGGAGACGAAAGGATTATAATAGATGTCCGCCATCTTGGAATTTAAAATGTTCGACTGATGCCTTTTTCGATGCTTATACTTAGACTTTGTGGATTATAAATGTATCTCAATATCTTTAAGGAATTTGTTGCATCCTTTACCAATTTCCCGTGCCCAATTGCCAGAGTTTTATTAGTATAATCAAATTCGTAAACACCCAAATACAGCTGTCGGACATTCAATGATTGCCGAGTATATAGCAATGCATTGTGGGATCGCCGAACAATATCGTTTGATCTATTTTTAGCAGTTGCGAATCCATGCCGTCTATGGAAATTAAATAAAAAACACACATTTATTTTTAAATATCAGTACATAGATAATACTAAGATATACAATGTTAAAATCCAAATAGATATTTTTGTGTTTTTCAGTCTCTCCACGGTCCGTTTGTAAACCATACAAAGCTCTGAAAAACTGCTCCTAGTCCTACTCCTAGGCACATGGTCACTCAAATAGAAAGACCCTGATAGGTTACTAGGTAGCCTCACTTATTGATTTATTCATCTTTCCATTTCCGATCTCATGAACGATTTCGTAAGGGCCATCCTCTGAGGGCCTAGGCCCAGTCGAAAAAGTGTCACTTATAAACAGTCTATTTAGTTGGACTACCTGATAGCAAAGACCCATACACTATAGACCAGTCTTTGCTTTAAATATACAGTGATAGGCGCCACCGCACAATGGATACTCATTTAAAAATAAGAACAGGGTTATTGACTATACCTAATGCAGCATTTCTTGTAAGACTGTCATAAAATATGCGAGGATGAAACAATTAGCAAACGAGACAGAGGTCCGTCATAATATGATACATCATACCCAAAAGCATGGCCAGCATGATCACAGCCAAATGTTAAACTTGTATGACGTGGAGTGCGCGATATATCAATAGTTTATACATTCATTTGTTGACTAATAAGGTTACAATTAAAAACCATGCAATACAAAACATACCATTCTATCACGTTATTAGATGATCATGAAGCCTACCAAATTATTCGTTTTGTTTTGACGAAGGATCATGAGAAATCATTAACGAATCGTACAAAGCACTGGTTACAGAAATCTGACATCGTCTCAGAAAAGAAAACGCAAATATAGCCTGCTGAATTAAAACATATTTTTTCGGGGACGATCAATCTATCATATATAAGGGAATATATGATTTATGTGATGTAAATGAGTGAATTATCACAGAAAAGAACTACGTCAATATAAACAAAGTTACCTCCCTTGTAACCTCTAACGGACATCGTGCAATTTACTTTCTCATGCGACACACTTTGTTTACTAAAGGTGAGTGTCGTCATCAAGCACTGTGCCGTGTAAGTTGGTAATTACCGTTTTAATCGCGTTAAGTAAGTTGTGTTTATAACTGCAATATGATGATGGTGTCATTATCAAACATTTATTTTGTCTTTTATCAAAACTTCGTGCGAGCCTGAAATTCTGTAAAGGGTATGCGCTGTAAAAACAGTCAACGATCCAGCAAGCTTAAATAATCAAACTACTGAGAGTAGTTAATGGAGAGATTGATATTGTTTTTGAGATCTGACTGGATGAAAATCTTTTGAGTGTCAGTCTTAATTTCATTATTATACAAATTCGCACATTTTCTTACTTCATACAGAAATTAGGTGATTGTAGATCAACTGTAATCTTAGCTCTAGGAAGCCAACTGGTATTGTATCAGTACTTTAATATTAATTATTATTTCTTTATATGTGCATACGGATCCAGTGTTGTTTTTTATTTTTACGGTTTTGTACCGGAATTAAATTTGGTTTTATTCCCAACTGCAAAAAGTATCTTTTCCCAATTGAAAGCTTCAAATTTTTTCAGACGAGAATTCTTTAAAATTGGTCGATAAAATTCCAGTGCCATGGGCTGTGTTTCTAAAATAGTGAGATAAAAACCACTGAGATCCTACATACCATACCAGTATATTTACCAGCCTGTTTTCTGATTGGGAGTAAATTTAATTTATTTGATATTTTCAGTGTTCGATAGTTGCTTGTAACTGAAAGACCTAATAAAATGACAGAAGATAATGGTGTGCCCGTTGACAGGGGTTGGGCCTGGATTGTTGCTCTAGGTAAGTGTTGAGTACACTAGGGTAGGTGTTTCATCTCGCTAGAACCACTCTTCAGTTTTATATGTTGTCGGATAATTTATACAGGGATTTTTTTGGGGCGATTTTATAGCTGAAATTCGGTCATATTCCCAATGGAAAATAGTATCTTTTTTTCCCAATTCACAGACGAAAATTCCCAATAAAAAAAAAATATAAAAAAAATTATTAATTTTATAAGTTCATTAACATCACTATTGGTAGTAAATACCTTATTCTGCTACTGTTCTATGGGAGAATAAGTGGAATAAGTTGAACATTGCAAAAATTGTAGTTTTACACTTTTTCCCAATTTTGATTAAACACCGTGAAAATTCCCAATCCCAAGGGTATGGGTCATATTCCCAAAATACTGAGAAAAAAAACTGATTATAATTATAATTTACATACCTTTTTTGTTTGTGAAGGGTCTTTATCATATGGAAAGACCTGTTTATCAAAAAATAAAAGTGCTCAAGTCTGTTATACGCACATCACAGGAACTAGTATGGAAAGGAGCTAGTCCTGCCTATGTGCACAAATTCAGATTTAACTCATTATATTGAACTCTGAAGTTCTGGGAAATAAGCAAAATTGTTTTAATATAAACTTGTATAAATTATATGGAGAAGTTCTAAAGCTGTAGTCGGTGTATAGTAATAATTATATAATCATGTGATTTCATGCAGGGGATTGGAACATGTAATGAGAACACAGCATTTACACTCTTTTCATGTTACTATTATTAGAATTGTATTATTTTTTATATATTTCAGGTTACTTTTTTGGTGTATTTTGTATGGTTGGTATTGCGAAATCTTTTGGAATCTTACTTCTGCAATTCAGAGATTATTTTGATGTTCCTGTTGCATTGGCGGCATTAATTATGGGCGTGTCTGGAGCCGTTTATACTGTAGCAGGTAGGTTCATGAAGTATGCTGACCCTAATGGCTTAAGATGCTTCACTCTATGTTTAGTGAAAGCACTTAAATATTGCCTATGAGAGATATATGCATAATAATAAAATTATCTGAAAAAATTTGTACTAATTTTCTTTCAGTGGGTTTACTGCGATTTCTTTCCTTCTTTGTTTGGTGCCGGTAAACAGGTAAACAGTACCTTCCCAATTTGGAAAAAATCATCCATTTTGCCAATTTCAAAGGAAAAAAATTTTCAATCTGGTGCAGAAATTTTCTTTAAAAAAAAAACGGTTATTTCTTTATTAGATTTATTGTAACATTCAGCGCTGAAATAAAAACCAAAGAGGAGCAGTTGATAATATAAATGTCTTTGTTTTTTAAGAATTCACAATTTAATAATTAAAATAATTCCCAATTTGGTCAAAACACCACAAATTTTGCCAATTTATCAAGTATTGGTACCTTTCCCAATCAGGTAAAAAAATCGCTGGTTTAAATAAATAAAAGCTGTTGTCAGTATTATTGTTCTGTAAACTGTTTACAAGTCTCAACTCTAATTTCAGCTCCAGTATGTGTGGTAGCGGGACAACATTTCTCTCAGAGACGCGTCGTTATGATTGGTGGCATCATAGGGGCCACAGGGTTAACTCTGAGCAGCTTATTATTGAGTATTGAGTGGGTTATCTTTTCATTTGGTGCTTTTTATGGTAAGTACTTTAGATAGAGTTCAAAGGGGCTTAACTCAGAATGAAAAATAGAAAATCTTAATAATAAATCTAGGGTTTTACACTGACTTTAAAGTTTTTGGATCGTTCTTGTTTTAGTGGGGTCCTGTCATATATTTCACGGGTCCCTACATGTATGTCATTCTGTGTTACGGTGTAATTATTGCAAGAATTTATTTGCTTTATTCAAACTGAAAAAAACCGTTTCAGCAGTAATAATTTACTGTATAAGTGTATTTTCATTTATTTTCATTGGGCTCAATTTTTGTGTTTTTTACTAAAATGGCTACTTCGTAGGGACATAAATTTGTGGAATTTGATTTTTTAAAAGAAATGCCTTATCTCTGCACTTAAATTCCTGGGGATTTGATTTCGTGGATGAGTCGACCCACGAAATGCACGAAATTAAATCCTCAACAAAAATTAATGATTCCACGGTAACTTATCTGTATTCATTGTTGTTACCATTTCAGGACTTGGTAATGCTTGTTTGTTTGGAAATGGTTTAGTGATGTTGGGGCAGTATTTCAGCAAGTACCGTAGTATCGCTAATGGACTATCACTGGCTGGGGCCAGTATCGGGCAGTTTGTATTGTCTCCTTTATTACAATATCTACTAGACACTTACGGTTTGAGGGTAATACATTTTATACAATAATTGTACTTACTATGGTAGTCTTTGTCACCATCCCAACTGCCAAGCCCAGTACTGTATCTAGTAGGGCTGTGGCGAGTATCCGAGTACTCGGGTATTCACAAATCAAATTGAAAGATCGAGTATGAATAATCGTCATTACTAAGATTCATGGTTCGCGATCTTGTTTTTTATTAACACATAGAAAGTGTATTCTTTGTTCTTAAAAATCACTTTTCTCTGAGTAAATATTGTCACATCATGGACTACTTTGTTTGCCAAGATGTCCAATCGGTTCTTTAAATAAGGATGCTGGTAAATCAATTGACTGGAAGGGAGAACATATAAATTTAAGCCATAGAACAATTTATATTAGTGATTGTAATCAATCCATGAACATTCCGTTGATTAATCAGAGGCAAAAGTCAGTGATTAATCGATTAAAACTGATTAAATAAGAAATGATCAAATATGTTACTATTGCATGAATTTGACATCCCTTATACCAATTGAATAGCACAAAATCAATAAGAATTGAAATATCAAATTATTTAACATTATTAAGATGTTTGAGTAACCATTACCTCATAATATACTGATTATTAAACAAACCACACTGGGCGAGAATTATGCTGCATTTATAGATATACAGCTTGAACAGCATCATCTTTAAAGGGTCTGCAGTACTATAGTCAACAATCCGTTGACGAAATGGGAGCATCGTCATCGTCACGTCAAAGACCATTTGTCAATGATTCGTTGAATAAATGATTAATCAGAACATCACTAATTTATATTGATTTAATTTGTTATTCCTAAAAAAAATTATTTTGCAATTTTGAAGTTTAGATGGGTTACTTGATAACAAAAGATTTGTGATTTGATTTGTGGATCGTAAGTGTTGAATCATGGATTGGATCGGATCGCCACTTACCCAATGATCCACAGCCCTAGTATCTTGAAAATCACAGGAAAAAGGGCGGGGCATGTATTGGTGTTTTACATCAGGCACTATGTATCAAGGGCTCAGCGCAAAACTGTTGTAAGTTGTTCTTATTTCAATATGAGTTACGACACTGTTGCGTTGAACGCTCGATATAAAGAACCAGGAAAAACTTTGGAAAAAGAGTAGGGATATAAATACCCAGTTCTCCTGTATCTAATTTTCCCCTCTCTGGGGCAGCTCTTAAATGACCATACATGTAGCTGTCGTATAAGCCATTAAAACATTAGATAAATGAACTGCAGTACTCTGCATAAAAACTGCATTTAAATGTCAGTCTTACAGGCTATACATAACATAAAAAAGCAGTAGCTTAAACACAAAAAAAATGTTTCTCAAAAAACATAAATCATGAGAAAAAAACAAAATCAAAGATTTGCGTGTTTAATGTTTATCATCAAATTCTTTTTTTTAAGGGCACACTGATGATTATTGGTGCTATATATTTACACGTTGTCGTATGCGGTGCTTTATTCCGGCCTGTCTCGTCGTACGCCAAGAGGAAGAAGGCCAATGATGATAAGCAGGAACAACTAAAACTGATTGAGCGACAAGAGGAATGGACAGCCAATCAAATTGTAAAACATTCCGATGAGAAAGCAGAAAATATTTGTAACCATGACGACCAAGATGATAGTCAATGCGCCGAGAAGCAGAAGTTGTTCGGTGCCAATGATCCGGACACGTTACATTTCCGAACTACAAGTACCGGAAGTGTAGTGGCAGATGATAATGGGGTAATAAGTGGAAAAAATGAACCGACATTGGTTGAGAAGTCTGACGATGATAAAAAATCATGTTATGATTCTTGTATAAAGTTTGTTATTAGTTTACTTGACTTTCGTGTGTTAACAAATTATATCGTACTTTTGTATGTACTTGTAAGTTTCCTCATATTCTTCGGATATTTTAACTTCATCATGTTCATGCCATCAACAGCAGTAAGTAAAGGAGTCAGTAAATACGATGTCGCATATTTGGTATCCATCGCCGGTATCGCTGACCTTGTGGGACGTATAGCAGTCGGCATAGCTGGAGACCTTCAGTTTATTGCTCGCTACAAAATGATGGGAATAGCAACGTTCTTCTGTGGATTTTCTATACTAGGTTTTAATTTGGTACAAAGCTATTGGGCTCAAGGGGTGTTTGTCGGTTGCTATGGATTTCTCGGTGGTTGCTATGTGGTGGTTAACGCCCCCGTGTTGATTGACCTTGTTGGAATGCAGATAATGCCTAAAGCTCTCGGCGTTGTGTTGTTCATTCAAGGAATCGGAGCTGCTATAGGACAACCATTGTTAGGTAAGAATCTTGCATCAGTGAGTAAGGCCAAGAAAAATATTTTTATGTTTCGTGTTACTTGAACAAAGAAATGGCGCAGGTCGGTCACAAAACTATTTTTGTTAATTCTTTTCTGAGCATTATATCTTTCTTACTTTTGTCACCAAATAAAATCATATTCTGGATTTCGCCATAAAAATTTATAACAGGTCAAGTTCGATTTTTTTATCAAAATCCAAACACTTTCACAGGAGTTACGGCCACTTTTTGACTTAGCTATCAGCGGAGATCTCTGGAAACATTTCTAGTATTAATTAATGTCTGTTGATTGTTTCAGGTGAAGTGAGTGACAGATTAGGATCATTCCATGTTGTTAACTACATCTGCTTCCTGACAATGGTAGCAGGATCAATTGTGTTATTCTTATATCCACAAGTCAAAAAAATTCAGGAGAAACGGAAAGCTGTACCTAAAACATACGATGTAGAAGTTAACGTTAACAGTTAAAATGATGGTTTGATTTACTTTGCACATGTTATTTCGGATTTGTGGTCGTCTCAGTTCTTGACCCCTGAAAAGTTGCTTTATTTTTATTTTTTTGAATGTCGTTTTTTTCTACCTTTTCCTTAGCAAGAAGCGCATAGCCTTGAGCTTAGAGATATAAGTGTGTAATACTGATTTGTACTTATCTTCCAATATTGATAAAACAGGGATTTTTTTGGGGCGATGTTATAGCCGAAATTCGGTCATATTCCCAATGGAAAATAGTATCTTTTTTTCCCAATTCACAGACAAAAATTCCCAATGAAAAAAAAAATAATAATAATTTTTTAAAAATAATTTATAAGTTCATTAACATTAGTATTGGTTGTAAATACCTTATTCTGCAACTGTTCTATGGTAGAATAAGTTGAACATTGCAAAAATTGTAGTTATACATTTTTCTTAATTTCGATTAAAACACCGCGAAAATTCCAAGTCCCAAGGGTATGGGTCATATTCCCAAAATACCAAGAAAAAACCCTGTAAAAAAGTACATATAACATTTTTTATAACAATTTTTTTCTTATATAATGATATTGAATTGATTTGAACTATGTTTTTGTTAGCGTAATTTTGTTAATGATTTTTTTGTATTTAATGTTTTTATTATGTGTTATTAGTTAATTATCAAATTGTTAAAAACTTTAATAATCCTTTACATTGAGATTTTATACTTCATCCATGTAGTACTAGGTTTTTTACATGTGACATCTCTTGGGTCCATTTCATAGATATCAATATAAAATATACATATATCAGATAAAACAGCTATTTTTAACTAAAACCTCTAGCTTTTAAGGCATACATTTTCATACATTTACCTTTGACAGCTTATAAAGATCCACACAACCAAACAGTAAGGCCATCCTAAAAAATGTTTTGTTTGTGGTGTATGCTACCTACTCACCACAAAAAGCCCCTACCTAACTTTTTTTTGGCATTTCGGAATTTTTTATAATCCTTTTTTCAATAAAAGATAGCATTCTGAGTCTGACATGCATTCTGGGTTTAATATAGAAATATTCCTACCTCCTACCCACTGAAAATGTTTTGGTTCAGGTAACCACAAACAAACATTTATTAAGGATGGCCTAGCATAAAACATTTTCTATAGTGTATTAACAAGGGGTAGCAAGATTGTAGCTTAGATTCGTCTATGAAGCAGGGCCCTGTCCCTTTATTTTATTGATAAATATTGTGTAAACTTTATTAATGATTAACAGGACATGTTTCTGCTCTACAAGTGGTCACATGACCATGGTCTAGGTAAAAATTACACTGGTATTTCTACTCTGCTGTGTTTAGCAGAAACTTTGTACAACAACACATTATTACACATTCTCATTTCTAAAATATCAATGTTACTGAAGTAAACATGAATCTCGTTCAATTTATAATTCTAAGTTTTTTTTAGGTTATGAAATTTACTCATTTACCGGTATATAAAGAATCTAGAATGTTTTGTTGTTTAATTTTTATGTCTGAATATCTGAATATCATACTCATGGAACTATTTAATTATAAGTTTAACTATTGCATAATACTTGCATGTATACTACTCAAAATTTGGTAAGGATCGACTTGCAATATTACTTGTTGTGATTGCTTCATAATTTTAATACTACTTCAAGTTGATAAGATTTTATTAAAATTTGGTCATTCAATGATTTTATTCTAGTGCAAAAAATGACACAAATAAGGTCCATTGAAGTGTGTCAATTACATAGATTATACATTTGTATGTACAGTACAGACTTTCAAATGTTAGTAAGTGATCCTTATCAAGTTTTGAGTAGGTTGCTGTAATATCGTCTATACTTTGTATAAATATAATGTACTATTTGTATTTTTTCTCCATCTGTCTGTCCAGTTTAGTTTTCCTCAATTTCACGATGTGTATATAAAAATGAGTTAGTGAGTGACATAAATTTTTTTTCTTTAATTTTTGTTTAAGGATTACAGACCCTAATACAAGCATTTATTTCTAACCATTAAACTCTTATTTTCATATATGTAGACTGAATCATTTATAAATCATTTACCACAGGCTTTTCCTAATTAGTGCAATTTTGGAATTTGTGAACATGCTATGTAGAATATCATAGAAAAGGGAGAGTACTAGTTAGTAATATTATCTCCCTTATTGATATAAAGTTATAAATATAACTAACACGGGTCCAACATTTCAAAATATTGTATGGATGAAAGTTTTTATCTATTATTTTTGGATGTCACAATTTACAAGGATCAGGTACCTCTAACTTTTGTTTATAATCATTTAAAGTTTGTATTACTATTAGGGTCTGTTATCCTAAAAATTACTTTTTTTGTTATATGTGAGACTTGATGTGTGTGTGTGTGTGTTTAGAGCCAAAAATCCTGCCAAGGTTCACAATAGCAAACTGCAACCAACATTTTATTTGTCATATAAGTTTTTGGTAAAGCAAGGCAAATATATTTGTGCGTTCTCAGTATTATTTCGCCTTTTATTTAATGCTTCGGCTTTCCCCTTTATCAAGAGATAGATTTTATTTACACACTACGTCAAATGATGTCACATACCGGTAATAAATATGCCATAGTTGATGTCACCAAAGACTTATATACATACATGGATGTGCAGCTTCCATATTTACAGTCAAAAGTAATTAAGTCCTGTGTAAGCGACTTGAATCAACAGGATTTCATGCTCCTGTTTACAACACCGAAAATATCTGTGATTATCCGAATGTTTAATCACGGAGACGAAACGATAATACTGTCCACCATGTTTGAATTTGAAATGCTCGATTGATGCCCTTTTTCAATGCATATGCTTACAGGTTTGGATTTTCAGTGTATCTTTATGAAGCTTGCCAACCAATTACCAGAGTTTTCAAGTATAATTTTTTTTATTTAAGTTCGTAAACATCCAATACAGCTGTCGGATATTGTCGAATATCGCAATGGATTTTGAGATTGTCTCTCGATATTGTTTGAGCTATTTTTAGCAGTTTAGCAGTATAAATCCTTGTAGTCACAAAATACGAACCAAATGTGTTCTAAATATTTTGTATACTTCACAGACGTATAAATATATTTGTGATTACAGTTTGATATTGTCTTTTACAATTGTTTGTCATACAAAGTCGTGATGGAGTTTTGGATGATATATAAATGTTGTTTGTCTGTTCCATGTACAATCATCAATAATTTGGCTTGAGTAATTGTTATATTTTCAGTACCATTTTGGGTGAGATATTCGATGCAAATTTTTGATAATATATTTTGTCATATTCACTGAGCTGTGATGGAGGTATACAATAAATTTTACCTGTTTTATAAGATTATGATTTTTTTTATAGTTTTTTAGGTATACAAAACATGTGTAAGATTTTGCCAATTGTTTTAGATGTTATTTTCTTAGTTTTAATTTAATACACATTCATTTTTTTACATGATTGCCTTTTTAGACTATCATTTGATTTGCTAAGAAATGCTTTGTGGCACCGAGTTTAAGTTTTCAGATTTTTATAAAATTTTCACTTTCATGAAAATGTATACATACATATGTCTTGAAGTCATGTAGAAATATTGTTGTGCTTACTAGTACAGTACAACCTCTCCAGAGCGGCCCTCTGTAGAGCAACAACCTCTTAATAACAACACCTTCAAAATTTCCCTTAGCTGATATTTACTATAAATTCAGCCTCTGTAGAGCAACAATCTCTAAACAATGGCCAATAATTGCACTTTCCACTGGATGTTGCTCTACAGAGGTTGTACTGTATATATTTCCAAAAAATTCATTTTCACAGTGTTTGAATACCTGAGTAAAGATATTATCATTATTCTGTGGAGGCGGGGTATTTTATAGTGTAATGTACATCTGATATTTGTAGCCAATTATTTGTGTTTTATACATATGTATACAGTAATATATGTGTGTGTAATAATTATGTCCCCTTTTAGAGGACGATTTGGCCTAATTAGGTCCTCAGTATTGATCAGGAGCACGGTCTTCACATCAGAATCTGATGACCCCTATTGATTTTGAGGTCAGTAGATCAAAGGTCAAGGTCATACTATTCAGTTGGCATTCGTGATTCATTTATATGTGTGTCCATTGATGTATACATGTGTGTAATGTTCTAAATGTGTGTGTAATATTTTATGTGTACATGTAATGTTTTAAACATGTGTTTAATGTTAAATATGGTTGTTGAACAATTAAAATGTGTATGTAATATGATTTATATGTGTGTGTAATGTTTTTATGTGTTTTTGCTTTATTGGTCTATGTGCACATGTCACATACGTCCATTTAGTTTCATTAACTTTGTTTTGAGGCGATGTTCCAGTGGTAATTAAGTTGTTCGGACCTGTAACCCTGCGATCCAAGTTTGAATCCTGATAGTGGTAGGTCATACCCTTTTTTTGGAAAATTTGACAAAAATGTAGATCTCCCTCTATATGTGGGGATGTTCTGTATTGAGAAAGATCAACGTTTTTGTCAAATTTTCTTAGAACGTTATGACCTGCCGTGACACCGATTCAAACCAATATCTCGGGGTTTCAAGTCTAACTTGCTAACCAATGAACCACAGCCCTGATTGTTAGTATGTTTTATTTCTGCCTTCTTTTGTTATTGTGAATATAACCATGATGCATTTATGATACAATTTAGTAGCTTTTCATTGTTAGATCTAAGAGTGCTTGTAGATAAGTTTTCTTAGTGATTTTTGTACATGTTTAGTGATAAGAGCCGGTGATTACAATTATTAATCAGCATTTTTAAGGCCTACATTGAAAATATGTTTGCTTTTCCTTTTCCGACCCTGAGTATTTGAAGAGGGTATTTTTTCTCCTGAATTTTACCTATCATGAACATTTTACTTTGCATTCTGTAGATATTTTTTGTAAAAAAACATTCTCCCAGATTTTGCAATAATTTTTTTTTAATCGGCATGATTTTTTTGGGTCCGACAGTTAAGGGCAAACAAACTTAATTTTGATTTAAGTTTTATACAGATACATGTAAGAGCAAAAGAGACAATTGATTGATATGATTGTTATTTTGTATTTAAGCTAATGGCTTATGCATGTTTAAACTGCTATGTTTAGCATAGCTTGACCAAGTGTTTTGAGCCGTGATAAAATCATTCAGAACAATAATGTCAATTCACTTAGTCAAATAGGGGATATGGATATTTGGAACAAATCTGAAATTGAACTCGTGCCTGTTGGTTCATAGAGATTACGTTCTACCTACTGCCCCAGCCACGCATACAAATACCATTGAGCTAAATTACTCTTGTCTACAATCCGTAAATGCCTTTTATTCAATATATTTAACATAATTATGTTGTGAATATCCATAATTATGCCCTAGTTGATTTAGTGTATTATTCCACCACAGTTCTAAACACATGGTCAAGCTATACTTGCAGGTTTTGAGGTTATAAAACTTGAGATCTTTTTTCTTTTACCCCTGTCCGTCTTTCCGTCCGTCCACTCAAAATTTTTCCGAGCAATAACTCAGGAAATATTTCATGGATTGGTTCATGTAAAATTTTTACATGAAGGTGTATAATAATAGAATACAGGTCAAGTTCAATTTCTGTTAAAATCCAAACATTTAAAATCCAAACATTTTCACTGGAGTTATGGCCCCTTTTTTACTTAATGCTAAGAGGGGGCATTTGTATTCTATTGTATGTTGATACATATTTGATTAAACAACTGTTAAAATACTCTATTCTAATGTATGATTATGTTACATTACATTACAAATGTTACTTGTGTAACAAAATCATGGCCTTTCATTATTTAGGACCAATTTCGTGCTATATCTCACTAAAACACTTTGAAACAGACTGAAATTGAGATTTGAGATCAGAGACTGTTCTCAAGTTTTATAATCTCAAGGCCAGTATAGTTGATAATCAGATACAGTGACTTACACCTAAGTATTTTTCCTTAAACACATCGTTCTTGTATATTTACCAAAGATTACATAAAACTTATGAAAGTTATTGAATCTCACTGATGCTTAGAATAAATGCAAGCATGGAGGATGAAATTAAGCAGATTAATCTACATGTATTTAATAAAATTACAACAAACTTATTATTAATGTGAAATTATGTGTTTTTTTTTTTTTATAATTTTCAATTAATTATGCATACCCAGGTAGTTAATGTGTGATATTTGTTTGTCAATAAAAAAGGTAGCCATTGTAATAGAGATGGATTGGAAAGTTGCAAATTTATACTTGTTTTGTATAATTATATGCTAGAATTTAGATTATAAATGTTTGGTATTGAACTAAATAATTTCATAGAATTACACAAGCTTGAGTTTTGCTTGCATTTAAGTCCATTTTGAACAAGAATTGTTGTAATAAACAATTGAAACTTTTATTGTTTTGTTGCTTTATCTGACTTATTGATGGATAATTGGCCATTTTTAGCTTTGTCTTTTTGTCAAGAAAATGTCGACCTATTGTGATCACTGCAGCACCTGTGTCTTTCAAAATCTTTAATGTAGCTCATAACTCAGAAACTATAAGAGCTAGAAATATGAAACTTCATAGGTGGATAGATCTCACTGAGGTGGTGAACAGACAAGCATTGGCACCGCTTATGGCACTCTTTTTATTTGACTATGTTGGTTAGATTTAATAAGGGAACACCTCTGGGAAGGTTAGGCAGGATGCGTTATCTGTTCTCCAAGTTTTGTAAGGCCGTTGAGCTCTCCCGAACTGTTGTATCACAAGGGACACAACTCAATTTTTTTTAAAGAAAAATTATTGTAAGAGTTACCTGACTTAGTTTTATAGAATTACATTTATTTTGATATAAAATTGATGAGCAAAATGTGTATGTTGTTCAAAATAAACCCTTAGAATATGTCCAATGTTCTGCAAGAAATTTTAATTTTGAATTTGGTTGTAATAGCTAAAATGAAATTAGTACCATGCATGTAGACAGTTGGCATAATATGTGTCAGTGTATTGTACATACATGTAGTATGTTATAATTCAATAACCTAACACAATTTCTTCTCCATCTTCTTATAGCAACGCCCCCTCGTCCAAAACACTGAGGCCTGAAGAAAAATGTTTGTTTTCTAGTTTTGTGCTCATTCAAAATAGTGAAGGTAGGCCAGAATTTTTTAGTATTTTTTTAAAGTCTCTTAAAAGCTTACAGAAATGTAAAAAGGTGAAAAAAAATGGATGGTCTTTTCCTCAGGCTTAATAAAAAGTCTAGGATTGTGGGTAAAATTTAGGGTAGGTCAGATAACCAGAAACAAAAATTTTTTTGGGGCCTTAGCGTATTGAACTATTTTTCGTAAATTTCTTTTTTGTTCATTTTATATAGTCTTTTATTCAACCTACATCTTACACAAGACCGGCTGTCGTATTATTTGTTAAAATGATTTTATTTTCTATTAAATAGTAAATTTTTGCACCATTATCAATTAAATGTGTTTTATTTAACATACTTCCCTCTGTGCTAAATGGAATTTGCCTGAGGATAAATACATTTATCAATAAATGGATGAAATCTGTTTAAAGGCGTGACATCTTAATGATCGTAAATTTAAGATTGTTAAAATAAAATTGTCGCTAAAAAGTATTGAAAGTACGACTGTGAAGTTTTGAAACAGGAATATGAATGGATTATCGACTCTGGTAAGACATTTATTTTGGCCAAAATAAAAATAATTTGAATAAATTGTTTCTGGTTACGTGATTATTAAAAATGTGGTGGCTTGGCAGGTCAGAGGTTATTTTTGTGTGGAAAGGCAAAAAAGTGAGAACGAAGATTTTCTGTTCCTTGGGTTTAATAAAAAGTTCAAAGTCGGGGGGGGGGGGCGCGGGGGAGGGGGTCTAGGCTAAGACGGGTAACCAGCAACAATTTAGTTTACGCCCTAAATATGAAAAGATGTTACATGTATATTGTCATGTGATTGATGGGAGAGAAGTTAAATGTCCTTAGATGTATTATATGAATATAGAAATAAGGCAGGAACAGTGTTGTATGGGTAGAGCGTCAGACTCCTAACCCGGAGGTTGCAGGTACGAATCCCGTCAGTGAAGGAATTTGACCAGAAATTTCTGACACGGTCCCTTCTTTCAATGCGAGAACTGTAGTCAGAACACAGGAAGCAGTCATTGGGAGTAGTTAATAATTATAAGTTTTAAGAACTTGCTCTGGAATCGTTGTAAAATAAATAAGTTTAAACTAAAAATAAAAATTCAGCAACGATTGATATTTCTAGTTTATAAAGCTGTAGAAAAAATCCTCTACAGCGTAGTTATTGTAGGAATATTAATGTCTTCCAACAGGCTTCCTGATGTGACAAATATTTACCGATCTGGTTGAGAGTCACTCAACCAAGCTATAGGTCCTAAGTTCAAACCCCATTTAATTTAGGACCAGAAATCTTTCCCTGCTAAATTTACTGTGATATTATTCTGGTGTTCTCTCTAAGTCCTCTAAGTAAATTTTCTAATTATAGATATTCCATTCAAAGATTTCGAGACTTTTACAAGCATTGAAGTCAATAAAACTTTATTCACTAGAAATTTATCTGTGCTGTCTGTGTAAAATTTGTATTTTATCTTTTGTTATTATACAGGCTTCTACGATAGCAATTTATAATCGGCTTAACAAAATGTGTGTCATGCATTTTAATGATGAAGTGAATTTATTATCGCACAACGAACGTCTTACGAATGTACAAGTACTAGTATTTGAAATTTAAATTAATCCCTGAAGCAAAATACGTTACAAATTTTATGACTTGCAACGTGTTCAAATCAATAGCTATGATGGACAAATTATGTATTTAACTTCATTTTGTACGCAGTTACATGACGCGAAAGAATAAAAGACGCATATTATAAATGATACGCAATGCTTTATTTATTGTTGTAAATTGAATTATTATTCTTATCTATAGCTTTATAGCGCAATAAAGTGGAATGAAATGTCTTTCATTTGAAATCATAATATGTAGTGCGTAACACTGTTTGAATACTGGTTTCTAAAATCTAATGCATTGATATGTAAACTTGGGTGCACCAAATTTGTCTTTGTCTGTAGATTCTTTTTAATATAAAGATAGATATAGTTTATTTCAAAATTCAGTAAGCCATAGGCCCATGTGAACATATATATACAAATTATACAATTTTCATATGACAGTGACAAGTGGCAAAATAGGCTTTAATAATACATTGTTATAAGAAAGGTAGATTGGCAAGACAGTTTAGATAATGATTCGTGTATGAACAGTACAATAATAATAATAATAATGTGAGAAGAAATCAGAAGAGACAACAGGGAAAAGGAGGACAGGACAGAATCAGGCGGAGAAGGTGTATAATATGAGATAGAGTTCATTTGGTGTGTCAACATACATTTACATCACAAAAGCAAACATAAACATTTTCGTATCAATACAAAAAATAAACAATAAACGAACAAAATATGCACAAGTATTTGCATCAATGTAGATTTAAACTACTTACATAAAGAAAAATATTTCCATTATACAGTTTACCTTGTCGAAACGAAACACAAGGCAAACTTAATGGTGAACAATTGTATAATTTGACGGATTAAAACTGTACAAATATTTCGTAAATGCGTACTATTACATAAATTTACAACTTTCGTAGCATATGAATATGTTGCAGAACCGTGGTTAATGATTATTATTGATAACATTATATATACACAACTTGTAACGCATAGATAATTCATAACCAGTTTCTCAGTGTATATATGCACATACCTTGACATGGAATTTGACATACATGCAATTTAAGCAATGAGGTAGACAACCGATATTTGTGCATAATTAGCAATACATGCAGTAATAGACAATACTGTACAAAATACCAATTTTACATTTCTACTTTATAATTATGTATATAGATGAATCTATGTGAAGGATAAAACTACGATTTAACAAATTTGTTGGTGAGAGTTATAATAAAGAATCGTGTATTTGAAATGCTTTAAAAATGTAAATACTTAAATTACGTATTATGATTTTATTTTTGCTCTCAAAAAGTTGGGTAAGCTTAAACATACTCGGTCTAAACCAGAAATACTTTTTTATATAGATGTTCCTTATCTCAGCATAGTGTGTGCATTCAAGAATGAAATGATACTCGTCTTCGATCTTATTACAATTAACGCAAATTCTATGTTCTAATGGAACTTTTCTTGGCTTGTGCCATCGGCCCGATTCAATTTTAAATTTGTGAGATGAAGTGATTAGTCGTGTCATGGCCGTCCTAAATTTGATACTATCAACACATTTAAGGTAAAATTGATATTCAAAGGTATTAATGATTGAGCGGAAAAAGAAAGCCCTGTTAGAATTTTGTAAACGTTCATGCCAGTTCTGAATGTGTGTATCATTTAATCTTTTCAATATATGTAAAAATAAATCTTTATTACCAACTGTCTGCGATAACCAGACGTCATAGAAACCTAAAGTAGAAAGTAAATTTCTGACTAATGTTGCCCATGAGACTTTGTTGGGTAGTGTAACAGTGTCAGCTAATAAAAGATTATATATCATTTTACAATATTTATTTTCAGTACATGATATTATCTTAATCCAGTATTTTATTATCCTTACGTATCTATAACTATTTAAATTTTGTCTACCCAGTATCCCTAGAACAAAGTCATTCTGAGTGCACCTTTTTACACCTAGAATATTTTTACAATACTGAGTATAAACTCGTTCTATATTGTTTCCTTTATGAAATCCCCATACTTCACAAGAATAGTTTAAAACCGGTAAAATCAGTTTATCAAAAAGATCTAGTCTGTGACTTATAGAAACATATGGGAAGTTAAGGAGATAACTGTTCAATTTAAACACTGCTTTCATAGCTTTACCTGCCAGTGTTGATTGAGTTACATTAAAAGACCCACCTTGGGTGAAAACTATGCCCAAATAAGTGAAGGAGTTAACAATTTCGATTATCTCCCCGTTAAAATAGAATTTAATATCGCGCGGCAGCGGTCCAGCCTTTCTAAAAACAACTACTTTACTTTTTTGAACATTGATTTTCAGCTTCCATCTCTCACAATAGTCTAATAATAAATCAAAACCTTTTTGTAGTCCACTAGCAGACTCAGAGAGAATTACAATGTCGTCGGCATATAGTAATATGAATAATTTTGTCATTAAAACATTAATACCTTCAAACTTGTTTGTATACAAGAACTCTTCTAGATCATTTAAAAACATGCAAAATAGAAATGGAGATAAACTTTCACCTTGGCGTACACCTAACATACAAGAAAATTCTTCACTTAACATATTATTAAAACGTACCCTAGACTTTATATTAGCGTAAATATTTTTAACGACCGTAAACATTTTACCTCGTATACCAAGTTTGATTAACTTATACCAGAGAGAATTTCTTTCAACGTAGTCAAACGCTTTACTAAAATCAATAAATCCGCAGAACAATTTCTTTCCATTGTTAATCATGTGTGATATTAAGCCATGCAATACAAAAATGTTGTCCGTTGTTCCCATATTACTTCTGAAACCGGCTTGTGCTTCAACATACACATTATAATTTTCAGCCCAGGAATTTAATCTATTGTTTAAAATACGTGTAAAAAGTTTACCCAAAACACTTAATAAAGTAATACCCCTATAATTTTCTGGATCATTCAATGCTCCCTTTTTATGCAACGGTATAATAAAAGCCTCTGACCATGACTCAGGAAAATAACCACTTGTAAAAACAGTATTAAAAAGATTGAATAAATAGGGCATTATCAACTGTGTTGTTCCATGTTTAAAATACTCGTTTAAAAAATTGTCTGGTCCAGCACATTTGCCTGATTTAAGTTCTTTTATTGCACGGGTTATTTCGCGTTCAGTAATAACGGAGTCTAATTCATTGAACATACATCGAAATTCACCATTTAAAAAGCGTTCATTAAATTTATGTTTATGCATGATGATATGTGAAAGTAAGAATGGAATGATTAGGTATTGTGGCACCACTTGGACTGATGTTCATGTCTGTCATATATTTTTTAAGAGGTGAACATTAAAATCAGAGCAGAGTGAAAAGTTTTCATGTGAAGTGAGGATGTAGTCAACAACAGCAGAACCTTTTTTGGAAACTGATGTGAAATTATCATTTTTTCTTCTACCATTTAACATACACATCAGATTATCTTTTAGGAAACATAAAAGTTTTTTGCCATATGAATTTGATTTTAAGTCCAATGGAACACGTGGTAATATGTCTTTGCCCTCAAAAATTTTTTTGGCACCCACACGAGCATTGAAATCTCCCATCACAATAAGTGGAGCATAAGCTTCACGTAGGTGAGACAGTTGTCTAAAAAACTGTTCGGAGGTATTCTCACGGCTCTATTGTGCTGGCGGAAGGTAGCATACACAAAGGAATAAACTAGAGCTATCATCTTTTTTTCCAATTTAATCAGTAAGATATCTTCAACTGATTTATCTAGAATAATTATGTTGTAACGCTCTAGGAGATTATTGTTTATAAAACAACCAACACCCCCACTTCCACGCTTTGCCCTTAGATGTAAATTTAATCGATTGTGACCAATCCATTTGTATCCAGGTATGTTTAGTTGTTGTGTGTTTTTGAGGTGGGTTTCACATAAGCCTAATACATCAAAATTTGATGCAGAAATTATATTTTGTCTTAACTTATGACTCTTTTTAGTTCTTGGAGATATAGAAAATCCATTAACATTCCAAGAACCGAATTTAATACAATTTTCATAGCTTTTATCACAGTACATCTTACCTGTTCACGCAATAAGCCATAGAGTCAAAGAAGTCATGAAGCATGTAGACCAGAATGAGCACCAGTTGACTCAGGGATTGGGGGCACACTCTTTGCTGCCTGCAATTTTTAATTTCACACATAAGAGATAATACAATGTCACGATGATGTGCATGGTCCAAAACTGTACAAAATAGCGGGCATTAATTGACTTAATAATTAGGGAACACTTTCAGGCATTTGCCTAATATATTAAACAAATTAAGTCAGAATAGCACTCGTAAGAACCTTATAGTGTACATTATTATATTTTTTACATGTGGTAAATTGTAGTAAAGCATTGGTTTCAGTTGACGTAGGGTTTGGGGTGACATTTTCTTGCATATGCCCACATCGAAGGAATCATTTGATCTTTAAGTGTCAGCACTGACCTTGGTTTGGTATGGTTTTACGGCACACAAACACAGTTTAGGTCATATGGCGCCAAACTGGACAGATGATTTTGACAAACCTCAGGTAATGCAAATTTCAGAGCAATGCACGGGGTCAAACCACCTCATCTGCTAGAGCTTAGAGATGCATAGACTCTGATCTTTCAAACCTATTTAGTCTCTCTTACCATCATTCAAGGATAAATGGTGGCTGCAATTCTGATTCCTCAACCCTGAAAGGCATCCCATCAGCCACAAGGGGTTGGCAGTTGACCTTTGACTGAGCCAGATGAATGATGCACATGAACAGTCTTTTCATATAATGATAATTAGTCAATGAAAAATATGATAATGATAATATAATTTAACAAGAGCTGGCAGTAGGACAGCGCGCTCGACTATTCTCAGAACTTGATAGTAAGACAAAAACTTTCAGAATAAAAGGCCATAATTCAGTCAAAATACATTTCAGATGTTAGTATTATGGGCATTTGACAGTAACCTTCAATTATTATTCTGCAGACATGTATTAACTTTCAAGTGAATACCTACTAAAGGAGTTTTAAAGATTAATGTCTTACGCTAAACGTTAACTAGCAATTTTTCTAAGTACAAAAAGTGCCATAATCATTCAGTCAAAATCCATACTAGAATTATAGGCCTTGGATAGTGATGAGCAATTATGATCTACTGGACATGTATTAAGTTTCAAATGGATACTATCAGTAGTTTTGAAGATTGATGTTGCACACAAAACTTTAACCTGGAATTTTCTAAGTACAAAAAGTGCCATGATTCAGTCTGAATCCATTCTAAAAATTATGGGCCTTGGATAGTGATAATCAATTATGATCTACTAGACATGTATGAAGTTTTAAATGGATACCTTCAGTAGTTTTGAAGATTGATGTTGCACGCAAAACTTTAACCTGGAATTTTCTAAGTAAAGAAAGGGCCATAATTCAGTCAAAATACATACTAGAGGTATGGGCCTTGGATAGCGATCATCGATTATGATCTCATATACATATATAGAGTTTTAAATGGATACATTCAGTAGTTTTGAAGATTGGTGTTACACACAAAACTTTAACCTGGAATTTTCTAAGTACAAAAAGGGCTATAAATTCAGTCAAAATCTATACTAGAGTAATGGGCCTTGATAGTGAACATCGATTATGATCCTGTAGACATATTTTAAGTTACAAATGGATACCTTCATTAGTTTTGAAGATTGATGTTGCACGCAAAACTTTAACCTGGAATTGTCTAAGTACAAAAACGGTCATGATTCAGTCTTAATCCATACTAGAGTTATGGGCCTTGGATAGTGATCATCAATTATGATGTAGTAGACATTTGTGAAGTTTTAAATGGATACCTTCAGAAGTTTTGAAGATTGATGTTGCACACAACATTTTAACCAGGATTACATAATAAAACTTTTGGTTAAGATTACAATAACCTTGGCCAATTTTTCCATTTGTAATAGATTAAATTACTATTACTTTTAAAATGTAATTGATTACGATTACATTAATTTGCATTCATCAAAGTATATATGTGCAACATCTCAGCATTGACTTATCTATTTATTCACATGCATGAAGACTGTTGTAAAAAATACTCCACAGTGGAACTAGATGGTGCAAAACTCACTTTCAAGAAATTGAGGAAGAGGACTCACCTTAAGTGTGTTCATGAGTGGTAATGAAGTTCCTGTATTAGGTTTTCCACTTCAGTCATTGGAAAGTACATGACGTGCCCACTGCCTGGTGACTTCATATCCATCTTCACACATGATGTGACGTTAGGCCCGTCTTTAGTGTGCACTGTGAATAAGTTCTACTGAACCTGCAAGAAGAAATCAAACAAGAGGGGAAAAATTTATTCCCCTTCCAGTTTTTTTTCTTCCTGCAGGTAATACACCATTGATAAATTAATTTATGGAAAAAAATGGGCAGAGATAAGACTTTATAATTTAAATGATCAAATCATTTAAATTATACAGACAATTTACTATTGATAAATTACCTTATTGAAGAAAAGGAATGTTATCATTTAAATCATTATTTAAGGATCAATTATTTAAACTTTAATTTATGTTTATGCATGATGATATGTGAAAGTAAGAATGGAATGATCAGGTATTGTGGCACCACTTGGACTGATGTTCATGTCTGTCATAATTTTGTTTAAGAGGTGAACATTAAAATCAGAGCAGAGTGGAAAATTTTCATGTGAAGTGAGGATGTAGTCAACAACAGCAGAACCTTTTTTGGAAACTGATGTGAAATTATCATTTTGTCCTCTACCATTTAACATACACATCAGATTATCGTTTAGGAAACATAAAAGTTTTTTGCCATATGAATTTGATTTTAAGTCCAGTGGGACACGTGGTAATATGTCTTTGCCCTCAAAATCTTGTTTGGCACCCACACGAGCATTGAAATCTCCCATCACAATAAGTGGAGCATAAGCTTCACGTAGGTGAGACAGTTGTCTAAAAAACTGTTCGGAGGTATTCTCACGGCTCGATTGTGCTGGCGGAAGGTAGCATACACAAAGGAATAAACTAGAGCTATCATCTTTTTTCTTTTTTTCCAATTTAATCAGTAAGATATCTTCAACTGATTTATCTACAATAATTATGTTGTAACGCTCTAGGAGATTATTATTTATAAAACAACCAACACCCCCACTTCCACGCTTTGCCCTTGTATGTAAATTTAATCGATTGTGACCAATCCATTTGTATCCAGGTATGTTTAGTTGTTGCGTGTTTTTGAGGTGGGTTTCACATAAGCCTAATACATCAAAATTTGATGCAGAAATTATATTTTGTCTTAACTTATGACTCTTTTTAGTTCTTGGAGATATATAAAATCCATTAACATTCCAAGAACCGAATTTAATACAATTTTCATAGCTTTTATCACAGTACATCTTACCTGTTCACGCAATAAGCCATAGAGTCAAAGAAGTCATGAAGCATGTAGACCAGAATGAGCACCAGTTGACTCAGGGATTGGGGGCACACTCTTTGCTGCCTGCAATTTTTAATTTCACACATAAGAGATAATACAATGTCACGATGATGTGCATGGTCCAAAACTGTACAAAATAGCGAGCATTAATTGACTTAATAATTAGGGAACACTTTCAGGCATTTGCCTAATATATTAAACAAATTAAGTCAGAATAGCACTCGTAAGAACCTTATAGGGTACATTATTATATTTTTTACATGTGGTAAATTGGAGTAAAGCATTGGTATCAGTTGACCTAGGGTTTGGGGTGACATTTTCTTGCATATGCCTACATCGAAGGAATCATATGACCTTTAAGTGTCAGCACTGACCTTGGTTTGGTATGGTTTTACGGCACACAAACACAGTTTAGGTCATATGGCGCCAAACTGGACAGATGATTTTGACAAACCTCAGGTAATGCAAATTTCAGAGCAATGCACGGGGTCAAACCACCTCATCTGCTAGAGCTTAGAGATGCATAGACTCTGATCTTTCAAACCTATTTAGTCTCTCTTACCATCATTCAAGGATAAATGGTGGCTGCAATTCTGATTCCTCAACCCTGAAAGGCATCCCATCAGCCACAAGGGGTTGGCAGTTGACCTTTGACTGAGCCAGATGAATGTTGCACATGAACAGTATTTTCATATAATGATAATTAGTCAATGAAAAATATGATAATGATAATATAATTTAACAAGAGCTGGCAGTAGGACAGCGCGCTCGACTATTCTCAGAACTTGATAGTAAGACAAAAACTTTCAGAATAAAAGGCCATAATTCAGTCAAAATACATTTCAGATGTTAGTATTATGGGCATTTGACAGTAACCTTCAATTATTATTCTGCAGACATGTATTAACTTTCAAGTGAATACCTACTAAAGGAGTTTTAAAGATTGATGTCTTACGCAAAACGTTAACTAGCAATTTTTCTAAGTACAAAAAGTGCCATAATCATTCAGTCAAAATCCATACTAGAATTATAGGCCTTGGATAGTGATGAGCAATTATGATCTACTGGACATGTATTAAGTTTCAAATGGATACTATCAGTAGTTTTGAAGATTGATGGTGCACGCAAAACTTTAACCTGGAATTTTCTAAGTAAAGAAAGGGCCATAATTCAGTCAAAATACATACTAGAGGTATGGGCCTTGGATAGCGATCATCGATTATGATCTCATATACATATATAGAGTTTTAAATGGATACATTCAGTAGTTTTGAAGATTGATGTTACACACAAAACCTTTAATCTGGAATTTCTAAGTACAAAAAGGGCTATAAATTCAGTCAAAATCCATACTAGAGTAATGGGCCTTGATAGTGAACATCGATTATGATCCTGTAGACATATTTTAAGTTACAAATGGATACCTTCATTAGTTTTGAAGATTGATGTTGCACGCAAAACTTTAACCTGGAATTGTCTAAGTACAAAAACGGTCATGATTCAGTCTTAATCCATACTAGAGTTATGGGCCTTGGATAGTGATCATCAATTATGATGTAGTAGACATTTGTGAAGTTTTAAATGGATACCTTCAGAAGTTTTGAAGATTGATGTTGCACACAACATTTTAACCAGGATTACATAATAAAACTTTTGGTTAAGATTACAATAACCTTGGCCAATTTTTCCATTTGTAATAGATTAAATTACTATTACTTTTAAAATGTAATTGATTACGATTACATTAATTTGCATTCATCAAAGTATATATGTGCAACATCTCAGCATTGACTTATCTATTTATTCACATGCATGAAGACTGTTGTAAAAAATACTCCACAGTGGAACTAGATGGTGCAAAACTCACTTTCAAGAAATTGAGGAAGAGGACTCACCTTAAGTGTGTTCATGAGTGGTAATGAAGTTCCTGTATTAGGTTTTCCACTTCAGTCATTGGAAAGTACATGACGTGCCCACTGCCTGGTGACTTCATATCCATCTTCACACATGATGTGACGTTAGGCCCGTCTTTAGTGTGCACTGTGAATAAGTTCTACTGAACCTGCAAGAAGAAATCAAACAAGAGGGGAAACATTTATTCCCCTTCCAGTTTTTTTTCTTCCTGCAGGTAATACACCATTGATAAATTAATTTATGGAAAAAAATGGGCAGAGATAAGACTTTATAATTTAAATGATCAAATCATTTAAATTATACAGACAATTTACTATTGATAAATTACCTTATTGAAGAAAAGGAATGTTATCATTTAAATCATTATTTAAGGATCAATTATTTAAACTTTAATTTATGTTTATGCATGATGATATGTGAAAGTAAGAATGGAATGATCAGGTATTGTGGCACCACTTGGACTGATGTTCATGTCTGTCATAATTTTGTTTAAGAGGTGAACATTAAAATCAGAGCAGAGTGGAAAATTTTCATGTGAAGTGAGGATGTAGTCAACAACAGCAGAACCTTTTTTGGAAACTGATGTGAAATTATCATTTTGTCCTCTACCATTTAACATACACATCAGATTATCGTTTAGGAAACATAAAAGTTTTTTGCCATATGAATTTGATTTTAAGTCCAGTGGGACACGTGGTAATATGTCTTGTTTGGCACCCACACGAGCATTGAAATCTCCCATCACAATAAGTGGAGCATAAGCTTCACGTAGGTGTGACAGTTGTCTAAAAAACTGTTCGGAGGTATTCTCACGGCTCGATTGTGCTGGCGGAAGGTAGCATACACAAAGGAATAAACTAGAGCTATCATCTTTTTTCTTTTTTTCCAATTTAATCAGTAAGATATCTTCAACTGATTTATCTAGAATAATTATGTTGTAACGCTCTAGGAGATTATTATTTATAAAACAACCAACACCCCCACTTCCACGCTTTGCCCTTGGATGTAAATTTAATCGATTGTGACCAATCCATTTGTATCCAGGTATGTTTAGTTGTTGCGTGTTTTTGAGGTGGGTTTCACATAAGCCTAATACATCAAAATTTGATGCAGAAATTATATTTTGTCTTAACTTATAACTCTTTTTAGTTCTTGGAGATATAGAAAATCCATTAACATTCCAAGAACCAAATTTAATAAAATTTTCATAGCTTTTATCACAGTACATCTTACCTGTTCACGCAATAAGCCATAGAGTCAAAGAAGTCATGAAGCATGTAGACCAGAATGAGCACCAGTTGACTCAGGGATTGGGGGCACACTCTTTGCTGCCTGCAATTTTTAATTTCACACATAAGAGATAATACAATGTCACGATGATGTGCATGGTCCAAAACTGTACAAAATAGCGAGCATTAATTGACTTAATAATTATGGAACACTTTCAGGCATTTGCCTAATATATTAAACAAATTAAGTCAGAATAGCACTCGTAAGAACCTTATAGTGTACATTATTATATTTTTTACATGTGGTAAATTGTAGTAAAGCATTGGTATCAGTTGACCTAGGGTTTGGGGTGACATTTTCTTGCATATGCCTACATCGAAGGAATCATATGACCTTTAAGTGTCAGCACTGACCTTGGTTTGGTATGGTTTTACGGCACACAAACACAGTTTAGGTCATATGGCGCCAAACTGGACAGATGATTTTGACAAACCTCAGGTAATGCAAATTTCAGTGCAATGCACGGGGTCAAACCACCTCATCTGCTAGAGCTTAGAGATGCATAGACTCTGATCTTTCAAACCTATTTAGTCTCTCTTACCATCATTCAAGGATAAATGGTGGCTGCAATTCTGATTCCTCAACCCTGAAAGGCATCCCATCAGCCACAAGGGGTTGGCAGTTGACCTTTGACTGAGCCAGATGAATGTTGCACATGAACAGTCTTTTCATATAATGATAATTAGTCAATGAAAAATATGATAATGATAATATAATTTAACAAGAGCTGGCAGTAGGACAGCGCGCTCGACTATTCTCAGAACTTGATAGTAAGACAAAAACTTTCAGAATAAAAGGCCATAATTCAGTCAAAATACATTTCAGATGTTAGTATTATGGGCATTTGACAGTAACCTTCAATTATTATTCTGCAGACATGTATTAACTTTCAAGTGAATACCTACTAAAGGAGTTTTAAAGATTAATGTCTTACGCTAAACGTTAACTAGCAATTTTTCTAAGTACAAAAAGTGCCATAATCATTCAGTCAAAATCCATACTAGAATTATAGGCCTTGGATAGTGATGAGCAATTATGATCTACTGGACATGTATTAAGTTTCAAATGGATACTATCAGTAGTTTTGAAGATTGACGTTGCACACAAAACTTTAACCTGGAATTTTCTAAGTACAAAAAGTGCCATGATTCAGTCTGAATCCATTCTAAAAATTATGGGCCTTGGATAGTGATAATCAATTATGATCTACTAGACATGTATGAAGTTTTAAATGGATACCTTCAGTAGTTTTGAAGATTGATGTTGCACGCAAAACTTTAACCTGGAATTTTCTAAGTAAAGAAAGGGCCATAATTCAGTCAAAATACATACTAGAGGTATGGGCCTTGGATAGCGATCATCGATTATGATCTCATATACATATATAGAGTTTTAAATGGATACATTCAGTAGTTTTGAAGATTGATGTTACACACAAAACCTTTAATCTGGAATTTTCTAAGTACAAAAAGGGCTATAAATTCAGTCAAAATCCATACTAGAGTAATGGGCCTTGATAGTGAACATCGATTATGATCCTGTAGACATATTTTAAGTTACAAATGGATACCTTCATTAGTTTTGAAGATTGATGTTGCACGCAAAACTTTAACCTGGAATTGTCTAAGTACAAAAACGGTCATGATTCAGTCTTAATCCATACTAGAGTTATGGGCCTTGGATAGTGATCATCAAATATGATGTAGTAGACATTTGTGAAGTTTTAAATGGATACCTTCAGAAGTTTTGAAGATTGATGTTGCACACAACATTTTAACCAGGATTACATAATAAAACTTTTGGTTAAGATTACAATAACCTTGGCCAATTTTTCCATTTGTAATAGATTAAATTACTATTACTTTTAAAATGTAATTGATTACGATTACATTAATTTGCATTTATCAAAGTATATATGTGCAACATCTCAGCATTGACTTATCTATTTATTCACATGCATGAAGACTGTTGTAAAAAATACTCCACAGTGGAACTAGATGGTGCAAAACTCACTTTCAAGAAATTGAGGAAGAGGACTCACCTTAAGTGTGTTCATGAGTGGTAATGAAGTTCCTGTATTAGGTTTTCCACTTCAGTCATTGGAAAGTACATGACGTGCCCACTGCCTGGTGACTTCATATCCATCTTCACACATGATGTGACGTTAGGCCCGTCTTTAGTGTGCACTGTGAATAAGTTCTACTGAACCTGCAAGAAGAAATCAAACAAGAGGGGAAAAATTTATTCCCCTTCCAGTTTTTTTTCTTCCTGCAGGTAATACACCATTGATAAATTAATTTATGGAAAAAAATGGGCAGAGATAAGACTTTATAATTTAAATGATCAAATCATTTAAATTATACAGACAATTTACTATTGATAAATTACCTTATTGAAGAAAAGGAATGTTATCATTTAAATCATTATTTAAGGATCAATTATTTAAACTTTAATTTATGTTTATGCATGATGATATGTGAAAGTAAGAATGGAATGATCAGGTATTGTGGCACCACTTGGACTGATGTTCATGTCTGTCATAATTTTGTTTAAGAGGTGAACATTAAAATCAGAGCAGAGTGGAAAATTTTCATGTGAAGTGAGGATGTAGTCAACAACAGCAGAACCTTTTTTGGAAACTGATGTGAAATTATCATTTTGTCCTCTACCATTTAACATACACATCAGATTATATTTTAGGAAACATAAAAGTTTTTTGCCATATGAATTTGATTTTAAGTCCAGTGGGACACGTGGTAATATGTCTTTGCCCTCAAAATCTTGTTTGGCACCCACACGAGCATTGAAATCTCCCATCACAATAAGTGGAGCATAAGCTTCACGTAGGTGAGACAGTTGTCTAAAAAACTGTTCGGAGGTATTCTCACGGCTCGATTGTGCTGGCGGAAGGTAGCATACACAAAGGAATAAACTAGAGCTATCATCTTCTTTTTTTCCCAATTTAATCAGTAAGATATCTTCAACTGATTTATCTAGAATAATTATGTTGTAACGCTCTAGGAGATTATTATTTATAAAACAACCAACACCCCCACTTCCACGCTTTGCCCTTGGATGTAAATTTAATCGATTGTGACCAATCCATTTGTATCCAGGTATGTTTAGTTGTTGCGTGTTTTTGAGGTGGGTTTCACATAAGCCTAATACATCAAAATTTGATGCAGAAATTATATTTTGTCTTAACTTATGACTCTTTTTAGTTCTTGGAGATATATAAAATCCATTAACATTCCAAGAACCGAATTTAATACAATTTTCATAGCTTTTATCACAGTACATCTTACCTGTTCACGCAATAAGCCATAGAGTCAAAGAAGTCATGAAGCATGTAGACCAGAATGAGCACCAGTTGACTCAGGGATTGGGGGCACACTCTTTGCTGCCTGCAATTTTTAATTTCACACATAAGAGATAATACAATGTCACGATGATGTGCATGGTCCAAACCTGTACAAAATAGCGAGCATTAATTGACTTAATAATTATGGAACACTTTCAGGCATTTGCCTAATATATTAAACAAATTAAGTCAGAATAGCACTCGTAAGAACCTTATAGTGTACATTATTATATTTTTTACATGTGGTAAATTGTAGTAAAGCATTGGTATCAGTTGACCTAGGGTTTGGGGTGACATTTTCTTGCATATGCCTACATCGAAGGAATCATATGACCTTTAAGTGTCAGCACTGACCTTGGTTTGGTATGGTTTTACGGCACACAAACACAGTTTAGGTCATATGGCGCCAAACTGGACAGATGATTTTGACAAACCTCAGGTAATGCAAATTTCAGAGCAATGCACGGGGTCAAACCACCTCATCTGCTAGAGCTTAGAGATGCATAGACTCTGATCTTTCAAACCTATTTAGTCTCTCTTACCATCATTCAAGGATAAATGGTGGCTGCAATTCTGATTCCTCAACCCTGAAAGGCATCCGATCAGCCACAAGGGGTTGGCAGTTGACCTTTGACTGAGCCACATGAATGTTGCACATGAACAGTCTTTTCATATAATGATAATTAGTCAATGAAAAATATGATAATGATAATATAATTTAACAAGAGCTGGCAGTAGGACAGCGCGCTCGACTATTCTCAGTACTTCATAGTAAGATAAAAAATTTCAGAATAAAAGGCCATAATTCAGTCAAAATACATTTCAGATGTTAGTATTATGGGCATTTGACAGTAACCTTCAATTATTATTCTGCAGACATGTATTAACTTTCAAGTGAATACCTACTAAAGGAGTTTTAAAGATTAATGTCTTACGCTAAACGTTAACTAGCAATTTTTCTAAGTACAAAAAGTGCCATAATCATTCAGTCAAAATCCATACTAGAATTATAGGCCTTGGATAGTGATGAGCAATTATGATCTACTGGACATGTATTAAGTTTCAAATGGATACTATCAGTAGTTTTGAAGATTGATGTTGCACACAAAACTTTAACCTGGAATTTTCTAAGTACAAAAAGTGCCATGATTCAGTCTGAATCCATTCTAAAAATTATGGGCCTTGGATAGTGATAATCAATTATGATCTACTAGACATGTATGAAGTTTTAAATGGATACCTTCAGTAGTTTTGAAGATTGATGTTGCACGCAAAACTTTAACCTGGAATTTTCTAAGTAAAGAAAGGGCCATAATTCAGTCAAAATACATACTAGAGGTATGGGCCTTGGATAGCGATCATCGATTATGATCTCATATACATATATAGAGTTTTAAATGGATACATTCAGTAGTTTTGAAGATTGATGTTACACACAAAACCTTTAATCTGGAATTTTCTAAGTACAAAAAGGGCTATAAATTCAGTCAAAATCCATACTAGAGTAATGGGCCTTGATAGTGAACATCGATTATGATCCTGTAGACATATTTTAAGTTACAAATGGATACCTTCATTAGTTTTGAAGATTGATGTTGCACGCAAAACTTTAACCTGGAATTGTCTAAGTACAAAAACGGTCATGATTCAGTCTTAATCCATACTAGAGTTATGGGCCTTGGATAGTGATCATCAAATATGATGTAGTAGACATTTGTGAAGTTTTAAATGGATACCTTCAGAAGTTTTGAAGATTGATGTTGCACACAACATTTTAACCAGGATTACATAATAAAACTTTTGGTTAAGATTACAATAACCTTGGCCAATTTTTCCATTTGTAATAGATTAAATTACTATTACTTTTAAAATGTAATTGATTACGATTACATTAATTTGCATTTATCAAAGTATATATGTGCAACATCTCAGCATTGACTTATCTATTTATTCACATGCATGAAGACTGTTGTAAAAAATACTCCACAGTGGAACTAGATGGTGCAAAACTCACTTTCAAGAAATTGAGGAAGAGGACTCACCTTAAGTGTGTTCATGAGTGGTAATGAAGTTCCTGTATTAGGTTTTCCACTTCAGTCATTGGAAAGTACATGACGTGCCCACTGCCTGGTGACTTCATATCCATCTTCACACATGATGTGACGTTAGGCCCGTCTTTAGTGTGCACTGTGAATAAGTTCTACTGAACCTGCAAGAAGAAATCAAACAAGAGGGGAAAAATTTATTCCCCTTCCAGTTTTTTTTCTTCCTGCAGGTAATACACCATTGATAAATTAATTTATGGAAAAAAATGGGCAGAGATAAGACTTTATAATTTAAATGATCAAATCATTTAAATTATACAGACAATTTACTATTGATAAATTACCTTATTGAAGAAAAGGAATGTTATCATTTAAATCATTATTTAAGGATCAATTATTTAAACTTTAATTTATGTTTATGCATGATGATATGTGAAAGTAAGAATGGAATGATCAGGTATTGTGGCACCACTTGGACTGATGTTCATGTCTGTCATAATTTTGTTTAAGAGGTGAACATTAAAATCAGAGCAGAGTGGAAAATTTTCATGTGAAGTGAGGATGTAGTCAACAACAGCAGAACCTTTTTTGGAAACTGATGTGAAATTATCATTTTGTCCTCTACCATTTAACATACACATCAGATTATCTTTTAGGAAACATAAAAGTTTTTTGCCATATGAATTTGATTTTAAGTCCAGTGGGACACGTGGTAATATGTCTTTGCCCTCAAAATCTTGTTTGGCACCCACACGAGCATTGAAATCTCCCATCACAATAAGTGGAGCATAAGCTTCACGTAGGTGAGACAGTTGTCTAAAAAACTGTTCGGAGGTATTCTCACGGCTCGATTGTGCTGGCGGAAGGTAGCATACACAAAGGAATAAACTAGAGCTATCATCTTCTTTTTTTCCCAATTTAATCAGTAAGATATCTTCAACTGATTTATCTAGAATAATTATGTTGTAACGCTCTAGGAGATTATTATTTATAAAACAACCAACACCCCCACTTCCACGCTTTGCCCTTGGATGTAAATTTAATCGATTGTGACCAATCCATTTGTATCCAGGTATGTTTAGTTGTTGCGTGTTTTTGAGGTGGGTTTCACATAAGCCTAATACATCAAAATTTGATGCAGAAATTATATTTTGTCTTAACTTATGACTCTTTTTAGTTCTTGGAGATATATAAAATCCATTAACATTCCAAGAACCGAATTTAATACAATTTTCATAGCTTTTATCACAGTACATCTTACCTGTTCACGCAATAAGCCATAGAGTCAAAGAAGTCATGAAGCATGTAGACCAGAATGAGCACCAGTTGACTCAGGGATTGGGGGCACACTCTTTGCTGCCTGCAATTTTTAATTTCACACATAAGAGATAATACAATGTCACGATGATGTGCATGGTCCAAACCTGTACAAAATAGCGAGCATTAATTGACTTAATAATTATGGAACACTTTCAGGCATTTGCCTAATATATTAAACAAATTAAGTCAGAATAGCACTCGTAAGAACCTTATAGTGTACATTATTATATTTTTTACATGTGGTAAATTGTAGTAAAGCATTGGTATCAGTTGACCTAGGGTTTGGGGTGACATTTTCTTGCATATGCCTACATCGAAGGAATCATATGACCTTTAAGTGTCAGCACTGACCTTGGTTTGGTATGGTTTTACGGCACACAAACACAGTTTAGGTCATATGGCGCCAAACTGGACAGATGATTTTGACAAACCTCAGGTAATGCAAATTTCAGAGCAATGCACGGGGTCAAACCACCTCATCTGCTAGAGCTTAGAGATGCATAGACTCTGATCTTTCAAACCTATTTAGTCTCTCTTACCATCATTCAAGGATAAATGGTGGCTGCAATTCTGATTCCTCAACCCTGAAAGGCATCCGATCAGCCACAAGGGGTTGGCAGTTGACCTTTGACTGAGCCACATGAATGTTGCACATGAACAGTCTTTTCATATAATGATAATTAGTCAATGAAAAATATGATAATGATAATATAATTTAACAAGAGCTGGCAGTAGGACAGCGCGCTCGACTATTCTCAGTACTTCATAGTAAGATAAAAAAATTCAGAATAAAAGGCCATAATTCAGTCAAAATACATTTCAGATGTTAGTATTATGGGCATTTGACAGTAACCTTCAATTATTATTCTGCAGACATGTATTAACTTTCAAGTGAATACCTACTAAAGGAGTTTTAAAGATTAATGTCTTACGCTAAACGTTAACTAGCAATTTTTCTAAGTACAAAAAGTGCCATAATCATTCAGTCAAAATCCATACTAGAATTATAGGCCTTGGATAGTGATGAGCAATTATGATCTACTGGACATGTATTAAGTTTCAAATGGATACTATCAGTAGTTTTGAAGATTGATGTTGCACACAAAACTTTAACCTGGAATTTTCTAAGTACAAAAAGTGCCATGATTCAGTCTGAATCCATTCTAAAAATTATGGGCCTTGGATAGTGATAATCAATTATGATCTACTAGACATGTATGAAGTTTTAAATGGATACCTTCAGTAGTTTTGAAGATTGATGTTGCACGCAAAACTTTAACCTGGAATTTTCTAAGTAAAGAAAGGGCCATAATTCAGTCAAAATACATACTAGAGGTATGGGCCTTGGATAGCGATCATCGATTATGATCTCATATACATATATAGAGTTTTAAATGGATACATTCAGTAGTTTTGAAGATTGATGTTACACACAAAACCTTTAATCTGGAATTTTCTAAGTACAAAAAGGGCTATAAATTCAGTCAAAATCCATACTAGAGTAATGGGCCTTGATAGTGAACATCGATTATGATCCTGTAGACATATTTTAAGTTACAAATGGATACCTTCATTAGTTTTGAAGATTGATGTTGCACGCAAAACTTTAACCTGGAATTGTCTAAGTACAAAAACGGTCATGATTCAGTCTTAATCCATACTAGAGTTATGGGCCTTGGATAGTGATCATCAAATATGATGTAGTAGACATTTGTGAAGTTTTAAATGGATACCTTCAGAAGTTTTGAAGATTGATGTTGCACACAACATTTTAACCAGGATTACATAATAAAACTTTTGGTTAAGATTACAATAACCTTGGCCAATTTTTCCATTTGTAATAGATTAAATTACTATTACTTTTAAAATGTAATTGATTACGATTACATTAATTTGCATTTATCAAAGTATATATGTGCAACATCTCAGCATTGACTTATCTATTTATTCACATGCATGAAGACTGTTGTAAAAAATACTCCACAGTGGAACTAGATGGTGCAAAACTCACTTTCAAGAAATTGAGGAAGAGGACTCACCTTAAGTGTGTTCATGAGTGGTAATGAAGTTCCTGTATTAGGTTTTCCACTTCAGTCATTGGAAAGTACATGACGTGCCCACTGCCTGGTGACTTCATATCCATCTTCACACATGATGTGACGTTAGGCCCGTCTTTAGTGTGCACTGTGAATAAGTTCTACTGAACCTGCAAGAAGAAATCAAACAAGAGGGGAAAAATTTATTCCCCTTCCAGTTTTTTTTCTTCCTGCAGGTAATACACCATTGATAAATTAATTTATGGAAAAAAATGGGCAGAGATAAGACTTTATAATTTAAATGATCAAATCATTTAAATTATACAGACAATTTACTATTGATAAATTACCTTATTGAAGAAAAGGAATGTTATCATTTAAATCATTATTTAAGGATCAATTATTTAAACTTTAATTTATGTTTATGCATGATGATATGTGAAAGTAAGAATGGAATGATCAGGTATTGTGGCACCACTTGGACTGATGTTCATGTCTGTCATAATTTTGTTTAAGAGGTGAACATTAAAATCAGAGCAGAGTGGAAAATTTTCATGTGAAGTGAGGATGTAGTCAACAACAGCAGAACCTTTTTTGGAAACTGATGTGAAATTATCATTTTGTCCTCTACCATTTAACATACACATCAGATTATCTTTTAGGAAACATAAAAGTTTTTTGCCATATGAATTTGATTTTAAGTCCAGTGGGACACGTGGTAATATGTCTTTGCCCTCAAAATCTTGTTTGGCACCCACACGAGCATTGAAATCTCCCATCACAATAAGTGGAGCATAAGCTTCACGTAGGTGAGACAGTTGTCTAAAAAACTGTTCGGAGGTATTCTCACGGCTCGATTGTGCTGGCGGAAGGTAGCATACACAAAGGAATAAACTAGAGCTATCATCTTCTTTTTTTCCCAATTTAATCAGTAAGATATCTTCAACTGATTTATCTAGAATAATTATGTTGTAACGCTCTAGGAGATTATTATTTATAAAACAACCAACACCCCCACTTCCACGCTTTGCCCTTGGATGTAAATTTAATCGATTGTGACCAATCCATTTGTATCCAGGTATGTTTAGTTGTTGCGTGTTTTTGAGGTGGGTTTCACATAAGCCTAATACATCAAAATTTGATGCAGAAATTATATTTTGTCTTAACTTATGACTCTTTTTAGTTCTTGGAGATATATAAAATCCATTAACATTCCAAGAACCGAATTTAATACAATTTTCATAGCTTTTATCACAGTACATCTTACCTGTTCACGCAATAAGCCATAGAGTCAAAGAAGTCATGAAGCATGTAGACCAGAATGAGCACCAGTTGACTCAGGGATTGGGGGCACACTCTTTGCTGCCTGCAATTTTTAATTTCACACATAAGAGATAATACAATGTCACGATGATGTGCATGGTCCAAACCTGTACAAAATAGCGAGCATTAATTGACTTAATAATTATGGAACACTTTCAGGCATTTGCCTAATATATTAAACAAATTAAGTCAGAATAGCACTCGTAAGAACCTTATAGTGTACATTATTATATTTTTTACATGTGGTAAATTGTAGTAAAGCATTGGTATCAGTTGACCTAGGGTTTGGGGTGACATTTTCTTGCATATGCCTACATCGAAGGAATCATATGACCTTTAAGTGTCAGCACTGACCTTGGTTTGGTATGGTTTTACGGCACACAAACACAGTTTAGGTCATATGGCGCCAAACTGGACAGATGATTTTGACAAACCTCAGGTAATGCAAATTTCAGAGCAATGCACGGGGTCAAACCACCTCATCTGCTAGAGCTTAGAGATGCATAGACTCTGATCTTTCAAACCTATTTAGTCTCTCTTACCATCATTCAAGGATAAATGGTGGCTGCAATTCTGATTCCTCAACCCTGAAAGGCATCCGATCAGCCACAAGGGGTTGGCAGTTGACCTTTGACTGAGCCACATGAATGTTGCACATGAACAGTCTTTTCATATAATGATAATTAGTCAATGAAAAATATGATAATGATAATATAATTTAACAAGAGCTGGCAGTAGGACAGCGCGCTCGACTATTCTCAGTACTTCATAGTAAGATAAAAAATTTCAGAATAAAAGGCCATAATTCAGTCAAAATACATTTCAGATGTTAGTATTATGGGCATTTGACAGTAACCTTCAATTATTATTCTGCAGACATGTATTAACTTTCAAGTGAATACCTACTAAAGGAGTTTTAAAGATTAATGTCTTACGCTAAACGTTAACTAGCAATTTTTCTAAGTACAAAAAGTGCCATAATCATTCAGTCAAAATCCATACTAGAATTATAGGCCTTGGATAGTGATGAGCAATTATGATCTACTGGACATGTATTAAGTTTCAAATGGATACTATCAGTAGTTTTGAAGATTGATGTTGCACACAAAACTTTAACCTGGAATTTTCTAAGTACAAAAAGTGCCATGATTCAGTCTGAATCCATTCTAAAAATTATGGGCCTTGGATAGTGATAATCAATTATGATCTACTAGACATGTATGAAGTTTTAAATGGATACCTTCAGTAGTTTTGAAGATTGATGTTGCACGCAAAACTTTAACCTGGAATTTTCTAAGTAAAGAAAGGGCCATAATTCAGTCAAAATACATACTAGAGGTATGGGCCTTGGATAGCGATCATCGATTATGATCTCATATACATATATAGAGTTTTAAATGGATACATTCAGTAGTTTTGAAGATTGATGTTACACACAAAACTTTAACCTGGAATTTTCTAAGTACAAAATGGGCTATAAATTCAGTTAAAATCCATACTAGAGTAATGGGCCTTGATAGTGAACATCGATTATGATCCTGTAGACATATTTAAGTTACAAATGGATACCTTCATTAGTTTTGAAGATTGATGTTGCACGCAAAACTTTAACCTGGAATTGTCTAAGTACAAAAACGGTCATGATTCAGTCTTAATCCATATTAGAGTAATGGGCCTTGATAGTGAACATCGATTATGATCCTGTAGACATATTTTAAGTTACAAATGGATACCTTCATTAGTTTTGAAGATTGATGTTGCACGCAAAACTTTAACCTGGAATTGTCTAAGTACAAAAACGGTCATGATTCAGTCTTAATCCATACTAGAGTTATGGGCCTTGGATAGTGATCATCAATTATGATGTAGTAGACATTTGTGAAGTTTTAAATGGATGCCTTCAGGAGTTTTGAAAATTGATGTTGCACACAACATTTTAACCAGGATTACATAATAAAACTTTTGGTTAAAATTACAATAACCTTGGCCAATTTTTCCATTTGTAATAGATTAAATTACTATTACTTTTAAAATGTAATTGATTACGATTACATTAATTTGCATTTATCAAAGTATATATGTGCAACATCTCAGCATTGACTTATCTATTTATTCACATGCATGAAGACTGTTGTAAAAAATACTCCACAGTGGAACTAGATGGTGCAAAACTCACTTTCAAGAAATTGAGGAAGAGGGCTCACCTTAAGTGTGTTCATGAGTGGTAATGAAGTTCCTGTATTAGGTTTTCCACTTCAGTCATTGGAAAGTACATGACGTGCCCACTGCCTGGTGACTTCATATCCATCTTCACACATGATGTGACGTTAGGCCCGTCTTTAGTGTGCACTGTGAATAAGTTCTACTGAACCTGCAAGAAGAAATCAAACAAGAGGGGAAAAATTTATTCCCCTTCCAGTTTTTTTTCTTCCTGCAGGTAATACACCATTGATAAATTAATTTATGGAAAAAAATGGGCAGAGATAAGACTTTATAATTTAAATGATCAAATCATTTAAATTATACAGACAATTTACTATTGATAAATTACCTTATTGAAGAAAAGGAATGTTATCATTTAAATCATTATTTAAGGATCAATTATTTAAACTTTAATTTATGTTTATGCATGATGATATGTGAAAGTAAGAATGGAATGATCAGGTATTGTGGCACCACTTGGACTGATGTTCATGTCTGTCATAATTTTGTTTAAGAGGTGAACATTAAAATCAGAGCAGAGTGGAAAATTTTCATGTGAAGTGAGGATGTAGTCAACAACAGCAGAACCTTTTTTGGAAACTGATGTGAAATTATCATTTTGTCCTCTACCATTTAACATACACATCAGATTATCGTTTAGGAAACATAAAAGTTTTTTGCCATATGAATTTGATTTTAAGTCCAGTGGGACACGTGGTAATATGTCTTTGCCCTCAAAATCTTGTTTGGCACCCACACGAGCATTGAAATTTCCCATCACAATAAGTGGAACATAAGCTTCACGTAGGTGAGACAGTTGTCTAAAAAACTGTTCGGAGGTATTCTCACGGCTCGATTGTGCTGGCGGAAGGTAGCATACACAAAGGAATAAACTAGAGCTATCATCTTTTTTCTTTTTTTCCAATTTAATCAGTAAGATATCTTCAACTGATTTATCTAGAATAATTATGTTGTAACGCTCTAGGAGATTATTATTTATAAAACAACCAACACCCCCACTTCCACGCTTTGCCCTTGGATGTAAATTTAATCGATTGTGACCAATCCATTTGTATCCAGGTATGTTTAGTTGTTGTGTGTTTTTGAGGTGGGTTTCACATAAGCCTAATACATCAAAATTTGATGCAGAAATTATATTTTGTCTTAACTTATGACTCTTTTTAGTTCTTGGAGATATAGAAAATCCATTAACATTCCAAGAACCAAATTTAATAAAATTTTCATAGCTTTTATCACAGTACATCTTACCTGTTCACGCAATAAGCCATAGAGTCAAAGAAGTCATGAAGCATGTAGACCAGAATGAGCACCAGTTGACTCAGGGATTGGGGGCACACTCTTTGCTGCCTGCAATTTTTAATTTCACACATAAGAGATAATACAATGTCACGATGATGTGCATGGTCCAAACCTGTACAAAATAGCGAGCTTTAATTGACTTAATAATTAGGGAACACTTTCAGGCATTTGCCTAATATATTAAACAAATTAAGTCAGAATAGCACTCGTAAGAACCTTATAGTGTACATTATTATATTTTTTACATGTGGTAAATTGTAGTAAAGCATTGGTATCAGTTGACCTAGGGTTTGGGGTGAGATATTCTTGCATCTGCAGACAACACAATGTTACACATACCCAAAACGATGTCACATAATTATGACATAATAAATGTCACACATTGGATTATTAAAAGTCATAATAAATGTCACAAATGGGATTATAAAATGTTACACATGATATAATACAATGCAAGAAATTGGATTATAAAATGTTGCACATATACAATGTCACACATGAGATGATATAATATTCTCTTCATGTTTGTAATGTACATTTTGTCTAGTATTTTGGCTCCAGATACACATATCTTATTCTATATAATCATATTGTATAAACCATTTTGTGAGATTGCATATGATAATATGAAAAATTGTTTTTTTTGCAAAGTTTAGTTTGGTTTGGTTTTACGACGCACATACACACTTAAGGTCATACTGCACCGAACAGGAAATATTTTTTTAGTTAACTTGGGTGTTACGAATTTCAAAACAACAACCAGGCTCGAAAAACTACCTCATCCGCTGGAGCTAAGAGATGCTTAGACTCCAATAATTCAATCATATTTAGTTATCTTTTGTGATCATGCAGGGATAAACAGTGATTGCAATTGTGATGTCTTTTATAGAATTTGTTTTTACTGGAATAACTTTTTCTTCATATTCATTGTTTTCATTGTATGTGTACTCGTTGGAGACCTTTATCCGAACTGTACCTTTATCCGAACGGATGCATTTTCTCCTTTTGTATGCTGTACTTGTTGCTTCTCTTTTAATAGATGTTTAATAAATTGCTACGCAATCTGTCAGTGTGAATACACTAGCTTTTCATCAACATTGGGGCTCCATACGGGGATAATAGCTGGGTCTAATTGATCTAGCAAGTGTTTAGATATACCAGTACAATCTATGTCGTATTTCTTCATTATATTTCAATTCTAAAACAACAAATTTTTACAATATTCTGTATGAATTTAGGAATGAAACTGTCTTGTTTTCGTTTATTTTTTTTTCATAATAGAATGAAGTAAACGCTACATAAATTGCCGTTCGGGTAAAGGTACAGTTGAGTTTAAAATGTTGCAGAATCAATACCCTTTTTGGACCCCTTTTTTGACACCAGACATGTACGTCACAAATGAAGAATTTCAATTTTTTTAACTTTTTTTCAAAATTTAATTTTTTTTATTAATTTTTTTTTTTTTCAAAATTTTAATTTTCTTTTAATTTCAATGTTTCAGTTCCTCCATAATCGTTGTTTTGTCCAAGTATGAATGATATCTGGTCATTAATAACAAAGAAATGGGATTTTAAGCAAAATTTGACCTTGACGGTCAAGGTCATTTCAAGGTCAAGGTCAAATTAAGTTTGGACGTCCTATAGATCATGAACCAAGGACTGTTGTTTGTTAGTATGAAGACAATCCATTCATTAATTAACTTTTTACAGGAATTATAGCAAAAATGCAATAGTTTGACCTTGAGTGTCAAGGTCATTTCAAGGTCAAGGTCAAGTTTGATATGGTCTTCTTGAATGTCTTGTCAAGTTGTTGTGCCCAAGTATGGACAAAATACATTGATTAACAACCAAGTTATAGCAAATTATAGCTAAAAACAAGCAAAATTCTACATTTAAACCTTGAATGTCAAGGTCATTTCTAAGTCAAGGTCAAATTTAGTATGGTCCACTTCAAGGTATTGCTCAAGAGGTTGTAATGCCTTAGTATGAAGACAACCCATTCATTAACAGCCAACTTACAGCAAATTATAGCCAAAACAAGCAAAATGTATAACTTTGACCTTGAATGTCAAGGTCATTTCAAGGTCAAGGTCAAGTTTAGTATGACCAACTTGAAGGTCTTGTCCAAAGGTATGTTGTGTCTAAGTATGAAGACAATCCATCCAGGAATGAACATTTTATGATCAATGTTAAAGCTTTCGGACGGCAACGGCAACTACGACAGTTCTATGACATAAGCTCTTTTCCTTCGGAAAAGGTCGAGCTAAAAACCATATGTAAAAAGCATGGACTTATCATACCATGTGTAAAAAGCATGGACTTATAAAACCATGTGCAAAGAGCATTGACTTAAAAAAACATGTGTAAAGAGCATGTACTTATCATACCATGTGTAAAGAGCATTGACTTAAAAAACCATGTGTAAAGAGCATGGACTTATAAAACCATGTGTAAAGAGCATTGATTTAAAAACCATGTGTAAAGAGCATGGACTTATCATACCATGTGTAAAGAGCATTGACTTATAAAACCATGTGTAAAGAGCAATGACTTAAAAAAACATGTGTAAAAAGCATGGACTTATAAAACCATGTGTAAAGAGCATGGACTTAAAAAACCACGTGTAAAGAGCATGGACTTAAATAACCACGTGTAAAGAGCATTGACTTATAAAACCATGTGTAAAGAGCATTGACTTATCATACCACGTGCAAAGATCATTGATTTATCATACCACGTGTAAAAAGCATGGACTTATCATACCATGTGTAAAAAGCATGGACTTATAAAACCATGAGTAAAGAGCATTGACTTAAAAAACCATGTGTAAAGAGCATTGACTTAAAAAACCATGTGTAAAGAGCATGGACTTAAAAAACCACGTGTAAAGAGCATTGACTTAAAAAATCATGTGTAAAGAGCATTGACTTATAAAACCACGTGTAAAGAGCATTGACTTATCATACCACGTGTAAAGAGCATTGACTTATCATACCATGTGCAAAGAGCATTGACTTATCATACCATGTGTAAAAGGCATGGACTTATTAAACCTTGTGTAAAGAGCATGGACTTATAAAACCTTTTGTAAAGAGCATTTGACTTATCATACCATGTGTTAAGAGAATTGACTTAAAAACCTCATGTAAAGATCATTTGACTTATTAAGCAAAGTGCAAATAGTAAAATTGGTTCAATGCAAGATGATTCCTACTGCATTTCCACTATAATCACAGCTTAACTGGCCATATGATGGTCTGTTAGAAATCCCTATAAGAGCAATATTTCTCAAATGTAATTCTTATACCAAACTGGTCCAGTGCAAGCCAATTCTTTAAAATTTCCTTTGCCATTTCGTTTAATCACTGTAGCCAGACTGGTTAACATGATCATCTGTAGAACTTGTGAGAATTTCCGAAGGTCCTCATTCCATGTGTTCACAAAATAGACATTGGGGAATTGTAGACCCCCAGGCACATTGGCTAAAACAATTGTCAATAAATTGATTTGTAATACTTTTTTCTTCTTAACTTTATAAGATTTAGACTAAAAACATAACAAATAAAACAACTGAGAAGAAACGCTCTTACATTTTTTATCAATCAATTGGTACTTTGTGGGCTACATCAAAGTTTTAATGTACCCTCTAAAAAATTTGGTTTTAGAGTTGTAGAATAAAAGAAACAAAATATCAACGAGTTGCAGGTATCCTTGTGATGAACAACACAATACTAAAGACAACTTACAGAATTGTTTATTCAGCAAAAAGGTTTATGCTGTCTCCATTGCTGGCTTTCCATCTGCACTGGCCATTTGAGGTCCCTTCATCAATCAGGGGTTAGGGAGGGAGCAGGGGGGACCAACCCTAGGGCTCATCATAATAATGGGGACATTATCTCCTCCATCCACTGACCAAGGATATCAGCTCATAGTCTTCTTCTGTGGAAGAAAGAGAATGTAATAAGAATAGATAGCGGTTTGGGGCATTGCACTGCTATTTCTTTGTACAATATCTTGGAAAATTTGGAGTTAAAATCTTAAAAAATTGTTTTTATCCATTTAATCAGATTAGGCTTCCAATGATATAAAAAATTTAATTTTCCCAATATCATTTAAGTATTAATAACTAAGCTGTCATGATATAATAAATATACCTTACTCTGTGACTAAGGGGAGAAGAAATATGAAGATATTCAAGATAAACAATCAGTTCCTCAAAATTATGCAAAAATCCTTGTAAAGAATCTGCCTGAGTGTGTATGTACATTGTACATGTATACACATTTGTTATATTTGTCATGAATTTATTTAAAAAATATTTTTTACTATAAATCTGGAGTAGTGCAGCTATAAAGGTACCATGTAGGTAGGTAACTAATATAAACAATAGCAAGTCTAGGTTACAAAAAGATAATACAAGAGCTGTGACTATATAGAGATAGCATGCTCAACTATATGTTAAGTTGCTTTAATACAGACTTATACAATAGCATGATAGAGAATCAATTTTAGATTAAGAGATACAACTTCATCAAGAAATTTGTAAGTCTAATTTGAAAAAAAGTTGGCTAAAATTCGACATAGTATAGTTATGACTGTTGGTAAGTGACTTGCAACAATTATAACCCTTAAAGGGATACACAGGCAGAATATGGCAAAACTATAAAATTTTAAAAAATTGCCCCAATTGCATTCAATATTTATAGGTTATTAGATGTGTATGGCGAAATATGCACGAGTTCTGAAGCGGACATATATTGCTTCTTCTCAGAAGAAATATAAAGGATATGATAAGACTTAATTAAACGTTATCTTTTATGTGTTTTTATGAGATTGAGACCAAATAAATATGAAAAAGAATATCAAAACGGTATCAATTATTTCTATCCTGATCCACGTGGGTAATGTTAGGAAATAACACTGTTTTAACATGAAAAACACTACACTTTTAAGCTGGGAGTGATTTTTATATTTCATTCGAACACTTTTATTTGATATTGATTGAAAAACTCAAAAAGAAAATATGAAACAATTTTGCCTGTGTATCCATTTAAACACATGTATATGTTTTGTATGAAGTAAGGTACATGAATACATTCACATCTAAAGATACAATCTATCATACAAAAACAAATTATGAAATTTTGAGTCCAAAAAGGGGCATAAATCAATTAAAATTCAGATAAGAGTTATGACCCTTGGTCATGTACCTACAATTATAACCCCAAACAATTGCATGAAGTTACAAAAGAATAACTTTAGTGGATCTAAAGATACAACCTATCGTACAAAAACTAAACATGACATTTTCTAATACAACAAAAGTGTCCCAAGACAGCGCGGTTGGCTATTGTTATTCTTGATAGTGTAATAGAATACTTAATAGATGTGTAAAGAACTACCCATAGCAACACAGCTAATTTGAATAATTGCCCGATATCAAAATCAAAGCGTTGATAGTTCGGGTAGCTTTATGACTTTTAAGTATTTTCTTGGTCTGCATTTTGAAGTACTTCAAGTTTAAGATCGCAGTCTTCAATAACAAATAACAAAACATCCAAGTTCAAATGATAACTTGATGCTGTTTTTGAGAAAACCATATCTCTCCCCCACCAATTAGTTGTATGTGCAAGAGTTGGAGATGGTGTGATGACAATCATCCTATGAAGTTTGAAGACTATGGGGTACTCAAGTAATTGAACAGAGACGAATTTTACATAAATGACCCCTGTGACCTTGACCTTACATTCATCTATTCACTAAGACTAATCATCTTACGAAGTTTGAAGAAACTTTGTCAAATGGTTCTATAATGATTGAACAATTTTTACATAAATGACCACTGCGATCTTGACCCCAAAAACAATAGGCATCAACTACTGAATATAACCAATCGTCTTAAGAAATTTGAAGACTCTGGGTCAAATGGTTCTCAGTTATTGAGTACAGGCCTTTCCCAAGGATATTCTTCAGGCACAGGGGCAACTTGCGAGAAATGTACAAACATTAAATATTATAAGTAAATTCTCACTTAAAACTATGTAATTTTAGTATTTTTTATCTAAATATAGAATGATATGATCGGTAATATTCCAATCACACCTATACCAGGTTGTCAATTCCCGTGATTACTAATGTTTAATACGATCTTCTTTTCTAAACATGATCTCAGGATTTTTCCCCCACCTACATTTTGTTTAAACCCTTTGGAAGATCATTTATGTACTCTTGAAATGAAATCAAAGCATTTCCATGTATGGAATTAACATTTCCCTTTACCTTTTTACTGCTGTTCATAAAACACTGGGTATGTACATGTACATGCAACTACAGTGTGTCAACCAGTTCCGATTATTAAGCAGTTCCGATTAACTTCAATTTCTTCTGCCTAAGTTGCCATTATAAAAAAATATTCTGTCCCTTGAAACGTCTCATATAAAAAGAAATGATATCACAACGTTATATGATGTTGAGTGCCCCATTTTTCGTGTAGGGAGATAAATGTTGTAAATAGTTATTCGAACTGATTGAATGACAAAGTTTGAAAATGACCCCATATGGAAATGAAAGCTTGCCCTCCTTTCAAGAGACATACTTGCAGACGGAAAATAACTTTCATGGCTATGTTTTAAAATGTTAAATATATATTTTCAAGATTCTGCATAACTGTTATATTACTTACCTTTTCAATGAAATTCAGAATGCATCATCTGCATCATCTGGTAAAACTAGTGAGCATACGAGACTGTATCTGAATTTGCCCAGGGAATTTTTGTCCTGAAATGGGGAAAAAACATACTTTTTTGAGTTGGGGAATGCTTCCTTTTCCGGGAGGCAGTTAAAAAGGCAAACATCGCTTATTTCAAGTGATTTTTTAAAAATGTTCTATGGTCCATTTCTCTTGTTAATCATTTCCCATTTTTGTAGGAAGTGAGTCACCGTTGTTAATGTCAAATTATTCCCGATGACCCTTCCCGATCACTTAAGATCAAACGCCACTAATAGGAATCCCTTCAAGTTCACAGAGACACAGAGAGGTGTCAATTTGGCATATCAACGAAATAAGAATGCTTTCAATTGGTGTTATTTAACCTAATCTAAAATACTAAATAATCTAAAACAACTTTTTGTTAATTTACGCATGTATATGATTGAAATAAATACTTATAATTTATTCATATAATTCAGTTATTACACAACTGAATTGATTATTGACGTGTGTATTGGGTTATGTGGAAATGATATAACAAATTAATATGAATCAGATAATTTATTATTATAAAAATTTCATCTGACAAAAAAATTACATGTATGTGAGAGGGATATGCAATCGAAATATACATATTATCAATGAGAATTAAATTGGTACAAATTAATGCACATTTCTGCGCAGACTGAACCAAAATATTATAATGAATAATATGATAATAATTTAATATATAATTACTGAAAGAAATTATAATATATCGTATCGATATTATAACCACTCTATATTCAACTGGTCAGTGAAAATTAACCGACCATATAGGCAAAGAGGAAAAACACTGACCACATAGATAAAGAAGGATCAACAGACCATATAGAATAACACTGGAGTATATACGGATAAAATATGACAATAAATTCAACGATTATTTAACGCACCGATAATCACTCTGTATTCAACTGGTCAGTAAATTTAACTGACCATATAGACAAAGAGGAAAAACACTGACCATATAGACAAAGAGGAAAAACACTGACCACATAGATAAAGAGGGATCAACAGACCATATAGAATAACACTGAAGTGTATACAGACGAAATATGACAATAAATTCAACGATTATTTAACGCACCGATAATCACTCTGTATTCAACTGGTCAGTAAATTTAACTGACTATATAGACAAAGAGGAAAAACACTGACCATATAGACAAAGAGGAAAAACACTGACCACATAGATAAAGAGGGATCAACAGACCATATAGAATAACACTGCAGTATATACGGATAAAATATGACAATAAATTCAACGATTATTTAACGCACCGATAATCACTCTGTATTCAACTGGTCAGTACATTTAACTGACCATATAGACAAAGAGGAAAAACACTGACCACATAGATAAAGAAGGATCAACAGACCATATAGAATAACACTGAAGTGTATACAGACGAAATATGACAATAAATTCAACGATTATTTAACGCACCGATAATCACTCTGTATTCAACTGGTCAGTAAATTTAACTGACCATATAGACAAAGAGGAAATACACTGACCATATAGACAAAGAGGAAAAACACTGACCACATAGATAAAGAGGGATCAACAGACCATATAGAATAACACTGGAGTATATACGGATAAAATATGACAATAAATTCAACGATTATTTAACGCACCGATAATCACTCTGTATTCAGCTGGTCAGTAAATTTAACTGACCATATAGACAAAGAGGAAAAACACTGACCACATAGATAAAGAAGGATCAACAGACCATATAGAATAACACTGAAGTGTATACAGACGAAATATGACAATAAATTCAACGATTATTTAACGCACCGATAATCACTCTGTATTCAACTGGTCAGTAAATTTAACTGACCATATAGACAAAGAGGAAAAACACTGACCATATAGACAAAGAGGAAAAACACTGACCACATAGATAAAGAGGGATCAACAGACCATATAGAATAACATTGGAGTATATACAGACGAAATTTGTCAATACATTCAACGATTATTTAACGCACCGATAATCACTCTGTATTCAACTGGTCAGTAAATTTAACTGACTATATAGACAAAGAGGAAAACCACTGACCACAAAGATAAAGAAGGATCAACAGACCAGATAGAATAACACTGGAGTGTATACAGACAAAATATGACAATAAATTCAACGATTATTTAACGCACCGATAATCACTCTGTATTCAACTGGTCAGTAATGTAACTGACTATATAGACAAAGAGGAAAAACACTGACCACATAGATAAAGAAGGATCAACAGACCATATAGAATAACACTGGAGTGTATACAGACAAAATATGACAATAAATTCAACGATTATTTAACGCACCGATAATCACTCTGTATTCAACTGGTCAGTAAATTTAACTGACCATATAGACAAAGAGGAAAAACACTGACCATATAGGCAAAGAGGAAAAACACTGACCACATAGATAAAGAGGGATCAACAGACCATATAGAATAACACTGAAGTGTATACAGACGAAATATGACAATAAATTCAACGATTATTTAACGCACCGATAATCACTCTGTATTCAGCTGGTCAGTAAATTTAACTGACTATATAGACAAAGAGGAAAAACACTGACCACATAGATAAAGAAGGATCAACAGACCATATAGAATAACACTGGAGTATATACGGATAAAATATGACAATAAATTCAACGATTATTTAACGCACCGATAATCACTCTGTATTCAACTGGTCAGTAAATTTAACTGACTATATAGACAAAGAGGGAAAACACTGACCATATAGACAAAGAGGAAAAACACTGACCACATAGATAAAGAGGGATCAACAGACCATATAGAATAACACTGGAGTATATAGGGATAAAATATGACAATAAATTCAACGATTATTTAACGCACCGATAATCACTCTGTATTCAACTGGTCAGTAAATTTAACTGACCATATAGACAAAGAGGAAAAACACTGACCACATAGATAAAGAAGGATCAACAGACCATATAGAATAACACTGAAGTGTATACAGACGAAATATGACAATAAATTCAACGATTATTTAACGCACCGATAATCACTCTGTATTCAACTGGTAAGTAAATTTAACTGACTATATAGACAAAGAGGAAAAACACTGACCATATAGACAAAGAGGAAAAACACTGACCACATAGATAAAGAGGGATCAACAGACCATATAGAATAACGCTGAAGTGTATACAGACGAAATATGACAATAAATTCAACGATTATTTAACGCACCGATAATCACTCTGTATTCAACTGGTCAGTAAATTTAACTGACCATATAGACACAGAGGAAAACCACTGACCATATAGACAAAGAGGAAAAACACTGACCACATAGATAAAGAAGGATCAACAGACCATATAGAATAACACTGAAGTGTATACAGACAAAATATGACAATAAATTCAACGATTATTTAACGCACCGATAATCACTCTGTATTCAACTGGTCAGTAAATTTAACTGACTATATAGACAAAGAGGGAAAACACTGACCATATAGACAAAGAGGAAAAACACTGACCACATGGATAAAGAGGGATCAACAGACCATATAGAATAACATTGGAGTGTATACAGACGAAATATGACAATAAATTCAACGATTATTTAACGCACCGATAATCACTCTGTATTCAACTGGTCAGTAAATTTAACTGACTATATAGACAAAGAGGAAAAACACTGACCACATAGATAAAGAGGGATCAACAGACCATATAGAATAACACTGCAGTATATACGGATAAAATATGACAATAAATTCAACGATTATTTAACGCACCGATAATCACTCTGTATTCAACTGGTCAGTACATTTAACTGACCATATAGACAAAGAGGAAAAACACTGACCACATAGATAAAGAAGGATCAACAGACCATATAGAATAACACTGAAGTGTATACAGACGAAATATGACAATAAATTCAACGATTATTTAACGCACCGATAATCACTCTGTATTCAACTGGTCAGTAAATTTAACTGACCATATAGTCAAAGAGGAAATACACTGACCATATAGACAAAGAGGAAAAACACTGACCACATAGATAAAGAGGGATCAACATACCATATAGAATAACACTGGAGTATATACGGATAAAATATGACAATAAATTCAACGATTATTTAACGCACCGATAATCACTCTGTATTCAACTGGTCAGTAAATTTAACTGACCATATAGACAAAGAGGAAAAACACTGACCATATAGACAAAGAGGAAAAACACTGACCACATAGATAAAGAAGGATCAACAGACCATATAGAATAACATTGGAGTATATACAGACGAAATTTGTCAATACATTCAACGATTATTTAACGCACCGATAATCACTCTGTATTCAACTGGTCAGTAAATTTAACTGACTATATAGACAAAGAGGAAAAACACTGACCACAAAGATAAAGAAGGATCAACAGACCAGATAGAATAACACTGGAGTGTATACAGACAAAATATGACAATAAATTCAACGATTATTTAACGCACCGATAATCACTCTGTATTCAACTGGTCAGTAATTTAACTGACTATATAGACAAAGAGGAAAAACACTGACCACATAGATAAAGAAGGATCAACAGACCATATAGAATAACACTGGAGTGTATACAGACAAAATATGACAATAAATTCAACGATTATTTAACGCACCGATAATCACTCTGTATTCAACTGGTCAGTAAATTTAACTGACCATATAGACAAAGAGGAAAAACACTGACCATATAGACAAAGAGGAAAAACACTGACCACATAGATAAAGAGGGATCAACAGACCATATAGAATAACACTGAAGTGTATACAGACGAAATATGACAATAAATTCAACGATTATTTAACGCACCGGTAAACACTCTGTACCTTACGAGTTTAATCACATTCGATTGGTTGGTTTTCATTTCCATCGTGTGACTCATGATGTGGTTCGTTTATATATATTTAGCCTCGCGCTCCACGCACGATTGACTCGAAACAAAAGAATCACTCTATTTTTGCCCTTGCGTAAAAATGTGTCATCTACGACCGTTTGTAGCATTTTCTTGTTGAAAATATTGCCCGTCTCGTCAAGAATTGTGACACTACGAGTTTCTTCGCTGTCCAAAACACTGAACATTACAGTGAGAAAACTTATATTTTAAAACTTCCGTGATTTTTAAAAAGAGGATACTTTTACTATTTTTGACAAGTTGCAACGTTTATTCCATACTATAAAATCTAGACAGATCCATTAATTGTTTTCATAGTAAACTTACAATTAAACCCAAAAAATAATCACTTCTTAAAATGCAATAATTTGTAATCAGAGATATATAGTTAATCCAGAATGATAGCTAAAATCCAAAATGCCGGCCAAGCTAGCTTAACGACGTCTGCGGGTCGCACTAAACTGCTGACGAGTTTAACTGACCATATAGATTAAGAGGAAAAACACTGACGACATACACAAAGAGGGATTATCGGAAAACACTGACGATATAAACAAAGAATGATCAACAGTCCGTATCAATTAAGCTGGCGTAAAATTATACTAACGGTTATATTAGATTGTATATTTCAAAATTGTGAAAAGGGATATTTGTAAAACAACTTTTTGTTAATTTACGCATGTATATGATTGAAATAAATACTTATAATTTATTCATATAATTCAGTTATTACACAACTGAATTGATTATTGACGTGTGTATTTGGTTATGTGGAAATGATATAACAAATTAATATGAATCAGATAATTTATTCTTATAAAAATTTCATCTGACAAAAAATTACATGTATGTGAGAGGGATATGCAATCGAAATATACATATTATCAATGAGAATTAAATTGGTACAAATTAATGCACATTTCTGCGCAGACTGAACCAAAATATTAAAATGAATAATATGATAATAATTTAATATATAATTACTGAAAGAAATTATAATATATCGTATCGATATTATAACCACTCTATATTCAACTGGTCAGTGAAAATTAACCGACCATATAGGCAAAGAGGAAAAACACTGACCACATAGATAAAGAAGGATCAACAGACCATATAGAATAACACTGGAGTATATACGGATAAAATATGACAATAAATTCAACGATTATTTAACGCACCGATAATCACTCTGTATTCAACTGGTCAGTAAATTTAACTGACCATATAGACAAAGAGGAAAAACACTGACCATATAGGCAAAGAGGAAAAACACTGACCACATAGATAAAGAGGGATCAACAGACCATATAGAATAACACTGAAGTGTATACAGACGAAATATGACAATAAATTCAACGATTATTTAACGCACCGATAATCACTCTGTATTCAGCTGGTCAGTAAATTTAACTGACTATATAGACAAAGAGGAAAAACACTGACCACATAGATAAAGAAGGATCAACAGACCATATAGAATAACACTGAAGTGTATACAGACAAAATATGACAATAAATTCAACGATTATTTAACGCACCGATAATCACTCTGTATTCAACTGGTCAGTAAATTTAACTGACTATATAGACAAAGAGGGAAAACACTGACCATATAGATAAAGAGGGATCAACAGACCATATAGAATAACACTGCAGTATATACGGATAAAATATGACAATAAATTCAACGATTATTTAACGCACCGATAATCACTCTGTATTCAACTGGTCAGTACATTTAACTGACCATATAGACAAAGAGGAAAAACACTGACCACATAGATAAAGAAGGATCAACAGACCATATAGAATAACACTGAAGTGTATACAGACGAAATATGACAATAAATTCAACGATTATTTAACGCACCGATAATCACTCTGTATTCAACTGGTCAGTAAATTTAACTGACCATATAGACAAAGAGGAAATACACTGACCATATAGACAAAGAGGAAAAACACTGACCACATAGATAAAGAGGGATCAACAGACCATATAGAATAACACTGGAGTATATACGGATAAAATATGACAATAAATTCAACGATTATTTAACGCACCGATAATCACTCTGTATTCAGCTGGTCAGTAAATTTAACTGACCATATAGACAAAGAGGAAAAACACTGACCACATAGATAAAGAAGGATCAACAGACCATATAGAATAACACTGAAGTGTATACAGACGAAATATGACAATAAATTCAACGATTATTTAACGCACCGATAATCACTCTGTATTCAACTGGTCAGTAAATTTAACTGACCATATAGACAAAGAGGAAAAACACTGACCATATAGACAAAGAGGAAAAACACTGACCACATAGATAAAGAGGGATCAACAGACCATATAGAATAACATTGGAGTATATACAGACGAAATTTGTCAATACATTCAACGATTATTTAACGCACCGATAATCACTCTGTATTCAACTGGTCAGTAAATTTAACTGACTATATAGACAAAGAGGAAAACCACTGACCACAAAGATAAAGAAGGATCAACAGACCAGATAGAATAACACTGGAGTGTATACAGACAAAATATGACAATAAATTCAACGATTATTTAACGCACCGATAATCACTCTGTATTCAACTGGTCAGTAATGTAACTGACTATATAGACAAAGAGGAAAAACACTGACCACATAGATAAAGAAGGATCAACAGACCATATAGAATAACACTGGAGTGTATACAGACAAAATATGACAATAAATTCAACGATTATTTAACGCACCGATAATCACTCTGTATTCAACTGGTCAGTAAATTTAACTGACCATATAGACAAAGAGGAAAAACACTGACCATATAGGCAAAGAGGAAAAACACTGACCACATAGATAAAGAGGGATCAACAGACCATATAGAATAACACTGAAGTGTATACAGACGAAATATGACAATAAATTCAACGATTATTTAACGCACCGATAATCACTCTGTATTCAGCTGGTCAGTAAATTTAACTGACTATATAGACAAAGAGGAAAAACACTGACCACATAGATAAAGAAGGATCAACAGACCATATAGAATAACACTGGAGTATATACGGATAAAATATGACAATAAATTCAACGATTATTTAACGCACCGATAATCACTCTGTATTCAACTGGTCAGTAAATTTAACTGACTATATAGACAAAGAGGGAAAACACTGACCATATAGACAAAGAGGAAAAACACTGACCACATAGATAAAGAGGGATCAACAGACCATATAGAATAACACTGGAGTATATAGGGATAAAATATGACAATAAATTCAACGATTATTTAACGCACCGATAATCACTCTGTATTCAACTGGTCAGTAAATTTAACTGACCATATAGACAAAGAGGAAAAACACTGACCACATAGATAAAGAAGGATCAACAGACCATATAGAATAACACTGAAGTGTATACAGACGAAATATGACAATAAATTCAACGATTATTTAACGCACCGATAATCACTCTGTATTCAACTGGTAAGTAAATTTAACTGACTATATAGACAAAGAGGAAAAACACTGACCATATAGACAAAGAGGAAAAACACTGACCACATAGATAAAGAGGGATCAACAGACCATATAGAATAACGCTGAAGTGTATACAGACGAAATATGACAATAAATTCAACGATTATTTAACGCACCGATAATCACTCTGTATTCAACTGGTCAGTAAATTTAACTGACCATATAGACACAGAGGAAAACCACTGACCATATAGACAAAGAGGAAAAACACTGACCACATAGATAAAGAAGGATCAACAGACCATATAGAATAACACTGAAGTGTATACAGACAAAATATGACAATAAATTCAACGATTATTTAACGCACCGATAATCACTCTGTATTCAACTGGTCAGTAAATTTAACTGACTATATAGACAAAGAGGGAAAACACTGACCATATAGACAAAGAGGAAAAACACTGACCACATGGATAAAGAGGGATCAACAGACCATATAGAATAACATTGGAGTGTATACAGACGAAATATGACAATAAATTCAACGATTATTTAACGCACCGATAATCACTCTGTATTCAACTGGTCAGTAAATTTAACTGACTATATAGACAAAGAGGAAAAACACTGACCACATAGATAAAGAGGGATCAACAGACCATATAGAATAACACTGCAGTATATACGGATAAAATATGACAATAAATTCAACGATTATTTAACGCACCGATAATCACTCTGTATTCAACTGGTCAGTACATTTAACTGACCATATAGACAAAGAGGAAAAACACTGACCACATAGATAAAGAAGGATCAACAGACCATATAGAATAACACTGAAGTGTATACAGACGAAATATGACAATAAATTCAACGATTATTTAACGCACCGATAATCACTCTGTATTCAACTGGTCAGTAAATTTAACTGACCATATAGTCAAAGAGGAAATACACTGACCATATAGACAAAGAGGAAAAACACTGACCACATAGATAAAGAGGGATCAACATACCATATAGAATAACACTGGAGTATATACGGATAAAATATGACAATAAATTCAACGATTATTTAACGCACCGATAATCACTCTGTATTCAACTGGTCAGTAAATTTAACTGACCATATAGACAAAGAGGAAAAACACTGACCATATAGACAAAGAGGAAAAACACTGACCACATAGATAAAGAAGGATCAACAGACCATATAGAATAACATTGGAGTATATACAGACGAAATTTGTCAATACATTCAACGATTATTTAACGCACCGATAATCACTCTGTATTCAACTGGTCAGTAAATTTAACTGACTATATAGACAAAGAGGAAAAACACTGACCACAAAGATAAAGAAGGATCAACAGACCAGATAGAATAACACTGGAGTGTATACAGACAAAATATGACAATAAATTCAACGATTATTTAACGCACCGATAATCACTCTGTATTCAACTGGTCAGTAATTTAACTGACTATATAGACAAAGAGGAAAAACACTGACCACATAGATAAAGAAGGATCAACAGACCATATAGAATAACACTGGAGTGTATACAGACAAAATATGACAATAAATTCAACGATTATTTAACGCACCGATAATCACTCTGTATTCAACTGGTCAGTAAATTTAACTGACCATATAGACAAAGAGGAAAAACACTGACCATATAGACAAAGAGGAAAAACACTGACCACATAGATAAAGAGGGATCAACAGACCATATAGAATAACACTGAAGTGTATACAGACGAAATATGACAATAAATTCAACGATTATTTAACGCACCGGTAAACACTCTGTACCTTACGAGTTTAATCACATTCGATTGGTTGGTTTTCATTTCCATCGTGTGACTCATGATGTGGTTCGTTTATATATATTTAGCCTCGCGCTCCACGCACGATTGACTCGAAACAAAAGAATCACTCTATTTTTGCCCTTGCGTAAAAATGTGTCATCTACGACCGTTTGTAGCATTTTCTTGTTGAAAATATTGCCCGTCTCGTCAAGAATTGTGACACTACGAGTTTCTTCGCTGTCCAAAACACTGAACATTACAGTGAGAAAACTTATATTTTAAAACTTCCGTGATTTTTAAAAAGAGGATACTTTTACTATTTTTGACAAGTTGCAACGTTTATTCCATACTATAAAATCTAGACAGATCCATTAATTGTTTTCATAGTAAACTTACAATTAAACCCAAAAAATAATCACTTCTTAAAATGCAATAATTTGTAATCAGAGATATATAGTTAATCCAGAATGATAGCTAAAATCCAAAATGCCGGCCAAGCTAGCTTAACGACGTCTGCGGGTCGCACTAAACTGCTGACGAGTTTAACTGACCATATAGATTAAGAGGAAAAACACTGACGACATACACAAAGAGGGATTATCGGAAAACACTGACGATATAAACAAAGAATGATCAACAGTCCGTATCAATTAAGCTGGCGTAAAATTATACTAACGGTTATATTAGATTGTATATTTCAAAATTGTGAAAAGGGATATTTGTAAAACAACTTTTTGTTAATTTACGCATGTATATGATTGAAATAAATACTTATAATTTATTCATATAATTCAGTTATTACACAACTGAATTGATTATTGACGTGTGTATTTGGTTATGTGGAAATGATATAACAAATTAATATGAATCAGATAATTTATTCTTATAAAAATTTCATCTGACAAAAAATTACATGTATGTGAGAGGGATATGCAATCGAAATATACATATTATCAATGAGAATTAAATTGGTACAAATTAATGCACATTTCTGCGCAGACTGAACCAAAATATTAAAATGAATAATATGATAATAATTTAATATATAATTACTGAAAGAAATTATAATATATCGTATCGATATTATAACCACTCTATATTCAACTGGTCAGTGAAAATTAACCGACCATATAGGCAAAGAGGAAAAACACTGACCACATAGATAAAGAAGGATCAACAGACCATATAGAATAACACTGGAGTATATACGGATAAAATATGACAATAAATTCAACGATTATTTAACGCACCGATAATCACTCTGTATTCAACTGGTCAGTAAATTTAACTGACCATATAGACAAAGAGGAAAAACACTGACCATATAGGCAAAGAGGAAAAACACTGACCACATAGATAAAGAGGGATCAACAGACCATATAGAATAACACTGAAGTGTATACAGACGAAATATGACAATAAATTCAACGATTATTTAACGCACCGATAATCACTCTGTATTCAGCTGGTCAGTAAATTTAACTGACTATATAGACAAAGAGGAAAAACACTGACCACATAGATAAAGAAGGATCAACAGACCATATAGAATAACACTGAAGTGTATACAGACAAAATATGACAATAAATTCAACGATTATTTAACGCACCGATAATCACTCTGTATTCAACTGGTCAGTAAATTTAACTGACTATATAGACAAAGAGGGAAAACACTGACCATATAGACAAAGAGGAAAAACACTGACCACATAGATAAAGAGGGATCAACAGACCATATAGAATAACACTGGAGTATATAGGGATAAAATATGACAATAAATTCAACGATTATTTAACGCACCGATAATCACTCTGTATTCAACTGGTCAGTAAATTTAACTGACCATATAGACAAAGAGGAAAAACACTGACCACATAGATAAAGAAGGATCAACAGACCATATAGAATAACACTGAAGTGTATACAGACGAAATATGACAATAAATTCAACGATTATTTAACGCACCGATAATCACTCTGTATTCAACTGGTCAGTAAATTTAACTGACTATATAGACAAAGAGGAAAAACACTGACCATATAGACAAAGAGGAAAAACACTGACCACATAGATAAAGAGGGATCAACAGACCATATAGAATAACACTGAAGTGTATACAGACGAAATATGACAATAAATTCAACGATTATTTAACGCACCGATAATCACTCTGTATTCAACTGGTCAGTAAATTTAACTGACCATATAGACACAGAGGAAAAACACTGACCATATAGACAAAGAGGAAAAACACTGACCACATAGATAAAGAAGGATCAACAGACCATATAGAATAACACTGGAGTGTATACAGACAAAATATGACAATAAATTCAACGATTATTTAACGCACCGATAATCACTCTGTATTCAACTGGTCAGTAAATTTAACTGACTATATAGACAAAGAGGGAAAACACTGACCATATAGACAAAGAGGAAAAACACTGACCACATAGATAAAGAGGGATCAACAGACCATATAGAATAACATTGGAGTGTATACAGACAAAATATGACAATAAATTCAACGATTATTTAACGCACCGATAATCACTCTGTATTCAACTGGTCAGTAAATTTAACTGACTATATAGACAAAGAGGAAAAACACTGACCACATAGATAAAGAGGGATCAACAGACCATATAGAATAACACTGCAGTATATACGGATAAAATATGACAATAAATTCAACGATTATTTAACGCACCGATAATCACTCTGTATTCAACTGGTCAGTACATTTAACTGACCATATAGACAAAGAGGAAAAACACTGACCACATAGATAAAGAAGGATCAACAGACCATATAGAATAACACTGAAGTGTATACAGACGAAATATGACAATAAATTCAACGATTATTTAACGCACCGATAATCACTCTGTATTCAACTGGTCAGTAAATTTAACTGACCATATAGACAAAGAGGAAATACACTGACCATATAGAACCTCCGCCGGTTTGTTTTTGCCGCGCCGGTCTTTGGCAAATACAGCCCCCACTTTTACGCGCTTTTGAGAAACAAAAACATTATTAAATTGTAGCATTTAGTTACTTATTAAAAAATTGTAAGTCCCATGTTTCTATCTTCACTAGTTTTCTTGAAAAATGCAAAGAAAAACTGTCTTTGCCATGGCAAACGGCGTTTTGCCATGGCAAATCGGTATTTTGCCATGGCAAAATGCCTTGCCATGGCCGCCATGGCCTTGCCATGGCAAAAAAATCAACACTTTTGCCATGGCAAAATTGCCATGGCAAAATTGCCATGGCAAGTTTTTTTTTAATATCTAAAGAAATACTATGTAAGGGTGTGTAGGTATCATAAATAACACAATTATTATGGTTTTGATCAATAAATATGAAATTTTAATTTTTAATTTTTGCCATGGCAAAAGTTTGCCATGGCAAAATTTCCATGGCAAACTTTTGCCATGGCAAAATTTCCATGGCAAAATATTGCCATGGCAAAAGTTTACAATATTATTAATTTAGTTAAATTACCATTACAGAAGTAAATTTCTGTAATAGATAAGTTATTTAGGTGCGAATCGGCTTAGACCAGGTCTTGCATTTATGAAGTATCTTAATTATTTGTTTATACTCATTCAAAATTTACTAAGATTGGAAAAAATCTTATCATAAGATGAGTGATATTTAAGAATGTATATGTTAATAAATATTCTAGCAAAGAAAATTCTTAATTTGAAACAAATGTTTTAAGATGTCATTACTATGGAATTCCAGCTAGGGGTTTTATTTCTGTAAAAATAAAACCGAAATGATATCTATCACATGCAAACCCACAATCTAACTTCATACAATTGTTCCTAATTTTTTATTTCTAGACAATGAGTTATTTACTATAGGCACAATTCAGTACTCTCACCACATTTTTAAACAAGAGGGCCATGATGGCCCCTTATCGCTTTCCAGAAAAAAGACCCGAGAGAAAATAATCATGAGCCTATGTAAAAACAAGTCACCTGGGGACGAGGCCAATTTTTACCCCAGGGCCAAAATATCTAAGCTTTGGACCTTTGGGTTTCTGACAAGACGTTTTTTTGTAATTTCTATGTTTAAGCATATATAAGATAGAGTAAACCTGGCTGGGGCCAATTTGACCCACGGTCCATAATTTGAACACCCATGGCAGAGGACCACTAGAAAATGCTACTTACAAAATAGCTAAGCTCTAGGCCATGTGGTTTTGGACAAAATATTTTTTTTTAATTTTCCTAGTTAAGCCTATATAAAATAGGTTAAACCCCGGGTTGAGCTAACTTTGACCCATGGGGTATAATTTGAACAAACTTGGTACAGGACCACTAGACTAGGTCTATATGCCTTGAGGTTTTGGACAAGAAGATTAAACAAATTCACATATATAAGCGGCTTTAGCCTATGTAAATCAAGAGACCCGCGTGGGCAGGGCCAATTTCAACTCCAGGGCCATAATTTGAACAAACATGGTAGAGGTCCACTAGAAAATATTACATCTGAAATATCTAAGCTCCAAGCCCCGAGGTTTCAGAAAGAAGATTTTTTAAATTTTCCTATATAAAATAGAGTAAACCCTGGGGTATTAATTTGAACAAACTTGGTAGAAGTCCACGGGACAATACTACACTCAAAATAACTAAGCTCTAGGCCTTGTAGTTTTGGACATGAAGATTTAAGTCTATATATAAGTCTACATAAATCAAGAGAACACGGGGCGGGCCAATTTTTACCATGGGGCGATAATTTTAACAAACTTGGTAGAGGTCTGCTAGACAATGCTTATACACAAAATATCTAAGCTTAGCCTTGGAACTACATGTATGTACCTGGGTCTTGTGCTCTACATATCACCTCATGGAATTTAACAGTTGACCCTGTTATTTTCAAATATGTCAATGCATAACGGAAATACAGCCTGGACAAGGTCTATGACACTCTTTTTCATGCTTGACCTCCAAGTGTGACCTTGACCTTGGAGCTACAGACCTGGGTCTTGATCACTGCGCACTATCTTATGGCATTTATCAATTGTAGTTCTAGTTGGAGTTCTAATGTAAGTGCTTACATATAAAATAGAGAAACACTACATGTACTATAAAAGGAGACCTAAGAAGTGTGTGCCTGATAGAGCAGTATGGGTTGACATTCCATGTACAGTACTTCCATAAAAAGAGCATCCTGTCAAAACCATGGCGCCTCGGATTCACACAAATGATTTATTTGGACATGCAAAACTGATTAATGTATCTTAATTCCTATTGATTTATGTATGATATGTTATATATTTATAACACTTTTTAACAGTTCTGTATTTTATGAATATGAACCACTTAAGTTGTTGGACTTACCCCCCCCCCTTCACTTGGACACATTCAGTCATTCACTGTACCGCTCACGGGTGACTTAAATTTGTATTTGCAACATGCCTTAAAAAAATCCTGGCTAGAACCCTGTGTACTAAGTTATTTTCACATTATATGTCTAATAATTAGGGACAAGGAAAATGCAGGTGGACTAACTAACTGTTTCTTTAGCAGCAAAAGCACATTTAGGCATACTAAGAGTTAGTGCTGGGTATCGCACCTTAAAAACATATTGTGATATATCACAATAGTGCATGCTGTATCAGGATATGTATCGCAGTAAATATTGCAAGTTGTCATTAAATAAAGAATAATGAATAAGCATTCACATAAAGCCTTGGGTAATAATGCAGTTTATTGGTGATAGTGTTGTCCGGAACCACACTTTGAAAGAATTTGTTCTTATTTAGCAGTGTCTAAACAATTAATACATGTATTATAATGTATATGTGCAAAGTTGATAATACAAGTTTGACCAGTTTTTAGACATGAATTATATTTGGACTTATTTAAAGTCCAGTTATTTAAGCTAAATCCAATATATTGGTATGATGAAAAAAGATTGTGTTATTGATATTGTCTAGCTGATATCGCAATAATGATAAACCGATAAAAGCTACCAACTCTATTCAGCGTTTTGATATTCGCAAATGACCAAAAAAAATTTAATTATTTATCAATAGTAAATTATCCTATATTTACATAATGATTTTGAGATTTTCCAGACATTCAGCACAAAAACAGTATTCTATTTATATGTATACACATTTAAATAAGACAGCAAAAGGTTTATTGTTTGTAACTTTTTTAGCAACATTCAGGTGCATTTAGACATAGTGGGATTCCCCGGAATATTCATACACATGTACAAATTATCTATGAATACTCACTCAGAATAGAACATTAACATAATGAAATTTCTCAATATTCAATACAAAATATTCAGCAGTATTCATGCATGTAGATAAACTTTTGAATAGCATAAGTTTATTTGTTGGTTACTTTTTAATAGCAAAACATAATGGTGTACTTAGGCATAGATGAAATATGATAACTTATAGATATACATGTATAATAACTACATCTTCACCTATATTTATACAACAGTTGTAAACTGAAATGCATCTGCTTGCAAGTCGGATGCCCTACCAACTGAGCTCATCGGGCTGGTGAATATCTTAGCCAATTTATGAATATTATATGAATATAATATGAATATAATATACGACAAAAAATTGATGCTACAATCCTCCTTCCTTTTTATTCTAAGTAACTCACTGCGACAACAACAGACTCAACTAACCCAGCCTTTACTTCACCCTAGCTCTATGATAAAGTACCCGGTGTGGGGGCTCAAAACTGTGACCCCCTGCTAGCAAGTCAGATGCTCTACAGCCTACTGAGCTATTCGGGCTGGTAAATATCCCAGTTGATCGATAATTAATATACCAGACTGCTACAATGTAAAATTAAGTAAGTTATCATGCCCAACAGCTTTTAACTGAGGATTTTGAGTGCACAAAGATACTTTGTTCTTTGTTGTACTGCAGCAGACAGGCCAAATTGAGGAAGTGTCTTATTGCCACAAATAAGTTCAGACTAAATAGTTATCAGATAGGCCCTCCTGGACACATTCAAATAACAAAGCCTATCTAACAATTCTCCAATCAATTTTAAATTATGCTGAGAGAAGGTGCAAATATAAAATAAATTGTAATCACCTGATAGCAGGGGAGACCCTTGCTTTATTATTCTGCATATGTCTGTAGCAATTAATTCTAATCGTTTGCAGCATTGAGCGAAGCACAAAATCATAAAGCATATGTTGACCGATTAGTATACTGACCAATCATACACGATAAGCTTGTGTGCTCGCCATTCATTAATCCAAGTCTGTAACAGTAAGTTTTTATTCTCTCAAGTTCCTAGCACTTTCACGGCCTAATCCGTTAGCTTTATTAATTATCCTTGCTGTATGAATATTCCTCTATTATTCATTGATCTTTACACGGAAGGTTGCACACTTGATTATGTTTGTTTAGCTTAAAATTACTGTTAATATGTAGACCTCTAAACAGTGACAGTTCCAGAAGAAGCCATTTTGGGTATCACGTGCCTTACGTCGCTAGGAAACGAGCGAAGGTTTTGCATCCTAAGTATTTCAATGAACAGAAAGATACGTGTACAAACACCCGACAAGAACTGTCAGGTTTACTTTAATCCTACGTTAACGAATATTTAGATGCATTAATTACCTAGGCCTACTGATTTTTTCAATGTTCCTGGATTTAACCAGTCCAAATGCGAGGTATATGATTTATTGACCAGGCAGTCTGGACAGTGCAGTACTGGGTAATAAAGCAGACCGGGTCGTAGCTTCTGCTTATATTATCAGTTGGCATATAAAATCAGCAGGATGTTAATTAGTCATAAAGTTATCATCAGTACCAATCAATGGATTTCTACTGCAACATCTAACATGCACACATGATAAGACAGATAAGGCAAATAAACCATTCAGAGATTCGACCTCCCGTAGCCCTACTACGACCTCCCGCAGCTTTTGGAGTCACTTACATCTAGGAGCTACATATATAGCTACCCAGTAATGCTGTTCATGACTGTCGCAAATTTATAAGCCTTGTGCTGCTATGTTGGGTATATCTAGACGTGTTTTTTACTAAGTGCTACTTTTTACTGAATTATTTAAAGTATTGATACCGTGCATACAGTAACGTCCAAAAATCTAGCCAATAATTAAATTAGTTTTTATTACTAAAAATTATGAGAATTTTACCGCAAACTTGTTGTATGATTGTGCATGTATTAACTGTAGAAATCTGTCCCGATTCTGCAGTATAGTTTTATTTTAATTTTCTAATGATATACTTTTTAATATATATATATATAATAGGTGTTAAGTAAGCTATAAACAGTATGTTTGTTTCGAAACGAATACTTATATTTATTTATTTGTATGATCATCTGTAACATTAGCTGTGTACAACTTGGTATGTACCAATTTATTATGTATACTACCTACCGCGTGTCCGATTAAACTATATTTGATAACATTTAGCATTAAAATAATTGCGATAATTACAGTTTGCATCCAGTATTAAATATATATAGTAGGTATTTGTTGCCAGAAATTACGAAATTGATTCTTAGATTAGAATCTACCCCTGTATTGTGTTTTTAAACAACGTGCTATAGATGTATTTTTTCATTCTTGGTATAATAGTATTTCGACAAGTATATAATATATATATATAATGAAAAATAACTAACATTCCATAGGTATTATTATATATTTCAAATGCCGACCGGTTTCGTTACTGACTCAGGGTGTTTAATGCCCTGATGAGTCAGTGACGAAACCGGTCGGCATTTGAAATATATAATAATACCTATGGAATGTTAGTTATTTTTCATTTTTAATTTGCTTGACTCGGATATATTTTTTAACATTTTATATATATATCTTTATTTCCTCCAAACACGGGGAGTATATACTATAATACATTGTACAATGTACATATTACCGTTAATATACAATAATATAATAAATCACAATCAATGAATATTCGCCTTACAACATAAGCAGGATGAATTCACATAATTCAATGCTCTAGCATTTATCATATGTCTGATATGTAGTTCAAATGACATCGAAGATGATTACCACTTTGCTATATATAAATATTCGTAAGCACTTTTTAAAACCATACTATTATGTTTGCCCAAGTGTCTTCAAATTCACTCAACTCATGCTATCTACTGAAAAATTAGACATAATTAATCTAGCAAAATTCACATATCATGCATTTCTTTACGTAAACAGTCAGTCGTTGTCGATACTTAATATTTCTAGGTGGACATGATGTAACCATTATTTTTGGTAAAAATCATTACCCAGATTCTAATCTATATGATGCTTTTTTTTTTTTTTCATAAGTAACTTGACAAATCTAAATCGTGCTTCTTGATTCATGTTATTTTAAGCACAGCTCAACCTCTTTAATTTTTGAACTATTAGTTTTCATTAATTAGCTGTGTATCTTCTACTCTTTGAATTTTCACGATGTCACATGATCCAAACTTTATTGTATTTATGTTTGTAACGAGATACTATGTTTTGTATAAGTTACTAAATAAAATCATGTTCCTATACGTGTCTTAGAATGTGTAATGTTACGTAATCTCGGTGCTATTTCGAGGAATATTGACGCTCGGCTTTTTGTATATAAAATAGGAAAATTATGTATGGGTCTGACACATTGTATTTGATTGATTGTTGCAGTACCAGAACATTATAAGTGAGAACTTTTATGTTATTGGTTACGATTATTTTTTTTTCTTATCTTTTGACAACTGAACGGTTTGATCTCACACATGATACTGTCGGTTTCAGAAGGTCAGTGGAAATGCCGTTATCTGATTGGTCAACTGCCCTGTCAATGAAATATCCAAGGAAGGGTCAATTGTCGCGTCGCTAATATATAGTCGTACATAGATCGATAGTCAATAAACACCACGGGTGGTAAATGTATATACTGCAGATTTGCATTTTACTAGTTTGTATATACTATACATATATCTTTATCGATAGTAAAATATAAGTATCAGAGGAATTGCTTGAGAAGCGGGCAAGTAAAAGACTAATGAATTTATGAAACAAATGTTATTTTACTAACTTGTCACATTTTAAAACGAAAATAAAACACGATTAAACGAGTATTTTTATCGATTCGGATATTATTAGTGTTTTACAGCACGAATACTCGAAGATAATTTTATGTAAAATCTAATACAAGACCTTTTAAATTCTAATTGAATATTACACCTGTTAATCGACAGATCAATGATACGTAAATTTGTATAAATACATTTTGTATTCAAGACAGAAACAATAATGAATAATGATAATAATTTATATAAAGTTTTTTACATTTTTTACTTTTTCAAAGCTTTATGAAAACAACAAAAAATAATGTGTTCTACAATATAATCTTTTCCAACTAAATACAAAATACGTGTTCTTTCGTTAAAACAAACACCTTCGTATTCATTTTAGAAAGGTTCTAATGAGATTATTAATGTATTTACTGACGCAAAAGAAATTGCCAAATCATTAAAGACGTTCCGTCTGCTGGATCTGTGGTCTTATCGGGTGTCTGATCGATTTAACGGTTTACATTAACTGGTTCCCGCTCAATGTTGCAGTGCACCAAAGGAACAAACAAGTCAACGGGAACCAGTTTAAGATTTTCACGCAGTCTATCGATTGTTACCCGGGTTCTTTACCTCATTCATAACATGAAGTCAGCCATGCGTCAGAGACGAGATCTATTATATCTCAACTGAAATCAGTATTAAATTTAGCAAGTTATGATTCCTCTTATATATATTCCAGAATGTGTTCGTATATCGGGTGGCATGCACATGCACCGGGTCACAAGTCTTGTATTTCAAATAATTGAATTGATCTAAATATGCACTTCCATATTACGGAATAAAATCCAATAATCACAAATAATATGTGACTATAGAACGGGTGCATAAACTGTACAATTTCTGCAATTATTATGACAACAATGCCGAAGTATAGACTGCTTAGTTTATTGAACTGTTAATATTAATCAAAGTGAGACGTGGATCAAGAAAAAGGTGAAGTTACAATTAGCGACCGTACAAAATGACACCTAATTTTATAAATGTATCACGGAACAGCTTTTTATGCTCTTTGAATCTTTGCTTATCATCAAAGCATTCAAGTCTGCCTCAGAAACATTGAATTAAGTAAAGGTGTTTTCAAGTTGAATCTACAATCTAGAGCAGATTTTATAAGGAAGAACTCGTCAAATAAATGGAAAAAGATATACTAGTAATAACCGAAAACCTGTTTCAACTGTACACGCATCATTGCGCATGTGTTATCAAAAATTAATACCCGCGACATCATATTTTATATGGGAGTGAGGTATTCATGATAACTTAACTTAATCAAGCACTATATTAACATGCACAAAATGTATCAATAAAATGGTACGCGCGACACATAATCAACATAAGGACGTTTGTAAAATGTAGTTTGGAGTACCGTTTACTGACAGGAAGTTCGTAAGCTGAAATTTCTCAATGTGAAATGTATACTTCACTAATCATATTGCTCGTGAATCCCGTGCATTCAATGACAACATGACCAGCATATTGTTTAATCGGTACGGTTTTCTGTAAGCAATAATGAAAATATTAAACAGGGCACGCATGTCTGCGGAAGAAATTTAAGAGGCTCATCATACAAATCGAGTTTTACCTTTTTAACAGTCAGAGTCATATGAAGCGGACAGTTCACCTAAGCATCGCTCCTTGGAAGAACCAGTACTAGACTCCCATTCTCCGTAAGCAACAGCCTACTTTCTCACATAAAGAGTCATGGTCGGGAGCGGGACTCGAAACCACGACCCTCTATCAATGAGAAGTTACAGTGATTTGAAGTCAGCTACCACGGAGACGGGTTTCGCCCGATTGTGAATTTCGCTTATCATTTGCTTGAAATAAGTCTTATTAACAATGATTAATGAAATTAAACATGATGTTTGACAATACTATTGACTAAACTTGTAAGAAATATTTACACCTGGCCTGTAACTCGCGTTTAATTTTCGAACAAAATACTTAATATTAGCAATTATTTCGATTATGATCTAATAAACCTTTTATTGAAACATAAAAAGTAATTAAAGGATTTGTCAAATTTGTTGTATACCGTTTTCTGAAAGTTTTAAACATGAGACATCTGCTAGATATATATTTTCTCAGTTAATCTTTGCTATACCCACTAGAAAAGTAATCGTCCTGAAAAAAAATGGTACGAGTAAATAAATATATATATATATTAAATGGTAGCAGGAGCTAGTGTAATAAAGCTATTAGTCAAAATTAGTGATTGTAAAACTCAGCAGCAAATGTTTATATAATAAGCTTTCAGAAAATAAAAAATTTACGCATGTGAAATCAGCAATTTTGGGAAAAAGTAATAGCCACACACGCATTTATACAGGCGATAGCTGAAACAGCTTATCTCTGTTATCTATGTCTCATCACCATACATCAGTAAAATGTATGACCCTATTCTTCACTAAATTCCAAACTGACCGTGATCAGACACAGTGGGAGATGAAACGAGAGATAAGACCTCCCGTGGTTTTTAGTCGCTTACACAGGAGCTGTTCAATAAATCCCCATGCTGATGTGAAATACACCGATTTTCGGAATCTGTACAATTTCAGTTGATGACAGATTATATAATACATACATTTTATGAACATGCGTTTCGTTTATGGATATATATATATATATATATATATATATATATAGAGAGAGAGAGAGTACGCACTTATATAGGTACACTTCGGCCTATGTGTACTTACAATAATGACTGAATCATGCTGATTTTTTTTATTTACTACAAACAATGATCTATCATGTTAAGTAACGTTAGATTTTTTTCTAAATTAAAAACAGTTATCATGTTGAGACAACAGAAATAAGAGCGACAGGAATAGCACGATACTAATATTAGGCTATTAATACTTAAATTTGTGCTGTTGTTATCAGAGTTATTAATTTTTATTCCGGAATACAAAATCTGTCATCTATTTTCAAAAGGAAAATGTCAAATATATTATAACCTTTTTTATTGACGCTGCGTCAATGAAATGAAGGTGTGTGGTGTGTGTCCGAAATGTGTGACAATGGTAAAATGATATTAATCACTGACTGATTTAAACTGCAATTTAAAGCAGTGTTTAAATGTACATTAATTAAGGCTCTGTGTCGATCTTATGTATCCTTTAAATAGTGAGGCCGTCTTCGTATAATTTTTGTGACAGCACGTGTTCTTACTGAGAAACTTGAATTGATGTAAGTTTAATGTATTCATTATCTCTAATTAAAACATGAATGGTATCGATAAAATATATAACGATACCCTCATATTGACCTTTTCTTCTTCTAAAAATGTTTGAATTAGGCCTACTCAACAATATTTTTACTTAAAAAAGCGCTGGCCGTGTATTTTAGAATGGCGGCCGCGTAATAACTGTCGCATAGTGCACGCAAGATGGCTGCTGTTTACTAATGTAAATATTAAGTTGAGGAATAATGTGAATTTCTGTTGACAGTGCACACCATTAAAGGGATTACCGGACGAAAACAGTTCTGAAAAAGATAGTTTTGACAGGCATAAAAACGACAAACTAGAGATATTGACCACATCAATAATATGCATTGTCGAACAGTATTCAAGTCGCAAACTGAGGACATAAGGATGGGATTTTTAAGACAGAAGTAAAATAATGATAATCTCTGGCGTGACACACGTAGTCAATCCGTTGGGCTGTAAATTTAAAAGGGTTCAACGGTAAGATTCGTGTGGAACTGTCAGAATAATTCTACATAACTTCTAAATACTAAACAGGAGTAGACTTGTAAGTGAATTTTACATTAGAGACATTGAACCAGGAATCTATCTTCCTTTAATGTCAAACCCCTCACGGGGACGTAGGCATGTGACTAAGACCCAGCAGTCCTGTATATTCCACAGTAGGGAGTCCAATAAAACTGACAGGGTCATTGATAGACTAGCTTCTAATTACATAATCAGTCATTTAAATTTATGGCTAATAAAAATTATAGCTACTGTATAGATACTTAAATTGATTCAATGTTTAATTGAAAATATAGATATAATTTTCTTTTTTTTTTAAAGTATATATATATTCTTTATTTAATTATGTTTATATTAAATGCAAAATATTAAGAAATTTAATATGATTAAAGACATTAATTACTCAAATAAATGCTCAACGCTTCAAACACATTAGCAAATATACATGTATCTCACACCAATTAGTTAGGTCTGGATGATTTTGATAAATTAAACGTCCATTTTGTGAATTTAATACTAACGTATCCTAACACCTTTATACCTGTTAAATATTTCTAACCAATATAATTTCTCAAGCAGTACCTGTATAAACATAGTTTCTTTGCAAGTTATTTTTAAGATTATAATATTTATCTTGTAAAAAATAATTTCATGTGTAAATAGAATGATTTGATTTAGAAATAGAAGAAGCATTCAGTTGCATTTTTCATGCATTAACTATTCTTACATAATCTGGTAATTAAAGGACACCATTAATTAATCACATAAAATGCTTACAAAAACAACAGGAAGTTATCCATAAACTAATTATCCTTAAAAACCAATACAATTTATGACCCTCTATGACTAGGTGTCAAGTCTACAGACACTTAGCTGACTGTGAAAAGACAGGATTAATCCCATTAGGGGCAATAAAACAATTAAGAGATTAGACCTCATGTGGATTTGGGAGGAGGGGGGGCACTTATATAGTAGCTGTTCAATGTCTTTAATCTGTAATGCACTCAGTGTGTTACAATATTGTAGTGCAGGGCTTTTTTCACAGGTAGGAAAAGTGACATTTTCTTCAAATTTGGGAAAGAATAACTCATATTTTTTTGCAAAAGGGGAAGAAAAAACTTGGATGTAAACTAAATTTTAGGGGAAAACTGCATGATTTTAAAGGATTATCCTGAGGGGAAGATGCCTGTTATAGAAGGAAAATAGCTCTGTAGAATGTCATTTATCCTTCTAAAAGTCTTGTTATAATTGTGTTATTTGGTCTCAGGTAAGTTAACTTTATTTGTAACTTAAATATTAACTTATTTTAAGTTCATTAAAGAGGGATCTTATATAGTCAGTACCCCATTTACCGATGTTATCCAAATAACGGTGTATCTTAAAATATCCGTTATATACACTCTAAATTCACATTCTAAATTTAGCTTCACCGTTATCTAGTACCACTTATATATGTTTAAAGAGTCTCATATTTACCAAATCACTGGCAACAGCTAGGACAGAAACAAAATTACTTTCTGCATAAGTTGTAAAAAGTTCAGCTGCAGAGGGAACTAGATTCTATATTGGACTTCATTAGATCTGATAACTGACACCCCCTACAGGGATCCTTTCAAATATAGCTCCCTGGAGAGCTGTATCTGCAAAAAAGCTTTTGTATACAGCTCCCTGGGAAACTCTATTCAATTCAAGTGTATCTCCTGTTCTAAAATTAGAAGCTGTATTCTGAGTAGCAGTTGCTTTTCAAGAATAAAAATCCCAAATTGTCTGATGCAGGATAAAGTTAATTAATTTTTTATTCATGATAATTTTTTTTAAATATAAAGACATGACAAGAAAATATGCATGTATGAATTGAAACAATAGGCTATTCGCCAATGCCTGTGGGTTTGTTGGCCTGTCATTCATGTACACAGTGTTTGGACTGATTTCATTAAAGCAGCTGTTAATGGATTATTGAAAATTTACAATAGACAATTTACAATTAGCCGGAATAGACAATTGTGTTAAAGTTTACTAGATTAAATAGACATTATCTTAGGTTCCGGCTGTAACTGGGTTAGCGAAAAGACTTGTGTACATGCCCAGATCATTTGACATTTTGATGTTGTCTCTGTTCATGTGGGGTTAAATGCTGTATTCCGAGGAAATGGAGTATTGTTGGTTAAAATAGTGAACAAACAAATCACTTGTGCTGCTCGCTATAGTTCCCTACTGGTTGGATATTTAAAATAACTGGTTGGAGAAATCCTTAAATTTGGAATTGTCCAGGCTATCAGTCAGATAGAACTTCCCTGAAGGATTATATTCGAAACATGTGACATAGCTTACAAAGCGATAATATAACACTGTGCACTAGCGGTTCAAGGGACGGGGGAAGATAGCGTGCGCCCCCTCAAAGTTCTCGATCATATATAGACATAAAATACCATTTAAAATTAATTCATTCAATGAAATAGCATTCAATTATTCAGTTCATAAATATTACGCCCCCTAGTTTGAAAACCCGGATCCGCCCCTTCTGCATACATGATAATTACTAACAGGACTCATTGTTGGTATTACAATGCTATCATTATCAGTGACATCATGGCAAATTTGCAAATTTTAACACATATATTGCATGGTGAGGGGAATATAAAATGGTATTACGCTGAATTATTGATTTATTTCTTAAATTCAAACACATGCCTGGGCGCGAACGTCATAGAAAACACTTCCTTTTTATTTTTAAGAATTTAAGAGAACTGAAAAACCGGAAATTCTGTAGCAACAACATATCTTAAAAACATTTTTTTTAAATAAAAATTATTAATTTTCTTTGATAAAATAAGTGCATGCTTAACTATCATTAATCTTATGATAAGATTTTTTTATTGTAAGACGGGGGAAGGTAGCCTGCATGGCGGGCGCCCCCTCAAAGTTCTCGATCATATATAGACATAAAATACCATTAATCAATTAATTCATTTAATGAAATAGCATTCAATTATTCAGTTCCCAAATATTACGCCCCCTAGTTTGAAAACCTGGATCCGCCCCTTCTGCATATATGATAATTACTAATAGGACTCATTGTTGGTATTACAATGCTATCATTATCAGTGACATCATGGCAAATTTGCAAATTTTAACACATATATTGCATGGTGAGGGGAATATAAAATGGTATTACGCTGAATTATTGATTTATTTCTTAAATTCAAACACATGCCTGGGCGCGAACGTCATAGAAAACACTTCCTTTTTATTTTTAAGAATTTAAGAGAAATGAAAAACCGGAAATTCTGTAGCAACAACATATCTTAAAAACATTTTTTTAAAATAAAAATCATTAATTTTCTTTGATAAAATAAGTGCATGCTTAAATATCAATAATCTTATGATAAGATTTTTTTATTGTAAGACGGGGGAAGGTAGCCTGCATGGCGGGCGCCCCCTCAAAGTTCTCGATCATATATAGACATAAAATACCATTAATTAATTCATTCATTTAATGAAATAGCATTCAATTATTCAGTTCCCAAATATAAGCCCCCTAGTTTGAAAACCTGGATCCGCCCCTTCTGCATATATGATAATTACTAATAGGACTCATTGTTGGTATTACAATGCTATCATTATCAGTGACATCATGGCAAATTTGCAAATTTTAACACATATATTGCATGGTGAGGGAAATATATAATGGTATTACGCTGAATTATTGATTTATTTCTTAAATTCAAACACATGCATGGACGCGAACGTCATAGAAAACACTTCCTTTTTATTTTTAAGAATTAAAGAGAGATGAAAAACCGGAAATTCTGTAGCAACAACATATCTTAAAAACATTTTTTTTAAATAAAAATTATTAATTTTCTTTGATAAAATAAGTGCATGCTTAAATATCAATAATCTTATGATAAGATTTTTTATTGTAAGAAAAAAATATGATGCCTCATAAATGCGAGCCCTGGTCTAAGCCAAATCACAGCTGACTTTGTATCTCGTACAGAAATTAATTTTCACAATGTTAATTTTACTAAATGACTAATTTGCCATGGTAATATTTTGCCATGGAAATTTTGCCATGGCAATATTTTGCCATGGAAATTTTGCCATGGCAAACTTTTGCCATGGCAAAAATTAAAATTTAAAAATTCATATTTATTGATCAAAACCATAATAATTGTGTTAATTATGATACCTACACACCCTTACATAGTGTTTCTTTAGATATTAAAAAAAATTTTGCCATGGCAATTTTGCCATGGCAAAAGTGTTGATATTTTTGCCATGGCAAGGCCATGGCGGCCATGGCAAGGCATTTTGCCATGGCAAAATACCGATTTGCCATGGCAAAACGCCGTTTGCCATGGCAAAGACAGTTTTTCTTTGCATTTTTCAAGAAAACTAGTTAAGATAGAAACATGGGACTTACAATTTGTTAATAAGTAACTAAATGCTACAATTTAATAATGTTTTTGTTTCTCAAAAACGCGTAAAAGTGGGGGCTGTATTTGCCAAAGACCGGCGCGGCAAAAACAAACCGGCGGAGGTTATAGACAAAGAGGAAAAACACTGACCACATAGATAAAGAGGGATCAACATACCATATAGAATAACACTGGAGTATATACGGATAAAATATGACAATAAATTCAACGATTATTTAACGCACCGATAATCACTCTGTATTCAACTGGTCAGTAAATTTAACTGACCATATAGACAAAGAGGAAAAACACTGACCACATAGATAAAGAAGGATCAACAGACCATATAGAATAACACTGAAGTGTATACAGACGAAATATGACAATAAATTCAACGATTATTTAACGCACCGATAATCACTCTGTATTCAACTGGTCAGTAAATTTAACTGACTATATAGACAAAGAGGAAAAACACTGACCACAAAGATAAAGAAGGATCAACAGACCAGATAGAATAACACTGGAGTGTATACAGACAAAATATGACAATAAATTCAACGATTATTTAACGCACCGATAATCACTCTGTATTCAACTGGTCAGTAATTTAACTGACTATATAGACAAAGAGGAAAAACACTGACCACATAGATAAAGAAGGATCAACAGACCATATAGAATAACACTGGAGTGTATACAGACAAAATATGACAATAAATTCAACGATTATTTAACGCACCGATAATCACTCTGTATTCAACTGGTCAGTAAATTTAACTGACCATATAGACAAAGAGGAAAAACACTGACCATATAGACAAAGAGGAAAAACACTGACCACATAGATAAAGAGGGATCAACAGACCATATAGAATAACACTGAAGTGTATACAGACGAAATATGACAATAAATTCAACGATTATTTAACGCACCGGTAAACACTCTGTACCTTACGAGTTTAATCACATTCGATTGGTTGGTTTTCATTTCCATCGTGTGACTCATGATGTGGTTCGTTTATATATATTTAGCCTCGCGCTCCACGCACGATTGACTCGAAACAAAAGAATCACTCTATTTTTGCCCTTGCGTAAAAATGTGTCATCTACGACCGTTTGTAGCATTTTCTTGTTGAAAATATTGCCCGTCTCGTCAAGAATTGTGACACTACGAGTTTCTTCGCTGTCCAAAACACTGAACATTACAGTGAGAAAACTTATATTTTAAAACTTCCGTGATTTTTAAAAAGAGGATACTTTTACTATTTTTGACAAGTTGCAACGTTTATTCCATACTATAAAATCTAGACAGATCCATTAATTGTTTTCATAGTAAACTTACAATTAAACCCAAAAAATAATCACTTCTTAAAATGCAATAATTTGTAATCAGAGATATATAGTTAATCCAGAATGATAGCTAAAATCCAAAATGCCGGCCAAGCTAGCTTAACGACGTCTGCGGGTCGCACTAAACTGCTGACGAGTTTAACTGACCATATAGATTAAGAGGAAAAACACTGACGACATACACAAAGAGGGATTATCGGAAAACACTGACGATATAAACAAAGAATGATCAACAGTCCGTATCAATTAAGCTGGCGTAAAATTATACTAACGGTTATATTAGATTGTATATTTCAAAATTGTGAAAAGGGATATTTGTAAAACAACTTTTTGTTAATTTACGCATGTATATGATTGAAATAAATACTTATAATTTATTCATATAATTCAGTTATTACACAACTGAATTGATTATTGACGTGTGTATTTGGTTATGTGGAAATGATATAACAAATTAATATGAATCAGATAATTTATTCTTATAAAAATTTCATCTGACAAAAAATTACATGTATGTGAGAGGGATATGCAATCGAAATATACATATTATCAATGAGAATTAAATTGGTACAAATTAATGCACATTTCTGCGCAGACTGAACCAAAATATTAAAATGAATAATATGATAATAATTTAATATATAATTACTGAAAGAAATTATAATATATCGTATCGATATTATAACCACTCTATATTCAACTGGTCAGTGAAAATTAACCGACCATATAGGCAAAGAGGAAAAACACTGACCACATAGATAAAGAAGGATCAACAGACCATATAGAATAACACTGGAGTATATACGGATAAAATATGACAATAAATTCAACGATTATTTAACGCACCGATAATCACTCTGTATTCAACTGGTCAGTAAATTTAACTGACCATATAGACAAAGAGGAAAAACACTGACCATATAGGCAAAGAGGAAAAACACTGACCACATAGATAAAGAGGGATCAACAGACCATATAGAATAACACTGAAGTGTATACAGACGAAATATGACAATAAATTCAACGATTATTTAACGCACCGATAATCACTCTGTATTCAGCTGGTCAGTAAATTTAACTGACTATATAGACAAAGAGGAAAAACACTGACCACATAGATAAAGAAGGATCAACAGACCATATAGAATAACACTGGAGTATATACGGATAAAATATGACAATAAATTCAACGATTATTTAACGCACCGATAATCACTCTGTATTCAACTGGTCAGTAAATTTAACTGACTATATAGACAAAGAGGGAAAACACTGACCATATAGACAAAGAGGAAAAACACTGACCACATAGATAAAGAGGGATCAACAGACCATATAGAATGACACTGGAGTATATAGGGATAAAATATGACAATAAATTCAACGATTATTTAACGCACCGATAATCACTCTGTATTCAACTGGTCAGTAAATTTAACTGACTATATAGACAAAGAGGAAAAACATTGACCACATAGATAAAGAAGGATCAACAGACCATATAGAATAACACTGGAGTGTATACAGACAAAATATGACAATAAATTCAACGATTATTTAACGCACCGATAATCACTCTGTATTCAACTGGTCAGTAAATTTAACTGCCTATATAGAAAAAGAGGTAAAACACTGACCATATCGACAAAGAGGAAAAACACTGACCACATAGATAAAGAAGGATCAACAGACCATATAGAATAACACTGGAGTGTATACAGACAAAATATGACAATAAATTCAACGATTATTTAACGCACCGATAATCACTCTGTATTCAACTGGTCAGTAAATTTAACTGACTATATAGACAAAGAGGGAAAACACTGACCATATAGACAAAGAGGAAAAACACTGACCACATAGATAAAGAGGGATCAACAGACCATATAGAATAACACTGGAGTATATAGGGATAGAATATGACAATAAATTCAACGATTATTTAACACACCGATAATCACTCTGTATTCAACTGGTCAGTAAATTTAACTGACCATATAGACAAAGAGGAAAAACACTGACCACATAGATAAAGAAGGATCAACAGACCATATAGAATAACACTGAAGTGTATACAGACGAAATATGACAATAAATTCAACGATTATTTAACGCACCGATAATCACTCTGTATTCAACTGTTCAGTAAATTTAACTGACCATATAGACAAAGAGGAAAAACACTGACCATATAGACAAAGAGGAAAAACACTGACCACATAGATAAAGAGGGATCAACAGACCATATAGAATAACACTGAAGTGTATACAGACGAAATATGACAATAAATTCAACGATTATTTAACGCACCGATAATCACTCTGTATTCAACTGGTCAGTAAATTTAACTGACCATATAGACAAAGAGGAAAAACACTGACCATATAGACAAAGAGGAAAAACACTGACCACATAGATAAAGAAGGATCAACAGACCATATAGAATAACATTGGAGTATATGCAGACGAAATTTTTCAATACATTCAACGATTATTTAACGCACCGATAATCACTCTGTATTCAACTGGTCAGTAAATTTAACTGACTATATAGACAAAGAGGAAAAACACTGACCACATAGATAAAGAAGGATCAACAGACCATATAGAATAACACTGGAGTGTATACAGACAAAATATGACAATAAATTCAACGATTATTTAACGCACCGATAATCACTCTGTATTCAACTGGTCAGTAAATTTAACTGCCTATATAGAAAAAGAGGGAAAACACTGACCATATCGACAAAGAGGAAAAACACTGACCACATAGATAAAGAGGGATCAACAGACCATATAGAATAACACTGGAGTATATAGGGATAAAATATGACAATAAATTCAACGATTATTTAACGCACCGATAATCACTCTGTATTCAACTGGTCAGTAAATTTAACTGACCATATAGACAAAGAGGAAAAACACTGACCATATAGACAAAGAGGAAAAACACTGACCACATAGATAAAGAGGGATCAACAGACCATATAGAATAACACTGAAGTGTATACAGACGAAATATGACAATAAATTCAACGATTATTTAACGCACCGATAATCACTCTGTATTCAACTGGTCAGTAAATTTAACTGACCATATAGACAAAGAGGAAAAACACTGACCATATAGACAAAGAGGAAAAACACTGACCACATAGATAAAGAAGGATCAACAGACCATATAGAATAACATTGGAGTATATGCAGACGAAATTTTTCAATACATTCAACGATTATTTAACGCACCGATAATCACTCTGTATTCAACTGGTCAGTAAATTTAACTGACTATATAGACAAAGAGGAAAAACACTGACCACATAGATAAAGAAGGATCAACAGACCATATAGAATAACACTGGAGTGTATACAGACAAAATATGACAATAAATTCAACGATTATTTAACGCACCGATAATCACTCTGTATTCAACTGGTCAGTAAATTTAACTGCCTATATAGAAAAAGAGGGAAAACACTGACCATATCGACAAAGAGGAAAAACACTGACCACATAGATAAAGAGGGACCAACAGACCATATAGAATAACACTGGAGTATATAGGGATAAAATATGACAATAAATTCAACGATTATTTAACGCACCGATAATCACTCTGTATTCAACTGGTCAGTAAATTTAACTGACCATATAGACAAAGAGGAAAAACACTGACCATATAGACAAAGAGGAAAAACACTGACCACATAGATAAAGAAGGATCAACAGACCATATAGAATAACACTGGAGTGTATACAGACAAAATATGACAATAAATTCAACGATTATTTAACGCACCGATAATCACTCTGTATTCAACTGGTCAGTAAATTTAACTGACTATATAGACAAAGAGGAAAACACTGACCATATAGACAAAGAGGAAAAACACTGACCACATAGATAAAGAGGGATCAACAGACCATATAGAATAACACTGGAGTATATACGGATAAAATATGACAATAAATTCAACGATTATTTAACGCACCGATAATCACTATGTATTCAACTGGTCAGTATATTTAACTGACTATATAGACAAAGAGGGAAAACACTGACCATATAGACAAAGAGGAAAAACACTGACCACATAGATAAAGAGGGATCAACAGACCATATAGAATAACACTGGAGTATATAGGGATAGAATATGACAATAAATTCAACGATTATTTAACGCACCGATAATCATTCTGTATTCAACTGGTCAGTAAATTTAACTGACCATATAGACAAAGAGGAAAAACACTGACCACATAGATAAAGAAGGATCAACAGACCATATAGAATAACACTGAAGTGTATACAGACGAAATATGACAATAAATTCAACGATTATTTAACGCACCGATAATCACTCTGTATTCAACTGGTCAGTAAATTTAACTGACCATATAGACAAAGAGGAAAAACACTGACCATATAGACAAAGAGGAAAAACACTGACCACATAGATAAAGAGGGATCAACAGACCATATAGAATAACACTGAAGTGTATACAGACGAAATATGACAATAAATTCAACGATTATTTAACGCACCGATAATCACTCTGTATTCAACTGGTCAGTAAATTTAACTGACCATATAGACAAAGAGGAAAAACACTGACCATATAGACAAAGAGGAAAAACACTGACCACATAGATAAAGAAGGATCAACAGACCATATAGAATAACATTGGAGTATATGCAGACGAAATTTTTCAATACATTCAACGATTATTTAACGCACCGATAATCACTCTGTATTCAACTGGTCAGTAAATTTAACTGACTATATAGACAAAGAGGAAAAACACTGACCACATAGATAAAGAAGGATCAACAGACCATATAGAATAACACTGGAGTGTATACAGACAAAATATGACAATAAATTCAACGATTATTTAACGCACCGATAATCACTCTGTATTCAACTGGTCAGTAAATTTAACTGCCTATATAGAAAAAGAGGGAAAACACTGACCATATCGACAAAGAGGAAAAACACTGACCACATAGATAAAGAGGGATCAACAGACCATATAGAATAACACTGGAGTATATAGGGATAAAATATGACAATAAATTCAACGATTATTTAACGCACCGATAATCACTCTGTATTCAACTGGTCAGTAAATTTAACTGACCATATAGACAAAGAGGAAAAACACTGACCATATAGACAAAGAGGAAAAACACTGACCACATAGATAAAGAGGGATCAACAGACCATATAGAATAACACTGAAGTGTATACAGACGAAATATGACAATAAATTCAACGATTATTTAACGCACCGATAATCACTCTGTATTCAACTGGTCAGTAAATTTAACTGACCATATAGACAAAGAGGAAAAACACTGACCATATAGACAAAGAGGAAAAACACTGACCACATAGATAAAGAGGGATCAACAGACCATATAGAATAACACTGGAGTATATACGGATAAAATATGACAATAAATTCAACGATTATTTAACGCACCGATAATCACTCTGTATTCAACTGGTCAGTAAATTTAACTGACTATATAGACAAAGAGGAAAAACACTGACCACATAGATAAAGAAGGATCAACAGACCATATAGAATAACATTGGAGTATATACAGACGAAATTTGTCAATACATTCAACGATTATTTAACGCACCGATAATCACTCTGTATTCAACTGGTCAGTAAATTTAACTGCCTATATAGAAAAAGAGGGAAAACACTGACCATATCGACAAAGAGGAAAAACACTGACCACATATATAAAGAAGGATCAACAGACCATATAGAATAACATTGGAGTATATACAGACGAAATATGACAATAAATTCAACGATTATTTAACGCACCGATAATCACCAACGTTATCAAATAATAAAAAAATAAGACGTTCATGGATGAAGTTATATCAGAGACGTATAATACTAACAAATTGTATTATACGTCTCTGGTTATATATTACATACGTAAATTAATGACTGACATACGGCATGGTTAAATAAAACATTGTTTTAATTTATTGGTAATGCATTAGAAACTTTATATTCAACTGGTCAATGAAATTAACTGACCATATAGACAAACAATGAAAACACTGACGACATACACAAAGAAGTGTCAACAGACCATTTAGAATAGAAAAACTAGCTCGAGTATACTGACACAATTTGACGATAAATTCAACCCCACTTTAACGCATCAATAATCGCTCTATATTCAACTGGTCAGTTAAATTTACTGACCATATAGATAAAGAGGAAAAACACTGACGATATACACAAAGAAGGGTCAACAGACCATAAAAATGTTTTTATAAAATTATGCAAAATCTTATTTCATCTATAAAATTTGGTCACTATATATCTATAATCAATCTTCAATGTAATTAAATGACCACATATATAGACCAATAATAGTTACTTTTTTACACGAGATGTATTTATATAGTTGCTGTAAACTGGAATTCGATATAATTATCGCTATCATTTCAAAAGTTTTAAATTATGTCAAGTAAATTAATCTAAAAGACAAACAAAACAATTTGTTTGTATCAGAAATAAGTAAACAATGAAACTCATCAAACACTTCATTTTCTGAAGCATTAATTGTATTTCAAACAACTGTAATTTATTTAAGTAAATAAAATGGATTCATAATTAACAAACTAAATGACCGAAACTGTGCTTCAAAAATAATTATATGATATTTTGCAAAAATGTATTTTCATATTTTCCTAATTATAACACTACATCATCGGGTACGTAGTTTATATTCTCCACCTTTACCCGTCTGACTCTACATGGTTTGTTGATCCTTCTTTGTTTATATCGTCAGTGTTTTCCGATAATCCCTCTTTGTGTATGTCGTCAGTGTTTTTCTTCTTTGTCTATATGGTCAGTTAACTCGTCAGTAGTTTAGTTTGTTCCGACGTCCGCAGTTAGTCTGGAGTACCTTCCCCTACCACTGGCTATATAATATTTAAACTGGTTCCCGTTGACTTGTGTGTACAAAGCTTTGGTGCACTGCATCATGGAACGACCAGTTTATATAATATTTTTCCTTGTACTACTCGTTGTGTTATTTAACCATTAACATAAGAAGGAAAATCATTTGAAATAATTGATCATCTGCTACTGTCATCATTTTTCAGTTAAACGAAATCAAAGGATGGAATTCAAGTGCTCTTTATTGTCGTAAATAGTTGGTATACACAATTTCGGATAAACCATAATTTCGGATTTCTAATTCATATCCACATTATTATGACAGTTTGTATATCGATATCACTTAAATTAGATACATTGTGTACTTGAAATACAATTAATTGTTAATGCTCATCATATCTTTACAGTAAAATTAAGTTATATCTGTTACAGGACTTATTTTCTCTGTTTCCCTGGCCTGTCTGTAATGTACGTGTATGAGTTGGTATCACCAGACAGCCATGTATCTGATAGTCGTGCGGTTCTCACCGCAAGTGTTATTGTAGGAACAATCAACAAGTCTGCAAAATATATTACAACAATATATTTACTAATAATTACAAACAACGATGAACAATCGATGTTCAAGCCATCTATCATTACACAAGTTATCATTGGTGTATAGAAAAAGAACATCACCATGTAAAATGGCGACAACGACAATGACGGATTTACGGACGGTTTAAAACATGGTATAAACATACTAATATAAATATTAACTTTACATTTAGACAACCCAAAATGCAGAAGAAAGTATAAGAAATATATTGATATGGTAATTACCTGCAAAATATATTACAACAATATATTTACTAATAATTACAAACAACGATGAACAATCGATGTTCAAGCCATCTATCATTACACAAGTTATGATTGGTGTCTCGACATCGATTGGTCACTCACCAAGGTTAATTACCATAACAATAGAAAGAGAGTAACGTGCGCAAGGTGTTAGTATTTAGAGTATACTACGTGACAAGGTCTTACAGTCACTACTGTACTAAGATGTACCCTATAACTACCACTACCTACAACGGGAGATCGGGGCGGTCGGTCAAGGGTTGGTGCAGGACGCGAACCCGATACATGGTTAAAACCAAACTGTGACATATTTCCTCCCTCCGGAAAATGTCGTCCTCGACATTACAATACATGGATGATCGGAAAAATCACACAATGTAGTAAAAATAACAAAACGGTATCATCTTATCAGACAGCTGCAATATATTTTAAACATATATACATACAATTAATTCGACAGTTAATTTCAAAATAAGAGACATACAAAGATGTATCAGATTTCCCGAAGTATCTTCATCTTCAAAATCTTGATCATAGTCCCACTTTGGCGCCATCTGTTCGGAATCCTCAATCGAAAAGTCTAGATACCTAGAACAGAAACAACGATTATTAAGTAAGTGTTGTACATGTAATACAAGATTGAAGAAATATAAAAACACAAAAATATACAAATTCACATAGTTAAAGCTTATCAGGTCACTGATCATAAGCATTATGTGATAAAACGTACATACATGTAGTATATACACTGTGTGTATGCAAACACAATACCACTGATTTGGTAACATACTCTAGAAATACTTAAATTCCACATTCGTTTGGAACGTTACATGACGAACTCACCCCCTGTCATCCAGGATGGCTGCCTACGCTGCCGCCGTGGCAATAACCCAGGTTGTCCTGGCTGACGTCGATGAGGTGGCCAATAAACTGCACCTCGATCAGTCTCGGATGAGTCAGACGAGTACGTAGATGTACTTAATGAACCACAAGCTGACACTTCAAATACTATCGTATTCGAATCATCAACAGGTACTGTACAAAGGTCAAGGGAACTTGGCGGTACAGGAAGGGACATGAATGGCAAGAGTAGATTCCTGTGCAGTGTCTTCGGCTTGCCTTCGCCATCAATCCTACGGACGACAAAGACGGGTAAATCTGCGTTGGGCTGACGTTCAACCTCATACACATTTTCCTGCCAAACATCTGCAAGTTTGTTTTTCCCCTTAAGTCCAACGTTCCGCACTACGACACGATCCCCGATCACCAGTTTTGTCTCTCTGACTTTTCGATCATAGTAATGCTTCGCTCGGTGTCCGCTTCGAAAAGCATTCTCATTGGCCCTTTTGTAAGCGGAGTTTAGGTGATCCTCCAACTGCCGCATATAGTCAGAATGTGAGACACCGCCTACGGTCTGATCAACCAATTCTAAAAAAGCATCTATTGCCAATTTAGGGTTGCGACCAAACATTAAGTGATAAGGCGAATAGCCAGTACTCTCATGTCGAGTTACATTATAGGCATGGACTAAGGCGGGAACTGCAGCCTTCCAGTTGTTCTTCCTGTCATTCTCTAGAGTCCCGAGCATTTGTAACAGGGTTTGGTTAAAACGCTCGGTTTGTCCATTCCCTTGTGGATGGTACGGAGTCGTCATCGTGCGTTTTATTCCGGCTATTTTACATAGCCTCTGAATAACCCGGGAAAGGAAATTCTGGCCCTGGTCGCTGTGTAGTTTATCGGGGAATCCATAGTGGACGAAGTAGTTGTCAAAGAGCAGTCTAGCTGTCGTGCGAGCTGTCTGGTTCTTGGTCGGTATGGCCTGAGCATAGCGAGTGAAATGATCGGTAATGGCAAGTACATTCTCAAACCCACCTTTGGATGCCTCCAACGACAGAAAATCAATACACACGAGCTCCATTGGTGCGGAAGACTCGATGTTGACCAATCCTGTCGCGAAGCGTGGTGATGTCTTCCGACGAATGCACCTGTCACAACGACCAATCCAGCTCGCTATATCAGCGTCCATACCGGGCCAGTAGAAGCGCTCTTTGAATAGACTGATGGTCCGATCCCTGCCTTGGTGACCCATGTCGTTGTGGAGAGCTTTAAATACCGTGTCTCTGGCTATACGCGGAATCACAATTTGTTTGACGCGTGACTCGTTGATGGTAGACCAATGGATGAGAACATCGTCAATAATTTCAAATTGTTTCCATGCACGCAGATACCTTTTCACATCAGTTGGTAACGCATCTAGCTCCTGCTTCGATTTCGGGCGGACTCCGGCACGTACAAAGTCTCGAACTCGACTGATAACTGCGTCTGTGGTCTGACCGGAAGTCCAATCTTCTGACTTAAGTGCGTTGGCTTTAAGTAGACTGTCCGAGATTTCAGCTTCCACGGTTCCATTGTCAAAAGTAGCAGAACAACTTTCGAATGGCGCGTGTACTGTCTGTTTACACAGCAAAGCCTTCACGACCTCTTCGTCCACATGCTCCATCTCAGTATCTTCCACTCTAGTATATCGACGGGAAAGAGCGTCAGCATCAATATTAGTTTTACCACTACGGTAGCCGATGGTAAAGTCGTAGTTCGCCAGTGCCGCTTCCCATCGATGGCCACAAGCATCCAGTTTAGCAGATGTTTTAATTCTATTGCACTCAAAGAATCCTAAACTACCGACTTGGAATGCTGTTTTATCCTTATCGTTTTCATTCATTTCCACCTGCCAATATCCTGTCTTTAAGTCAAGTTTTCTGAAGTATTTGGCTCCCGATAGAAGGTGAAGGGTGTCGTCGATCTTAGGAATTGCATAAGCATCCTTATGTGTCCGACTATTCAGCTTCCGGTAGTCTATACAAAAACGTATAGTTCCGTATTTTTTCCTGACGATAACGACATTCGAGGAAAATGGACTACGTGATGGACGTATCGCACCCATTGAGAGCATTTCATGTAAATGTTCTCTCACCTCGTCAATCAATGCTGGGGGCACCCTTCTGTAAGGGTCCTTAAATGGCTTCTCTTCAGTCAACTTGACTTCGTGTCTTACTAGGTCAGTTCTGCCAAGATCAAGCGGTCCTTGTGAAAATACATCTCTCCATTTGTAGAACAAGTTTTCAAGTTTATCCTTTTGGTCTGATGGTAATTGGCCTAAATCAACTTTCAAGTTATTCAAAAATGTTTCTTTACTACCTTTGGTTTCAGATGGATCCGTATCATCATGCATAGTTTCCGGTTGTTTTTCCTCCGGCTCACAAGATCGTAACACTTTGGCTTCTTGCAATTCGCATAAAATGGTCTTTGGTTTAATCAGTATGGTCTTAGCTGACATGTTGAAAATTCTGACTGGAACTCTGGCCGTTGATCGCGGCTTATCTATCTTCACAATTCTTGGACAGACACCGATTCTTGTGGGCGCTTCCGTAGAAGGTTCGGTTATAACTGAATCAGACTCAGTAAATTTGCGAACCATGCCAGAAAGAGTTGTTCTGGCAAATGGTGGCAATTCTATATCTCTGACGTTGGTCGATCTTACCACCCCGAAGGATTTTATTCCCGTCACCGACATTATGGCCGTTCTCCATTCAGGTGTTAACCTGTTTTCATCAATATCTGCTAAATATCTGATGATGTTCGTGCCAACGACAACTGGAACATTTAGACTGTACTCGGTGGTCGAGACTACTAGTACCGGCACTGTGTACACTTCCTTGCTGATATTCGGAATTTCAACATCAACCTCAATGTACCCAATGTATGGTATCACATCGCCACCTGCTCCAGTTATGAATAGATTCCCAAACTCTTCACAAGAATGTAATTCTGGTTGTTGTTTCATCGTCTTATAAAAATCTTCGCTAATAGTCGTTACCATAGACCCACTATCTATAAGTGCGGTCGTGCAATTTCCATTGATGACAATATCAGACTCATTTGCCACTCCAATTAATCTGTCAAAAACTTTGATCTTCTTCTTAGCTTTGTTTGGGCTTGTGTTGTCGTTCTCCATTCGCCCGTTCATAGAGAACTCTACCCGTTTAAAGGTTGTTGTCTGTTCTGGTTTCCTGTTTCCTGTCCTGGGTGATCATTTCCTCTTCCTCTATAAGGTCTACCTCTATAAGGTCTTCGTCCTCTTGATTGTCCTTGTCCATAATCCGTAGAATCATAACTCCTTTCGTTGTGTAGTTCCTCCACCTTTCTGTCCAAACTTTCTATTTTCTCAACGAGTCTCTTCAATAAATTCTCAGAATCGCCTATTGTTTCGGTAGTGACCTCCTGTTGAAATTGTCTTGGGATTCTTTTCTTATTAGCTCCACTTCTCTCTTTTTCAACTGTAATCTCGAATTCTTCTGATCGTACTTTATTTCTCAATTCTTCAAAACTTGACTTGCTCTCAAAATGACCTCTCGTCGCCTCTCTCAATTGTTCGTTCTTTAGACCCCTCCAAAATCTTTTCTTCAACATTTCTTGTTTGTCAGACTCTGTCATACTTGCCTTTCTTGCGGCTTTGAGTAACATCTCTTCTAAGCGTAATCCCCATTCCACAACAGTTTCGTTGATGTCCTGTTCTGCCATGAAGAAATGGCTTAAAATACTATCTCTGCTTGCGATATTTCCAAATGCATCTTCTAGCTTTCTTACAACTTGATCAACAGTAGCAGTTGGTCCCAAATGAAGTATTATCCTCTTTGCTTGGCCCCTCAAAGATTTTCTTACTGCTTGCATAACTACAATCTCTGCATAAGAGGCTTGTACATTTTCTACTTCCATCTTCCATTCCTCAAATGTTGCTTCATTCTTCGGTCTAGGTTCTGTACCAGAATACAGTGTCACATTTAATTTGATATTCAAATTATCATTCATTCTCACAGGTAAACTAGTATGTACCCTTGAAACTGTATCTTCCTCTGTTCCTATTACTTGTTTCACTGTTGCTGTGTTACTCAACACTTCTTTCATAGCCATCAACTCCTTGATTTGTCTGTCTATACCATGTATATCTTTTCCGTGTTTACTTAATTCTTCACCATGACTATATTTCACATGTTTGCTTTCAATGAATTTCCTATCCGTCTCATGTACTTCAGTACGGTCACATGGTTCACGTATGTCTTTCTGCATTTCAAGCTCCTTCCACTCCAAAGTCAGCTCTCTTTGCTGTACTTCTGCTTCTTTCCTCTCGGTCTCATGCTCTCGCAGTTTCATATTCTTCTCCATCTCATCAAACTTTTCTATCATTGTTCGTTCCATGTCCTTTAATCTTAATTCATATCCTTTCATATTTCTATGGCCGTTTCTTTTTCTCTAAGCTCTACTTCCCGGTTGCTGAGCTCTAGTTCCCTCTCATGTAAAATAGCCTTCACCATATTCAACTCCTCCTTATCTTTCATTTCCCTTTCTTCAATTTCTCTTAGCCGTTTCTCTAATGCTGATTCTCTCCATTTCATTTCATTATCCATTCGACTTTGCTCCATATCTCTTAACTTCCGACTTAGTTCAGCTATTTCTTTATCCACCGTACTTTTATCCGTTGTCTATTTCCTTATCGCACGTGTATTCGGCTTTGCTATACTAACTATACTTTCACGGCCAACACTCTTATCTACAGATGTCATTACCGGGGTTCTAACTCTTGTAGAATCTAGATAGCTCATCTTTCTTCTTAACCCTGTCAATGAACTGTCTAGTGTTTGAAAGACTTTAGCTTCATTGCTCCTTCTATCCTCCTTATCTTTTGCTATCGCCTCTTTACTATCATCGTCAGTTTTTTCAATCGGTTCCGGATCAATACTTTGTCCAAGGTTAGCAGATTTCCTTATGTGGTCAACGAATATCTGCCTTTGCTCTTGTATCTTTTTCAATTCCTTATCCATGTTTCTCTTGTCAATTCTATCCTGTCTATCACTAGATCCTCCAGTAGCCATTTTGTTCAATATATCAGAACCTCACAATAATAAGTATCTATTGTGTACCTTAATTCACAAATCGTTCTCAGTGTATCTATTTATCTCTCCACTTTCCATATACTATCGTTCGTCGCTTACAATTTACACTAACACAACACCATACCACGTAATCACGACCGGATATTTATTTCATTTACATTCAACTTCCAGTAGTGAAAACACAATACTTCAACACTATTTAGCTGACCTATTATCAATTCAATTCAAACCTTACAACTCCGTAAGTGTATAATTCAACTAAATTGACACTATACGCGATGTCCCTAACACAACACCATACCATGTAGTCACGACCGGATATTTATTTCATTCACATTCAACTTCCAGTAGTGAAAACACAATTCTTCAACACTATTTAGCTGACCTATAATCAATTCAATTCAAACTTACAACTCCGTAAGTGTATAATTCAACTAAATTGACACTATACGCGATGTCCCTAACACAACACCATACCATGTAATCACGACCGGATATTTATTTCATTTACATTCACCTTCCAGTAGTGAAAACACAATACTTCAACACTATTTAGCTGACCTATTATCAATTCAATTCAAACCTTACAACTCCGTAAGTGTACAATTCAACTAAATTGACACTATACGCGATGTCCCTAACACAACACCATACCATGTAATTACGACCGGATATTTATTTCATTCACATTCAACTTCCAGTAGTGAAAACACAATTCTTCAACACTATTTAGCTGACCTATAATCAATTCAATTCAAACTTACAACTCCGTAAGTGTATAATTCAACTAAATTGACACTATACGCGATGTCCCTAACACAACACCATACCATGTTATCACGACCGGATATTTATTTCATTCACATTCAACTTCCAGTAGTGAAAACACAATTCTTCAACACTATTTAGCTGACCTATAATCAATTCAATTCAAACTTACAACTCCGTAAGTGTATAATTCAACTAAATTGACACTATACGCGATGTCCCTAACACAACACCATACATTTCAGTTCCGAATTCCCGTATCTCAACTTCACACACGTTTCAACTCACGACAATTTACGTACAGTTTCTTTGTCGAGATTAAATTGCACTCTACTATTCTATACCAAAGTACAGTGTTTAACTAATAATATTAACACAACAACTGTGTTGCAAAAATAACACCAAACTATTTTTCATCATACATTCAATCTACAAACACAATCAATGCACACAACAACACATGATATTATGTACAAATTAAATGTTTATCAATAAAATAGCTTTGCTATGCTGCGCACCTGCCACAAAAAAATTCGTCCCGAATTTACAACAATAACAAATACTAATGACAATTCAAACTACTGATTTGTCAACTTACCAACGCACAAGGTACAAATAACAACCTACATATAATTATTTTATTTATTATTATTATATATATATATATTTTTTTTTATTATTTTTTATTTTATTTTTTTTTTTATTATTTTTTTTTTATTTATTTTTTTATTTTATTTTTTTTTTTTTTGAATTAGTTTTCCACAACTAACACTGTAAAAAAATGGGAAAAACTTAATACAAAAAAATCTGACCTAGGTGGGATTCGACCCAACGTCAGTGTTACCCATCGCGTGTCATGCGCAGCGCGCTAACCGACTGAGCTAGTACAGCAATCAAGACATCAGTGACCTAATTTTTGTACAGGCTACAAATACACAACTTCCATCTAACGTTCTAATCCGCAAGTAGAACACGCTCGACTGAACACAAAGACAAATTTAAGCGTCCGCCGGCGGAATAAACTCATACAACGAATCAAAATAATTAAATCATCGAATAAATTAATTAGTGATTATTAATTATCAGATTATTTATAAAATTAATTCATTTTCATTTATTATTCAATGAGAAACGAATTTTAAAAAAAATGCCCAAGCTCTAGCATGATTCGAACCAGTAGCCTTTCAACCTAATATTCCGTAGTAAGTTCCGAAGTATCAACGCTTTAACCGACTGAACTAATATCGCTTTCGAACGCACTGTATAAGTATTGGCTACCTATCGTTTACTGGACAATCAGAGACAAAGGTTGATCAGGCCTTTACTCATATTTTGTTCAATTATCGACAATCCACCGGCCACTGCCTATACACTACAATAAATTCCTACAGATTACACTACTAGTACTACCATGACCATGTCACTTCTACAGATATTAAAGAGGAATAGTAGTAAGCAGTTAAAGAGAGAAGGAAAAATTCTATTCTACAAAATTAATTATAAATAACTGGACATAGGGCAATTCTAAATATACATGTAACATATAATAGACGACAAAAATTGGTCACCCGTATACAGCAGACTGACATATATCACCGAAGCCGGTTAATAATTCATGTGCAGATTTAAATTTACTACACTAAGTAGGTATAGAATTTAAACGTGTAAAACAATTACGTGTAGACAATAAATGTATAGTATAAGACGTCAGTCTGGTGTAACCTAATGAAATAAATAAAACAGCTCACCAAAATAATCCTAAATCCTAATAATTCACAATATAACACTAAATACACTTAAAAGAAAACACGTCCTAATCCATTCATTGTCAAACAATGTCCCATCAAAATAATGGTACTGAATCCAAAACTCCTCTGATCGATGTAGATGTCACCTGGTCCTAGGGTTGTACCGAAAAGCTCCTGATCCCATACGAGCGCTATTCCCGGGTTGACAGCAGTCTAATGACGTCTACGTAAAGTTTACAAAAATGCTAGCTAGCTACATAATCGTATCGTTGTCCCACAATAAAGTCTGCGATGGTTGTGTTGGGCGCCAGTGTTACAGGACTTATTTTCTTTGTTTCCCTGGCCTGTCTGTAATGTACGTGTATGAGTTGGTATCACCAGACAGCCATGTATCTGATAGTCGTGCGGTTCTCACCGCAAGTGTTATTGTAGGAACAATCAACAAGTCTGCAAAATATATTACAACAATATATTTACTAATAATTACAAACAACGATGAACAATCGATGTTCAAGCCATCTATCATTACACAAGTTATCATTGGTGTATAGAAAAAGAACATCACCATGTAAAATGGCGACAACGACAATGACGGATTTACGGACGGTTTAAAACATGGTATAAACATACTAATATAAATATTAACTTTACATTTAGACAACCCAAAATGCAGAAGAAAGTATAAGAAATATATTGATATGGTAATTACCTGCAAAATATATTACAACAATATATTTACTAATAATTACAAACAACGATGAACAATCGATGTTCAAGCCATCTATCATTACACAAGTTATGATTGGTGTCTCGACATCGATTGGTCACTCACCAAGGTTAATTACCATAACAATAGAAAGAGAGTAACGTGCGCAAGGTGTTAGTATTTAGAGTATACTACGTGACAAGGTCTTACAGTCACTACTGTACTAAGATGTACCATATAACTACCACTACCTACAACGGGAGATCGGGGCGGTCGGTCAAGGGTTGGTGCAGGACGCGAACCCGATACATGGTTAAAACCAAACTGTGACATATCATACATATAGCAAGGCAATTGTGGATGATTCAGATGAACGTCGCCTGCCCATGTACATCGTCCTAGTGTCCATGTACTGCAGTACATGACCATGGCTATGGCAAAAAGAAATTGAGCCTTAAGAGGGACACAGCCTCAACAACTACCGGAAAGACTCCAAAACATCTAAACAAATCAGCTTTCTATCGGTAAGATACCAAGAAAAATGCTATGTACAAATATTTGTTTATGTATTATATCTGTCTATTGGATGAACCCAGAAAAAAATGATAAAAGCAAAGATCTATACTATACTGTATAGTATAGGTCTTTGATAAAAGGATGTAGTAATAATATTTAAAACCAGGAATATATCATGTTGTTTTTTATGAATGTATTAAGCATAGGATAATATTTTTGATTTATATGGACCATACAGTCATACTATTTCTGAACTATAGGTCACACATTATGGTCCACTGCCTTTATATACCAAGACTTAATGTTCATACACTTATGAGATGTAATGTACCACCTATATGATATATAGGGGAAACTATAGTTGAAATCTGTATATTTATTAAATCATTAAAATAGTTATTTTACTAGAAATTTAGACAAAAATTTAAAAAGAATGAACAAATACTTAAGAAAAAAATAACCTAAAGTATCTCTGATTATGTCTTATTTTTCTAACAGATATATATTTTAGCACAAATACTTTCAGTCCACCTAAAATATCACCTGTCAAGGTATTGTACCATTTGAACAGTAGACACACTGTAATTTATACATGTATGGTACATGAAGGCGTGAAATGGTACATAAAGCACTGGTACATTTATGAAATGGTACATAGCGTCTTGCACCCATCAAACTCTGCTTCAGCAATGATTGTGCTGTTAACTATTTATACCAAATATTCGGTTGCACATATATCATAAAAACAGTAATATAAATAGTAACATAGTATAGTAATAGTATACAGTATTTACAAATTTCTGGTTAATTTGAAGGTTACAATACATGTACTCATTTTTTTAAGCCTGGAGCAGTCAGTCAACAGGTCATCAAAGCTGTATGAATAAATCATTATTCATATTAATTCACTATATACCAAAGAAAACGACTTAAAGATAAACTACTGCATTCCTTTTTACATTCCTATCAATTTCAGCGTCTGAAAAAGGCCTTATGGTAATCCGAGGAGGTGTTTGTAAGGCTCTATAAACACCACTCCAAGAGGAAGTGAGTCATTGGCAACATATTGGGACAAAAGTGCAACTTTGTTTCATTGAGAAATGGTAATTATAAAACGGTTGAAGCCAAAATTTTATTTACAATATCAACCTTTGCAATATCATATACTGATAGTAATGCATTGAACAAATTTAATTATTGTCTTAAATGGGAGATGTTTCATGCAAAATTTGAAATATTTCAAATGGTTAATAAATGGTTTCATCTTGATTTAGGTCATGCTTTGACCGAAACCAGTTGAAAAAGTACCTTAAACCTACTCAGGTGTTCTTGATTTGTTGTCCTACATCCCTGCCTTATTTTCATAGAATGTTATTAAAATTCAAAAGTTATTTAATGTTATACTATTTAATGTAATGTGTTTTCTATTTCTGAATAACAGGTCATGCTTGCAGAAGTCCTGGCCAGAGACTTTTTGTAGCACCAGTCAATGCTGCTTAGTCTCACCAAATCTCATCATAGTCAACATTTTGCTCTGCTGCAACACAGACAGATTCATGCTTCCGGTTTATAACACTGGGTAACTATATTGATTATGATGTACATAATTGTGCAATATTTTTATTATAACAATTTGTAACCATTTATTATTCCTAATTGTATGTTGACTACGCATTATTTTATATTGATAAGGTCTACTTTAGTCATGTATTATGACATTATTTTTAATGCTATCATGAAATGTCATTTCAAGTTGTACTGAAACAGGCATTGTTTGCTTTTTAACCCACTGAAAGTGCTTATGGTGAGCTTTTGGAATTGCCCTATGTCCATTTGCACTGTCCACATTTTCTTCAAACAGCTTTTCCTATAGCTGGGATGAAAATATCTAAAATACCATTTTCCTAATCCTAAATATTCTGGAATCCTGGATCTGCCTCTGGTCAGTCAGCAACTTTCTAGCTTACAGAACTGCCTTTCAGGCATGGATGAAGCTACACAACCTGATGTGGTATTGATATTAGTATATTATGGTAATTACTAGCCTACATTTTAACTCAATGCATATTATTTTGAAGTTCTTCTCCAATGTTGATAACTTTCTCATATACAAAAATATTTTAAACACTTTCAAATAGCTTTTTCTGTGAATTCTAACTGTGTCCATGTTGCCTTGCAGGTTTATGACCGTCTCCGGTCACTCGGTATCACTGTCAGCCATACTACCATGTTGGACAACAATAAAATTATCGACCATGTGAAAAGCGGGAAGCGTTTCACAATAGTTGGTGACAATGTTAACTTTCGAGTAGGTCTAACTCATGAAAGGCAGAACAATTCTTCACGCATGTAGCGCTGCTTTGACTCTGCAGCTATTATTCAGAACGTTAGGTTTGATGGGCGTTCAGAAGTTACTCCACAGTGCGACTTAAAGACGGCATTTTTCGATATATGTACACTTAGAATACATTTGCAGAGGCCTATTAAATGTCCCTTCCCAATATTGAAAATTTCATTAAAATTATGCAGTTTTCCCAAAAATCCTAACTTACACCAGCTATTTAATTTCCTAAATCAGCAATATGGCAATAATTCTTCCCAAATTCAACAGGCTAAGATCTCTTTCCAATGAAGATAAAAAAACCTGAATTTGTCTTCAAAAATGTATTTTTATGATGTTGTTGTGTTTTACTATTGTTGTAAATTTGCTTACAATGTACTGGGTTTTATTTTAATTAAATCTTGTGATCTTAATTGTTTAAGATAGGTGTGTTAAGATATTGTATAGTGTTATACCATTTTGAATCTTATCTTCATTTGATTTATTACTTCATGGATGATGTACACAAAAACCTGTAGAAATAGTCCTGAGAATTTCAGGTCCTTTATATAACAACAATATTGTCAGTAATTGATTGAGTGCAGTTTTTTTATCTTATTGACTGAATTTCACTATAACCTGAAAACTTCAGGTATCAATTAAGTAACCCAAAAAAGTCAGGTCTATTTGCATATTTCAGGTAAACCTGAGATTTCAGGTCTGTTACATAATAATGGGTATAGAAGCAATTGGGGAGTTCTTTTGGGAGTCTTTTAGGAGTTATTAATTTGAGAGTTTAGTAGCATTGTTCCAGTATATCCTATTAAAAGTGATTTCTTACTTGTATTAACTTGTACCTCTTAATATTTGAATAATTACTTTAAACACTATTTGTAACTTTGGATTTAATCATATGAATGTGTTATGAAAGAAATAAAATTCATCAAAATAACATCTTGTGTATTATTACACTTACAGAGTTTCCAAGTCTAACTTGGATGGTGGTAGCAAAATTGTAGAATAGCCATATTGAGGAATTCTGACAGTGTCCGTCAGAACAACTGTTGCCAAATTTACCCTTGTGCTACCCAGGGGAGAATTCGGTTATGCTATTAAGAATTTGTAGTGTTATTAATGTTTCCTGTGCTCATAAGCATACAGATCAATAAAGTGTGTACATCAGATATTTAAAATTATGTAAACAAAAAAGTAGAATACATGTAACATAATTGTCAATTTTTTTTCCATAAATGGATGGAACATAACCATTCATGCATTTTCTGGTTTTGCATCGTCATTGTAGAAGCATGTTCCCAGAATTCCTCTCACCATATCATACCCATGACCTAACCACTCCATGGACTTGCAGTATATCATGAACAGAACATGTTAACATGAAAGTGCAGTCAAACCTGTGAACAAAAGCCACACATGGGGAAGTCATAATCTGAGGTGGCTGTTAAAACAGGTGTGACTGTAATAAGAATATAATAAGAAAATAATTTGCAATTTTGAATGAAGATATTTTATGTATTTAAGATATCCCATTACACTGTGTTACATTACTTGGAGAATGATTTTACATACCCAACTTTCGCGGACATGCTGATTTGGAAAATCGATAAAAAAAATTACATTAAACAAAGAAGGGGATTTTCACTATAATCGTCATAACTTTTATTCTATTTAAAATACGAAATTTGTACTCATCACAAAAGTTTAATTAATCTTTTATCTTTCTAATGGTGTATTTTTTATTATTTTAAATTAATGCTTTCTTCGACCCTTTTGCGTTTGAAAAAGACACCTATCGATTCCCTCTATATTCAATGTAAAAAGCGTAAAACTGGTAGATTTTTCAATGAAAATTTGATGTTTTCAGCATCATAACTCTTTCGGGGGAAATGTGATCAAATTTGTACTCATTGCATTCGTTTTGAAAATCTAATTTCTTTCATCATGTAAAATATGAAAACAATCAAATAATATCTTCTTCGACCCTTTTGATGATTTTTAAAACTACCCCTTATATTTTTAAAGTTTAATTCGTCAATCGTTCGGCAAATCTCGGATATTTACGTACGTTTACGGAAACAACGTGCATTAGGCGATGATCATATCTGCTGATTAGGTATCCATGTATATACAGTCACAGCATGATGCATTATACAGGGTAATAAAAATTGGACGTGTTGAATCAGGTTTTAGGATAATTGAGGTTGAAGACTAAAACATATTACAACATGGATGAAAATATTAGAATCTGTGAAATATTTTACTTTACTTCCCTATAAAAAGCAAAATCGATATTTATAACCCCAATTTGTTGATATTATAAAAAATTAACATAAATAAAAAAATGGTTTTCACTATTGTTAAAGTTTAACCCCATTAGCTTTTTGGATGTTAAAATTGAAGTTACTGTAGGTCTTATTTTACCTAGACAGATGTGAAACTGACTTTTACTTGCAATAAAAACGTTCCAATTTTTTATCACAAAGTATATATAGAAATACAGCACAGTATTTTTTAATCATGTTGCAAAAAATAAGAAAAAGCATCTGACAACTATTTTATGAGATATGCCTAAAGGAAGGCATTATGTAAATATTGTTACAGATCAAGTAATATATATTTCTTACATTTTACTATCATTTCATCTATTGTTCTAATGGGGATTGAATAGACGATGATATTTCATTAACTGAAATTTATTATTAATTCATTTTTGATAATATAATTATAAGCTAAATATATCATTTTGGATTACGTCTACATCTCACTTATAAAAACATGTCATAAAATAATATAGATTACCTACTTTGTATATTTATTTTTTCAATGATGTGTAAACAAAGGACGGATTATAAAATCATATTTTTGATATCCCTTTATATGGTTGCTAACTTTACCTGATTATTGTTTTTTTACGCATCTCACATTGACTCACAAACAATTGGGCACGTAGAGTTATATTTGTTAGATATCATTTCAATCAAGACGGATGGAAATTACCATAAAATTGCAGAAAGTGATTGTACTTCTATAGCTTAATATCATTCGTATTTTTTTCTATTTTGTGATGGAAATAAATATCTGCAACACTTATTGAAGGTTGTAATGGATTTGGAAGTAATTTCATTCATAATCACTGACCTACAAGACGTGCGACATAGTGCAAAATTTCATTGTCGCCAAGTTAAGGACAAGTTGTAAGTGGATCAATATATACAATAATACATACCTGAGGAAATCCATAAAAGACCATCATACTCAATATAAGGATTTTCTAATTATTATACAGCCAAATGACAGCCTCATATAGCATCCATTAGTAGATTCAAGGACTTATATACATACATGGATTCGCAACTGCTAAAAATAGATCAAACGATATCGTTCGGTGATCCCACAATGCATTGCTAAATACTCGGCAATGTCCGACAGCTGTGTATGTAAACACACAAATTTTGGGTGTTTACGAATTTGATTATACTAATAAAACTCTGGCAATTGGGCACGGGAAATTGGTAAAGGATGCAACAAATTCCTTAAAGATATTGAGATACATTTATAATCCACAAAGTCTAAGTATAAGCATTGAAAAAGGCATCAGTCGAACATTTTAAATTCCAAGATGGCGGACATCTATTATAATCCTTTCGTCTCCGAGATTAAACATTCGGAATACCACGGACATTTTCGCTGTTATTATCATTCGGATATCACGGATTTTTTCGTATTTTCGCTTTTGTAAACAATAGCTTGTATTCCCGTTGATTCACGTCTTATTATCGCGGGATTTGATTACTTTAAACTGTTAATACGGAAGTTGCGAATCCATGTATGAATATAAGTCCTTGGTAGATTGTACAAATCATGTGCCCAGTGTCAATATTCAATTATTATATTGTCCATGCCCAATGATTGATCACTTAATTTTATGAAGACTTCAATGTAAAAGGAAACTTTAAAAATTCTTTCCCTATTGTAATTTAGATAATCCATGCATCATTTGTCTGTGTATATATAATTAAGGTTTATAATAAAATTAATACATGTGCACAACATGTGATGATATTGCCAAAATATTTATATGTTATTACAATGCCAAGGACTTATATACATACATGTTAGTCTACATTTATGAGACGTACGAGCAATCCGTTCATGATTTTGCTATTTCATGTATTTGGAAGATAGATATCGGCAAGCGCAAAAAATGTCTTGATATCATCTGTAGTGTACAATTAGTTGGACTACATACATGTATGTATATAAGTCTTTGGCAATGCACATTGTAGGCCTAATAAAATATTTATTTTGGCAATATCTTGGTTTAGATCGCAGGAGAATTAAGCAGGAGTATAACAAATTGAACGGTATATACACTCCTGGTTTAAAACCAGGGGTCAAAACCAGGATATTTCAACAAGCAGGTCTTTGACATACACATGGACTTATATACATACATGGATTCGCAACTTCCGTATTAACAGTTTAAAGTAATCAAATCCCGCGATAATAAGACGTGAATCAACGGGAATACAAGCTATTGTTTACAAAAGCGAAAATACGAAAATATCCGTGATACTCCGAATGATGATAACAGCGAAAATATCCGTGGTATTCCGAATGTTTAATCTCGGAGACGAAAGGATTATAATAGATGTCCGCCATCTTGGAATTTAAAATGTTCGACTGATGCCTTTTTCAATGCTTATACTTAGACTTTGTGGATTATAAATGTATCTCAATATCTTTAAGGAATTTGTTGCATCCTTTACCAATTTCCCGTGCCCAATTGCCAGAGTTGTTTTAGTATAATCAAATTCGTAAACACCCAATTACAGCTGTCGGACATTGCTGAGTTTATAGCAATGCATTGAGGGATCGCCGAACGATATCGTTTGATCTATTTTTAGCAGTTGCGAATCCATGTATGTATATAAGTCCTTGACATACAGTAACTTCAGTTCAAATAACCGAGATAAAAAAGTTTGAAAGAATATTTTATGTGGCATTATGACGTTCTTCGACATAAATCTAAGTAGTGACAAGGACTTATATACATACATATAAGTCCTTGGTAGTGATCAATTCATAATGCCTGATAACAGTGATAGACAAATTTCTATCTAAAATAAGGCAAGATTACTACACATGGATGTCAGAGGTTTCGTCAAATAGCCAGTTCGTCAAATTGGATATGTAGTTCAGAATGTGAAGAGGTTTCGACAAATAGACGTAGGTGCGGAGATTATGGACAGCGTTCGGTTCAATGTGTGAAAAACATGATGCGTGGTATGCAGCTGGCCGAAAATGATTATTAATATCAATATGAATGATTTTATGAAATATGTTAAATGATAAAATAATGTTTGAATAGATGAGTTATGAATAAAAATATGTTATACGTATGCTAATTGCTTTAAATGCTGAATAGATAACAGCATCTTTTATTTTGAAAATAAATAATAAATCTAAAAAGCATTAGTTGTTTGTGAATTTTATCTGTTACATATAATTATAGTGCGTATCTTCATTTTTGAGAAATTACTCATTAAGCAAATTGGCAATATATATATAGCCTTTGACTAACTACAAGAATAAATAATGCAACTATATATATAAAACACAGTTTCGGAAAAAATATAATATAAAATATAACAGTTCGTTAAAATGATATATCCATTTCAGAATTATGATTCAGAATGTAACATTTTTTTTATTACTCCACGTAAGATGAGTGTAGAAGGCACACAAGCCTAGTACTACACAGGCCACTTAATTGGTTTGTTAATTGGCGCGTGTGGAACATTAAAGTCATACTTCATTAACACACGAAGTTATTCACACATGAATACTCGTTACATTGTTAATTACTTGAAACCAATACATTAATGAAATCGTTTGCATTCTGATTAATAACTGGCAGTTTGTTTGCATTAACAATTTTATCAACTAGTGATGACTGTCAATGCATATCGTATGTATATAAAACTCATGAGAGTAAAACGATAAATAATTAGATAATGTACCCAAATACCATTCAAGAATATAACACATGTACAAAGCGAGAGGAGGTACCTGTCTAGTGCATAACATTTGTACAAATCGAGGGTAGGTACCCTTGTAGTATATAACACATGTACCCTCGCCTTGTACATGTGTTATATACTTCCAGGGTACCTACCCTTGCCTTGTTCATGTGTTATATACTACAAGAGTACCCACCCTCGGTTTGTACATGTGTTATATACTACAAGGGTACCCACCCTCGCCTTGTACATCAGTTATATACTACAAGGGTACCTACCCTCGCTTTGTACATGTGTTAAATGCTAGAAGGGTACCTACCCTCGCTTTGTACATGTGTTATATACTAAAAGCTTACCCGTCCTCGCTTTGTACATGTGATATATAGTAGAAGGGTACCTACCCTCGCCTTGTACATGTGTTATTGACAATGTATTCTAACATGCATATTCTGCCCGAAACTTGAGTTAGAAAGTCAAATGTAGAAAAGGCAATTTCCTACGTTTTATGTTGCTAACAAGAAACCGACCCAGATCACTTATATATGACGTCAGAAACACATATCTACACATTTTCTCAGTCGTCTAAAAAGACGAACAAAATCATATATCACATGACCAATTTTGAACGAAAAAATATTTTACCCAAATTTAAAAATCTCGTAACCAGGGGGTAAAGCGCGAATAAAGTCTTCACTTGAAGTCTATACGAGTAGGAAACCGCTTTCATTTTCGGTGTATTATCATGCTAGTTATATAGATTAGTTCATTTTTCTGACCAATTCTTCATTATACCCCCGCAAACGAAGTTTAAGAGGGGTTATGTTGGTGTCAATTGTTTTCATAATTGGAATACTGTGACTGCAGATTGGAACATGGCTATAATTTGAGTAATCAATTACATGCATATAAAGTAACATTGAAATTACAAACAGCAGACAGCTACATCGCTACAAATTGCCTGAAATTGGGATGAAATTGAGCTAGTTAACACTGCATTGTTAACACATCCATGTTTAAGCACCTGTTTAAAACATTTTACGGCAAAATTTGTTTGTTTCTTGTTAACAGCTCCTAAAATTTGCGGATAGGTTGGGGACCGTTTCTTAGACTGCAACAAACATGGGCTAGCTGATTGCTACATTTTGAAAGACAGGAAGGGATTTTTCATTAATAACTTCGTCAAGCGCAAAGATAAGATTTTTAGAAATTTAAGTCTTTGATTAGATACTTCAACGTACGTTTCTGTAAGCTATGGTCGTGGTCAAGACCTGTATTTCCTGTTTTTATCATAACAAAATCGCGTATAATAATAATAATAATAGACATTTGTGTTTCCTTGGAAACGTTCCATTTAACATCTAGTTTACAGAACAAGAATTGTTTAATGACTCTCTGTAACAGAAACCGTACAAGTAAATCAATAGAATAATTATTGCAATAAAAGCAATAAAAGAGGCGATACCTCGGCAACTCACTTCCGGTTAAGGATGCGCGCGCATGTAATATGATTCTCCTCGATTAAAGATGGAGTCCATTAATCAGACACTGATACGGTTTCTATGACAAAGGCATGCATTTGAGGGCAATAAAAGAATCAAATGTCAAAAAGCGACAATTCTCCGGGGCGACGAATAATTTGTGTTCACCAAGGATATCACTGTTTCATGATATTTAATAAAAACACCAGAACAAAATTCCTGCTAGAATACGCTTAATTGGGCTTAAAATGTTTGTTTCTGGTTAAATATTCATCGTTTTCAATTATTTTGTCGCCGCTTTTCAACAATTTTCATTTCTATACAGCGACCGGTTAATTTAACCAGATTTCCTGGACTGTATTCTAACCCGTTCTAACTCACATTTCTATAAGGAGCCAGCAGGTTCTCCACATATAGGGGAAATCTACACATTTGTCAAATACTCATAGAAGAGTATTACTTTCACTTTTTCACTTATATTTTCATTAAAGGGACATACCCTACAACTTGGTGAATTTAGAATTAAAGCAAAATAATATAAGATAAATTAAAAGCTTGTAACGACAAAAGCCGACGAAGAAAGTTTCAGCCAATAATTCATCCAATTAAAAATAAAATCATAAAAAAATTTGTATTTGTGACCCATACATTTAGTCATGGAAATTTTTGGGTGGAAGTGATTTATTATTGATAGCTATGTTTTTTTGTGGCTAGTACCTAAACTAGTCATTTTATGGCCCATGTTCTTCCTGCAATTATCCATTATATATTGTTTCACATATACATCTAGCACATTTTAACTCTTTCACAGAATGTTTGTCAGTTGTAGGGTATGCCCCTTTAAACTTTTTTCTATCAATATGTAGAATTTTGTAACCATGTACCGCCAATGAGTATAATCTAATTCAATACGCAATTAACTTAAAGTAAAAAGACAATCGAATATTTGACTTGACTTGACATTAAATATGAATTCTAAAGAATAATTATATCATCGCTTTCCGTTCAAAGAACTATAAACAAATAGCACGAGGAGTCCAAATTCTATATCAAAATCTTCAAGACGCTCTATTTTCAGACCTACATTCATCATACCTGTGTTTTACGTACATGTATCTCCCGTGGCTTGCAATCTTTAACATCTATTCCTGATATAAGTTTTCAGCTCGTACAAATACAACCGAGGCGATTATTTATGTTGTTGTTGGCATCGTGATGCAATTCAATGTTTGAGTTTACCTCATGTAACAATGTCTGGAATTCAACAACTTTATAATTTGATTGTTTATATTATTACATTTGTATTTGTCACCTTGTGATGTTATTTGAAATGGTGGATTTAATTCTGGTGCTGATAATTAAGGTTGTCGATAAATTGCTTTGGCTCGCTTCATTTCTCATTTCATGTGGTGTATAAACAATGGAATTTAAATGGTATTGTTCTGAAAATTGGATTGTCGCTGGAATAATCAATAATTTATAAAAGGACAAATTCGATTTATTCGCCGACTCTTCCATACGACAGACTCTGGTTTATCTAATTGTACTATAATTTTGCCTTATAAATTTTAAATGCACATAAGCTTTACAATTTGCAAGAAAACTCTATTATAAAAACTCTGTGCTGATGTATTATCTTGCCATGGCATCAAGTTCCCATTGAAAGAGAAACAGGTTGTTTCCATCGTTGAATTACCATGATGGAAATAGCCCTTGAACAACAGCGACTAAATGGCAGCCTATTATGTCCGAGACACTTTTTTTTAGACAAAAGCCGAGGAGTTGCGATTGTTGCCATGATTGCGGCCTCTACTATAGTGATGTTGCCTCTTGCTGGAGTGACAATTGATTGGCACAGTCTCTGCTCTATACGAACCATTCGTTCTCTTCCTTAAAGCAATGTGTAAATAAAATCTACTAAAACACCGTGAAAAACAAATTCTATGAATAATTTTTTTTTCTAATTCGATGAGATCTGAAAAAAAAAAAAAAGAAAAATGCAATATTAAAAGGCAAGGCAATTTATTGACTTGTTTTAACTAAACTGCGTAAATTATGCTTCTGAGACCCAAATAACAAGAAATGAGACAATGCATGAAATAGGGGTGACATTCTTAATTGAGTAGACACACTTTATTCTAATTATAAATAATAAAACACGTTTCGTCTGGGATATATGATGTCCATATTCGAAATACTGTGAGTAGGAACAGATATATAAATATCTAGGTCATTAACATGATTATGTTTCATCAAGATATGTGATCTTGTATTTCAGTGATGGATGGTATCACCTTTCTGGAATACATGTTTCATTCCATTCAATGTTTGTGTTACGTCATAAGTCACGTGACGGAAACGTGATAAATGACTTTTATTTCCGCTTTAATGCAATTTGCGGCAACGTTCATGAATGTTCCATGAATCAACGGCCTCTCTATAATACATGTATATTTCAATGTCTGTGTTACGTAATAAGTCATGTGACTTACATAAGTCACGTGACTTCATATTGATAACGGAAACGTAATAATAATTATATACATTGACTTTACTACAATTTCTAGTATCGTTCAAGAATATTCCATGAATTGACGGTCTCCTTCTAGAATACATGTTTAATTTCATTCGATTGCTGTGTTACTTTATAAGTCATGTGACTTATTATATATTAATGACTTTTTCATCTGTTTTAAGGCCATTTCTAGTACTTGTATCGTTAAAGCATGTTTACGTGATTGATCGAGAACGCCTCGATCTTAAATAACACGTGTTTATTCGTTGTCATTCGTTCACACATGTGTTCTAAACATTTTGAGTTAGTTTACGAACCTGCAATACTTCTGTTCCGATGTGTTACGAGTAGCTGTCTGTCTAGTTGTCAAAACAGAAGGCTTTCTCGCAATGGAGGTGAATGAAATATTAATTAAAAGTGACTCTGGTATATTGTAAATACGGGTCTACCTTACCAGTATGCATAGTCTGAGAATGCACATTCGATGTACATGTGTTTCGTTTCAAACTTGTCATTAATAGTGATATGTAAAGAGTAGTTTTCTATATCTCACGTGTGCATGATAAATATTTTTATAAAACACTCGAACACGGACCGAGGCGGGTCGGCGACTTCTGTCTCTAGTATCCTATGTTAAAGCCTCATTACTACACCATACTAACCGCAGGCAGGGGGCCTAGCACGTTGGAAGGATGTGGTATAATGCCCTAAATTAACCACTATATACCTTCCCGTTAACGTACAGTGAAACCTCTTCAAAGCAACATCCTTTTGGAGTTATTGCTCTAGAGAGGTTAAATTAATACTGTATTTTCATTATTTTCGTTGGGCTCACTTGTCGTGGTTTTTACTGAAATGACTGTTTCGTGGGGACATACATTTGTGGAATTTGATTTTTTAAAAGAAATGCCTTATCTCTGCAGTTAGATTCGTGGGGATTTGATTTCGTGGATGAGCAGACCCACGAAATCCACGAACTTGAATTAAATCCCCAACGAAAATTAATGATTCCACAGTAGTTAAATCATGCAGTGGGAACATATTACATGTAAGCTTTTGTTGAAGCAAGGTTGTTGCTCAAGAGAGAGGTTACACTGTACACACTGATATCATACTAACCACACGCTGTTTTATTACCTTTCTATCAAATCTAAGTAGAATTTCACAAGATAAATCTTCAAAGACCATTATTTCGTCAATCTAAATAAATCCAGTAATGCAGTAAATCTAGATGTTTCAATACATCCTTAGCTCTGATGACCCACTGATAGCGGTAAACAGATTGATTCTATCAGGAATCTTCTACTCTGTGATATACATTCTCTACAAAGTTAATTGCTTCTCCTGAAAGCTCTATTAAACGAATGCCCAACGGATAGTTTCACAGAAAATAATTTCTTTGAATTGTTTTTCATTATTCGGCGTTATCAGTTAAATGAGCGAAAATAGGACTCTGAAGAAACTTAGCTTGAAGGGAAAACTGTAAACAAGTCATAGAAGACTTAATTTATTTATTGGCACCGAGTTGGAGTCCAGTTGCTCAGCACTTATACGATGTGCTATTCTTACGACACCGTTTGTAAAACAGAGGACGTATTATCTTACGATACCGTTTGTAAATATGATAGCGTGCTATTCTTACATCACCGTTTATAAAAAAGACGGCGTGCTATTCTTACGACACCGTTTGTAAAGAAAATGACGCGTTATTCTTACGACACCCTTCTGCAAATAACGACGTGATATTTTCACGACATCGTTTTTAATTAAGACGTCCTTCTGTTCTAACAACAATGACATGCCTTTACTTTTGCATTGAATTACAGAATGTCAATACACATGTAACATGTCTGCACCCACAATTTTAAACAATATAAAAATGGAACTAAAATAATAAAAGCAGTTATATAAGCAGCTACGTTAAAGTACCTAATACACTAGAAAATACGGAACTTATTCAAATTGTTTTCATGAAACATGATGTGCCAGTAAACTCACAATGTCAATGTGTCATTTTGCAAGATAGAATTATTACTATTCTTTTATCAAAATACAATTCATTGTTTCTATAATCGTGTAGATATATAGTATACTGGCATTGCATTTTGTCACCGTTTCTGTCTGCATGGACCCAAAAACAACAAATACATATGCTAACAATATAGTTTCATAACGCTCAAGTAAATCAGACCAAAAATATCAAAAAGTTTGTTTATGTATACCAAAGCAAATCAAAATAAAAAATCTGCATTCAAAATGGCCATATTGTCTTTTCGAATTTCGAGATGAATGTCGATTGCCTAGCTAGACATTCGAAATTTTCATAACTATGACGACCATGCAGTTTGCGTTTCGAATGTTTAGATGAATGTCGATTGTCTAGCTAGACATTCAAAATTTGCATTACTGGGTTAGTCATGCAGCCCTAACACCGAATGTCGGGATGAATGTCGATTTTCGAGCTAGACATCCGTAATCTGCATAACTATGATGGCAATACAGTCAGTTTTATGAATGTCGAGATGAATGTCGATTGTCTAAGCTAGACATTCAGCATTGGATTGCTATGATGGTGATATAGTCTGTGTTTCGAATGTCGAGATGAATGTCGATTGTCTAGCTAGACATTCAAAATTTGCATTGCTGAGTTTGTCATACAGTCCTTCGAATGTCGAGATAAATGTCGATTGCTTTGCTAACTTCACACAAATATTTCTAGTCACAGATTATGACAGTATTTACAATATTTGCATGATTTATAACAAACCATTTCACGACAAATAACGCTATATATATTGCCAAACAAATCTGACAGTCCATCAGGAATAACGGTCACAATCATATCAGTAAGCAATACTTTAGTGGCATTGTTTGTCTATAATTGATAACGGATCAATGCTAACCAATTTTCATCCTTCTTTCTCTGTATGGAATCACTACAGTTTAATTGAATTGTATTGTTCGAACGCGACAACCGTTTGCTACCTGTAATAAAAGTGTCTAGTTATTTAGAACTACCTGATGTGTGAATCTGTGTGTTAATGAATTTGATGCTATTGTGTTGATCAAAAGTCGTAAATATCTTAATGGAAGATAGTACAACAGCCATGAAGAGTTTTACAACAAACACTACAGATATTGTAAACGCTACGGAAAGTTTTAATCTGACTGATGTCGATAGCTCTACAGACGTAACGCAATCTGAGAAGAGAACAACACCGGAACAATACGGACTTTTGAAATATATTGAAATTTACGAAAAGGTCAACACAGTTCTGACTTGGTCTCTTATTGCTTTAGTAGCGTCGGCTATCCTTGGCAACGTTCTTATAGTCGTAGTCATGACAAACAAACTGAAAAGGAAAACGTCGTATTCGCCCATATTTGTGGCTCTTGCGGTCTCTGATTTAATTGTTATCGTGTTTGGACCATTTGATCGCATTTTTGTTATCTTTACTAAATACAATTTGAAGACGAGTGTTGTTCTGCAAAAAGTTAAGACGGTTGTGTTATATACTGCAGCTCATCTGTCATCTTGGTTGCTTGTTTTCTTAACAGTCGAACGAGTACTAAGCGTGGCTAAGCCTTTTGGGGTTAAATACATCTGTGGTAAAAGGATGAAACTGATTCTTTGTATCGCCATATTTACGATGCTTGCTAGTTATAACACTGTAATATATACAGTGTTCCTAGAAATGATCATTTTTCCAGATGGTTATATCCTTACGGTAGAAGTTTATCTTGGGACATATTTAGTGAAAATATGGACTGATGCTTGTATTTTGTTCTTCGTTCCAGTTGTCGTGATGATAACAGGGTCCTCGTACATCATATACAACAGGTCGTTCTCCAGATCGGGAGAAACACTTCGGAGCTCTGCATCACGAAATTCGAGTTCAGTTACCAAGATTTTGCTGTCGTCTGTGTTCGTATTCATATTTACAATGACGCCATTTCATATTTACACATTTTTACATGACCGATTTGACAGCTTCTATCTGAATCTTATTTTCTTTGACGCACTATCGTTCTTAATTGACTTGAACTCAGCTTTAAACTTTTACATTTATTTTCTGACTGGAACACAATTTAGAAAGGATGTTCGGGAGACATTTAGACACTGCAGACGCCGTTTGAAATATGCAACCACAAAGAACAACTCTAAAACTCAAGTTGTCAGCTCAATCCCAACGCCGTAGGATAGAGTCATCGTCCTTCTACAATTATTTCATTTATTGATTATGACAAACGTATCTGAACAACCACTAATCACATGAAACTGTTTTATAGTTAAACTGGCGGATTTAGAAGTACAGTGCGACCTCTCCAAAACAACACTATTTTGGAGTAGCAAAATTATGTTGTTATTTAGATTGTTGCTCTAGAAAAGAAGTTACATTAATAGTTAAATCGTGCAATGGGGAAATCATGCAGTTGTTGAAGAGAGGCTGTTGCTCAAGAGAGGGCCACTCCATAGAGGTTGTACTGTATTCTTAAGAATGATATTATTTTGGAGAACTAATTAATCATACACGTGTTCAGCAGGAATGGTTTTTAAAAGGATACATCACACTGCCTTATTTGTTGATATTCGCCCAAACTGGAATGGTTCTGTGGAAGAACGTTCATCTAATTTACGTTATGACCATGTTTATCATTGAACAGCACATTAATCATTTTGAATGTTTAAACCGATTCATCTGGTAATTGGTTTGTCGTCAGTCAGTAACATTCAAAGGTATATAATAATAATGTACTTGTATAATGTATATTACCAAATCTACAAAATAAAGTCAACATTTATCTTATTTATATAATCGATTTAAATTAAGGCGTTTGCTGTCGTTCAAGGCCTAATGTACAAAGTAGCTTCCCTAGAGATACTTGGGGTCAAATTTCGGTTATATCCGTTAAATAAGGACCATTGGTCGCATTGGAATCATCTGAAGCATGGTAACGGTTCATTTAGCTAGACACGTTTTACACGTGCAGGCATGATCTTTTATCTGTTTTTGTTTTTCGGTACGAACACAAAGTTTATACCATTTCTCAGCAGTCGGCCAGTAATTGTTTTCCTACATACCGAAGAGCTTCGAACCATTAACCTTCTGCCTAAGAAAATATATTTAATGGCATAAATACAATTTTAAATATTACATGTATTCAAGTCAAAATCGGATGACTATGCAAAATCGTGAAAAGTCGTAAAAATATCTAAACAATCATTCACTTGGATTACTACAGTACACGTCGTAATTCACGTACTGCATACAATGTATATGCTGATGGTCAGGTTCCTATAGCTTATGTTGTAAACATGTAGAAGCTTAAGTCTGGCACCATTGAATTCATGGACGATGTGAGGATAACTGTGAGTCAATCAGATATTTAAAACAGTGCTGGTTCATCGGGAAATTTTAGTCGATTAATTCAATGCTTATAACGTGTAACCTTTTCTTCGAGCATGTCTTCATGTATGATATATTACATTCCGCATAAGTAGGGTATACAAACGGACAGGTAATCCAGACTATTGTGCTAATTGCTAAACTACTTTTGGTGACATAAATCAAAGTACTGAAAGCACATGGAATGGGAACAACTTACTTTCTCACATAAAGAGACATGGTCGGTAGCTGGGCTCGAACAGTCCAGAGAATAATATCATGTTCCCAGGTATTTCTGCCTTTTCCTGGTAAACGCTGTAATATGGCAACTAACAATTAAATATGATATGTCCTTGATTATGCATAACAATGAAGCTCTTTAGAAAAAAGAAAGTACAGTACGTACATCATAAATTAAACACAGTTAATGCAATCGTTACTTGCACAATATATGGAATATGTTGCCAAATACTAGTAATGTAGTACAGGCAGGTACAGTTGATGTTTTAAGATCCCTTATCACTTTGCCCGTCCTTGTCCAAACCCTCCGCCATTAAGCCGAAAACCAATGTACATTTTTAACCTCCCGAAACGGCACCTCTGAAGAGCGGCAACCTCCGAGAAGCGGCAATTTATGCATACATGTAGTTTTAAAGTTCAATCATACATTAAATTAAGTCACCGGTAGATTACCATTTTTTAGAATCTGCGCCAACTCATTATCTTCAGGAACTGAAGGGGTGTTGTAATCCGGAACAAGAGGAAAATATATACTATATCCATATGACAACAAGGTTTCTACAAGAATTCGCCAGTGAACTCTCACCTATATTGACACTCATCTCTTCGGCCTCTCTATCACAAGCCTGCGTGTCTGACGACTTGAAGCAAACGCTGGATCGAGGCTCCAATCTTCAAGAAGGGCAACAGAAGTGCCCCTGCTAACTACAGGCATATTTTACTCACCTCCGTTTGCTGTAAAATCATGGAGCAAATCATGCACATCCGGATTATGCAGCACATGGTAGACATGAACATATTGTCCGATTCACAGCATGCGTTCAAGAAGCTCAGGTCATGTGTGACACGGCTATTTAAATTCTGACACTACAGGACCTTTCGTCAGCTCTAGACAACAGTGAGCAAATAGACGACATCTTACTTGATTTCAGTAAAGCGTTCGACAAGGTCCCACACGAACATCTTGCTGTGAAGCTGAAGCACTATGGCATCAGTGGAAGTACCTTACTCCTATCTAACCTAAGTCAGCGGGTACAGGTCGAGGGTGTACAGTCGAACCCAGCACCAGTGACACCCGGCGTCCCTCAAGGCTATGCAGTTTTAGCTTTATTAGCCATTCTTGCTTTGTGATGTCTTTTATAAATTACTGTTATTCTTATGTAAAAAATAACAATTTACCTTTAACAAACATTCTTATTTGTGTTATACATGTGTACATCTATGTATTGAGGATTTTGTAATCTATGTTTTATGTCTAGTACACGTTGTATATTTGAATGGCTACTATTATTCTTATTTGTCATTCCTGCGGTGTACATTTATTGTAATGTTGTATCTTAACTGCTATATATAACTATGCTTTCTATGTGTATGACTGTAAAGATGTATTACTTTTTTTTGACATATGATGTAGTTATATACATGTATTTGTTTTTATCTGTGTTCTTGTCAAACTCATATTTTGTGTCGTTAATAGCTATTCATAGCTAATGTTTAACATGATTATATACTATTCCGACAATTACTAAAATTTGAATGTGAAATTTGCATTTGAAAAAACAGGAAAGTATCTAGGCGTGACGCTTGTGACACTCACACATAGACTTGTATCGGCTGTGAAGCGTAGAGTAGCATGATTCATCACAGGCAATTACAGGACCACAGCAGCACCAGCAAGATGGTCGCAGACCTTGGGCTACCTACCCTAGAAATCCGCCACCAGCACTCAAAACTTTTGATGATGTATCGGATAACCATGCAATGGTCTCCTGGACATCCTAGAGCCACCAAATATGCACCTTCGACAAACTATCACACATATACATGTATATATATACGTTCTAGCTAAGATAGCATATGTTGTTGTATATTTTATGTAAATGTTTATTGTTTATTGTATTGTATTTATACTTTATGCAATAACATTTCAAAATAGTCGATAACGTGATTTAACTCTGCATTTGTTACAATCATTCTAAATGGTGCATACTCAAAAACTATAAGCATATCATTATTTACAAGTATCAAAACATGCGGACAATCAAGTTCATGCCTAGTTGCTTTTTGCGTGGTCTGAGTGGGTTAAATAAATAGTTTAATCAATTTCTAAAATATTCTTGTGTAAATAACGCTCATTTTAATAACACTGTCAAATGTTTAGGGCACGAAAAGTAAAAACGTAATAGGGGTCTACAGTGATAAAACTCTGAACCGGAAGTGGCTCTTCATGCAAGTACGAATGTATGTGATTTTAACAGAAAACGAAAATTAAAATACTTATACTTAATTATTTCATCTATCAATTAATCGAGTCATCACTGAAACCGTGTAAAATATCAAAAACAATGTACAGATGTATTCAATAAGCTTAAAATCGATAAATATTAATTGCATCGTATGGTGGATTCAATTACATGTCCATAAACTGTTTCATGATGCATTTTGGGTAATGATGAGAATGAAAACAGACTACGCGGAGTTCGATTAAAAACTAGCACAACTAGGCGCGCGCTCGATTGATGGAGTAAAATTATATCAAGGAATATTTTAATAATCGCTGTAGTTTGTAAGTCGAGGAATCCTAATTGGGTTCTGGTGTTCTGTGACATGAGTTAATGGTTGTAGATTATTAAGTTGTTATTTCCGGCAACGTTATATCAACTCCATGATTTATGATTATACGCCATTAAATGTTGCCCCCCCCACCCTCTCTGTGGATACTGTAATTTGATACAAATTACTAGGCAAATCATTCCGCAAATGTAGACATTACATCCTCGGCGTAAGTGGTGGCACTTAAACACCAGTTTAATTTAATAGAGTATGAATGTCAAGCGATGTTTACTATTAGATTCAAAAACTGAATTTCCATAAATGAAGTTAAACTCTGTCTAACTCTCTCTATGTTTAATAACCGGCTGAACATTATAAATTCAAGACACGTATTATAATCATTCTTAATTTGTATTTTGAACAGATTTACATTACTACGTAGGTTTTATGTTTTCGTTCATTGAAAATGATGCCCGTTTTTAGGAGCGAAGTTCCTTTAGCCATACACTACTTTTTCTACTTACAATTACGCGACGCTTCTTACGTGTACATCCGCGTTGAAAAATAGTACCACCTGCTTTATAAGTGTACATTACAGACTTTGCAGTTTGATGTAGGTTGGAAATATATTGCATGATTCTGTTGATTTCTGAAAGCACGAGAAATATTACAGTGTTTTGACGATTTAAACTGTAAAACTTATAAGTATAATAATTAAGTATTCATCCGCACAAAAGTTTATTCATAAACAAGTTTACCACATACTTAAAATAGTGCCAATCAGTAAAATATTACATGATGACACAAGGTCAGAAGTTCAGTATACAGATTACATTTTATTTAGTTTACATATTACTAACAGTATAAAGATCAAAGCGCTGAAGGCACTGAATTTGTTTCTCATTGTATGTTAGTGATTGTAATCAGTCCATGAATTTTTCGTTGATTAATCAATTAAAACTGATTAAATAAGAAATGATCTAGAATGTTAAGACTGCATTACCTTTAGAGCCCTTACACCAATTGAATAGCACAAAATCAATAAAAATTGAAAAATTTAATGTCTTAAATAACATAAAAATAGAATGATACTATTAATAACACGCTGAACCAGAATTATTCTGCATTGACAAATACAGTTTGAGCAGCTTTACACCAGTCACTATAGCTTACCAAATCAATCATTTAGGTGTTTAAAGTGCAAACTCTTTCATCAAAGTGTAAGGTCTTGAGCACTATAGTCAAGAACGACAACTTTGTTCAAAATTAAAATTTCGTTGATTAAATGGGAGCATCGTCATCGTCACGTCATCGACCATTCGTCATTGATTCGTTAAACAAATGATTAATCGGAACTTCACTACTGTATTTCATGACTAACAGAAGTATTTATTCCAGGCAAAAAGTTAAAAGGTGTAGCTCTTCCTTGGTAAATGTAGTTAATTGACCTAAAGATGTACATTGTGTCAAGACTATAATTTATATATACTGTACTTAACCTTCAAAATCTAATTCATAATGATGATAACACAGGCCTTTAATTTTTTAAAGATTGTTTTATATAACACACTTCGCTCCTGACAATACTCTCAGTGTTTTGATTTAATTTGAAATCATTGGAACCTTTGGTACACATGCGCGCATGAATGATTGAGCCTTTCATTTCATTATACGCGTTTTCCTGGTAACAAACAAGACTTTATTGATGTTTAGATAAGAACAACGTGAACTTACGTGACCTGAACGAGATTTCGTGCTCTTATGACACCCAAAATATATTGATACCATCGTATATTTTACTATTCTTAAACAAAGAACGCGGCATTCGGCTACTAATTATAAATCCGTATCCATGTTTGTGCTTAGAAATTCGATTCTAATTTCCCCGAAACATGCGATACATAAATGTTTAAGTTAGCCATTAAATAACACTTGACATTTAACAACGATGCTGGATATTTTCATAGTTGTGATATTACCCAGGAGGTTTTATAATTAAACAAAAAATACGACCAGACACTTGTATACTGAAAGGATAAAGAAACGCCACATCAGGTTTGAGTTGCTTTTTTTAAAGCTGAGCAGTATTTCAGCTTTCCCTAGCCGTCACTCGCTCGACGCGCATGAATTTTCCTGCGAACCGAAGTAGAGCCTATAACGTGTTTCTACATTCACCATGCAAATGTTAAACTGGTATCTGTTCCATGCTGCAGTGCAAGTCTATGTAAGTTCAGTTGCCATGAGTACTGTCAGTACTTTGATTTTAAAAGCAATGCGGTTTTACACTTTTTGAAATGTATGTAGCATTTCTTTCCATCATAGCTAACCCTGGTGAAGATAATTTGAGTATAAAACTAATCATCTACGAACAAGCAATCTACGTAACTACTCGGGCATTTCCGTAACTGAGAAATACTCACTTTTTTTAGACAAACGCCGAGGAGTTCCGATTGACAAGCTGAACTGTATCACTCCGCTGAGTTCATGTAAAGGCGTGTGAAACTTGTACGGTTCATGATCTAAGATCAGGGGACCACGTTTCTTTTTCCTTTCAGTATAATAAAAGAAAATTATACAAGAATAAAACAATTCAAGATTACGCCGAATGTCTGGGATAATTGTAATGATGCTATTTATGGAGATACTGTTAACAATGCCAGCCTTAATTGCTTTGATTGTGAGATATAATCAAACAATTTTCTTCGTTTTCTTAGCAAATAATTATTTGTTGTCTGATTAATACCAATACTTGCAATAATTTGGCAAATCTAGACGAGTTGTGTAACAAAAAACGTATTGTAACGATTTGTTTTATTATTGTTTGCGATTCATTTGTAAATTCGAGTAATTGTGTCTGTTACTACCAAGGAAACTGTTTAAGTGTTTGGATTTTATAATGTGATATTTGTTATATCAATTAAAGCTAATCTTAATGATTGAATTTGTGGGAAGTATCCCACCATTGCATCATATCCGAAACATATTCGTCCGAATTTCTGTACGTCCATCTTGTAGATTAAATTTTATAGAAATATTTAAAAAAAATCTTTTACCACGCTCGGTAGATAACCGAGAGGACTTTTAATGTATTTAATCCAACATTATGTTTGTTTGTTAGTTTAATCGAGTTTAACGCCCCTTTTCAACAGTCAGAGCCACATGAGGCGGATAGTTCACTTAAACATCGTTCCTAGGAAGAACCAGTACTAGACTCCCATCTTCCGTACGCAACTGCCTACTTTTTTACATAAAGATACATGGTCAGTAGCTTGGCTCGAACCCACAACCCTCTATCAGTGAGAGGTTACAGTGATTTGTTGTTAGCGACATTAACCACTCGATCACGGAGGGTGATCTCGTATATTGTGTAGAAACTGAAAAGTACAATCGAACTCATTCATGTATAAGATTTTCCTATCAAAATGGCATTCATATTTTACCTCGCGCATTGAATAAAAATCAAATACCTCGATAGAACTCTGATCCATATGTCATCAATTAAATATTTTTCAATTAACCTTTTTCTGTACGTGACGATTATTTGGCCTGGTCAATTTCTATATAAAACTCATTTCGTGTTTTACATCGCCGTATATAAGAGCGTTTTCTTCTATTCATACATATTGTAATGCAAGGCCTTCTTAATTGTAATCTTTAGTCAACTTCTAGCTACATGTATTGCTCCAGTTAACAAATTACTTCAATCAAATGAACCAAAACCGAATCGATAGATGTACATTTGTTGATAAAATATTAATGGAAAGGTCTTTGTAGCACAGTCTGAAAACACTCCACTTATTTGGCTGGTGGAACATGCTGTACTTACATAGAGTAATTCTATTTTTGTCTGACTATGTGTGAATTGTCGAAGATTGATCAGAAATATATGTATGTACATTAATTGGATTATATTTGAACTCTCTGCGGTATGTAATACTATTTAAAGTATTTTTTTTCTTTCTTTCATTATTGTGGGATGTTCGAGTATACATATTTTGGTGAAGTTATATAGTTTGTAAATGTAATTAAGTCCGCTTAAAATTCATTTTATATTTGTTATTCAGGCGTTTTGCAAAAAACTTATATCTTGATTTTTTTCGATGATTTGTTTTTGATTTTTTGCGGATTTTTTATGATCATTTATTTTCCGAGTGGGTGGGGGTGGGGGTGCTCCGTTGTTTAATAACCAACTATGCAAAAATGCTGGTTGTGTAGAAATATTGTTTAAATTTACTAAATTGTAATTCTATAAAGGCAAAATAAATATGACCACCGTAAGATATGGATTATCCCCGACGGAAGAATGATCATTAATTCCGTCAGGTCACAGTCTTGGCGAGTTAATTTGCCAAATACAGTCAATCTGTGTTAGCGGTCACCTCCGAAAAAAGGCCACCGTGCAAATAAAAGTAATTATTTTCAAAACCATCCTTGATTATTTTGAACAAAATGACCTCCGAACAAAGGTCAATAAAGGACATATTTTCCATTCCCAAGAGTGGCCTCTGTTCACAGGTTTGATTGTACTTACTTAAACAGTGCACGGTCAGTATATCACGTGTTATTAAAGATTACGTCAAGTAAATCTTCTCAGCCCAGAATACTCTTAGGATAAGACACTTTCAACAATTCTATCATATGACCCCTAGGGACTAGCAGAATTATCATTTATCTGCGAATTATATTCTTTTAGTAAGATAAATAAACGGCTTCAATTCTGTTTAAACCTTAATTGCCAATTTCGTTCTGAGAAATAACGACAAATGCTACAGTGTATATTATTATTTCTACAAACTAAATTAGTTTTAATTTAGTCGTAAGAGCAGGCTAGTCCGTATGTCTAAGACATTTATCTATATATAATGCAAGCGACATTTTAATTTAACAGTATGTAGGAAGAGCCTACATAATCACCATGGTTATCTTTAGGGACAAGAATTACATGGGAAGGAGACATACTTTGAATAACAAGTTCTTAGACATTTTGCTTTTCGATCTTAAAGTAGTTTTGTTGATTTTTTTTAAATACCAATCTTATAAATAAATTAATGCCAATAATGCCTATGTATGGACTGTGGACTAAGTCTTCTTAAAATGAAGCCAAACTTTCAGTCACGTGACATTGGTTGAATGACAACTTGCGTTAAGCCCGAAAAGTTGTTATTCGGTTACCGACGCTATTTCTGGACGTATACAAAAGTTTCTGCTCGCAATATCCAAAATACGAAATTATTCGGGGACGAATTGCACCCCAAAAGTACGTAAGGTATGTTTAGGGTAAAGCCGGGGCCTATACCTACACTATTGCTGGTCAAGCAGCATTTCGTGTAACTTTCCTAGCTTTATATATGTTGGAGCGATCATGTCTTCGTCTTGAAAGGCTGCGATTTCTTAGTGTAGGTTAGGTTGCATATATTTGGATGTTCTTCGTAAATAAAAAAGCTAAAACTGTAGTTTTCTTATTACAAAGAACATCCTACAACAAACAAAAATCCGACACATGATTTTTTTTCAGAAAGGTTTCAGGCTTATAGTCTTAACCCAATACATTTCCCAATTACCAAGTTCTAGCTCTTTTATTACGACGAATAAATGTCACAGCACATTTCATTGTTAGACTATCAGATGTTTTTTTTCTTTTTGTAGATCTTAATTGGAACCGACTAACAATGTCGCGGTATTTGATTTTTATTCAATGCGCGGCGTAAAAGATTGTCATTTTTTTGATAAGTAAATTTTGTACATGAAAGAGTTCGATTGTACTTTTCACACACTATAAATTATGAGTACTGTCAAACATGTGGACAAAGGCCATCAGTGGGAGAGACAAAATTTAAACTTTATTGACATGTGACCTTTATTCGGAGGTCATTTTGTTCTTAATAATTAATGACGGCTTTTAAACGAATGACCTTTATTCATAGGTTGGCCTTCATTCAGAGGTGGCCGATGACACAATGTCACTGTACACGTAATTATACTGTTGTTACCTATGATTGTAATGGTCCGTTTTGAAGGGGCGCAAATTGCAATTTTAATGAAAACAATGAAAAGGCTACTTGAGTAATTCTGAAATTCTTAAAGTATTGAATCAAAATGTTTAGATATTTAAGTTCATCCTGAAAAAAAAATGTTTGTTTTCAGTGACGCGAACTACTCATTTACATTAGAAAATTACATGACCCAAACATTTTCTTGGAATATTAGCAAAAACAATAAGAGTTTTATTCAATATTTTTGTTCTGCGTACAACAATAGCCAAAAATAGCTACCTACTTACCCCAGTTTAAGGGTTTCTGGACTTGTCGAAAAACGTCGAAAAGCCGAAAAACGGCCGAACACACGAAATGGCGTACGTTATTATTTATATAACAAGTAAAAACGGCAATTTATACTTTTAAATCATCATCATTCTGCTAGACCACTAACATTACTTCAGACATATTATTTTTTTCAAATGTAAATATTTCCTAAAGTAGTTCTGTAATGACTTTCTTATGATTTCTGATTCATGCTATATTATTATTGTAAAAAAGAAAACATAACTCAAATAAAGTTGCTACGCGTTTCGTTATGTACTTCCTCAGGCAACTAGTATAATTATTGGAATCGAATGTATTCCGGTTGCGTCAATTCAACGAGTGTGATGCTATAGAAATTGTGTATTCGGTTTTGTTCGGTTTTCTTCGTGTTGTTTTTGTTCGTGTAGTTGTTGTGTGTCTGAACGTACGTCCGTCCGAATGTACGTGGATGTTAACTCTGTATGTATTGATAAATCAATCCCAACAAAAACTGGTAACGTGCTCGTTAAAAATGGATAGGTTGGTCGGGGCTTTTTGATCTTGAAAGAACGTGGAAAGGTAAACACGTGAGAAAGTAGTTGTACCGATAAAAAGAATCGGGCAAAAAATATAGTAGGTCGAATAACAAGAAACAAACATTTTTTACTCACTCAAAGGTAACATTGATAATAAAAGTTCCTTCCAATATATTCACGCAGACTGTCTGAGTATTCGCGCCACATTATATCATATAAATAACACATCACACGGCTACATTCAAATTAAATCATTCTATATAATTAAGATTACGTGATGATAGAGGTCGGGTGTTGTAACTTTAGATAAATAAACTTATTGTTAATTCTTTCAACAGAACGTTTCCACCCTTGATAAAATGATTTAAATTTGGCATCCAAGGATCTTTTTCCTGATGTATTATACACAGGGTAATCAGTAAAGAGTCATACATTTTATAGTTTGTCTGGAGAGTACAATTAAACCTTTGAACAAAGGTCACCCTTGGAAAGACAAATGTGTCCTTTATCAACAGTTGGTCTTAATTCATGTTAAATTAGTTTCCATGAGTTCTGTCAGTACTTTGATTTTCCTTAAAAATACATTACAACCTCTGAAGAGCAACATCCTGTGAGAGCTGTACATATTGGCCGTTGTTTAGAGGTTGTTGCTCTACAGATGTTAAATTTAAAGTAAATATCAGGTTAGGGAAATTCTGAAGGTGTTGTTATATAGAGGTTGTTGCTCTACAGAGGGCAGCTCTGGAGAGGTTGTACTGTAATTATGTATAAATGCAATATGCTTGGAAACAATCCATATATTCAACAGAAGAATCGTATATAAAGTCACGTATCGAATGTATTCCGGTAGTGTCAATTTAACGGACGTGATATTTAATGTTATCACATGGAAGGATACGTCCTTTAATAAGTCGCATAGTGAGACTGGACTTTTGACACTGGACCCCTGAGAGATCAACGAGTGTTAAAAGCAGATATAATGTGCGATGTCCATTATTAGGCATGGAACTACATATAAATTGATAATGTAAAAATGGGCATGCTTCTCAGATGCTCTCAGAGAACGATGCTGAGAGATTTTAAGTGAGTTAGTCATGACATATCACGTGTCGCATGGACATCGCCATGTTGGAAATAGACAGATAAATACCGGTCTTATGTAGCATCAATTTACTAAAAGTTTGAGTACATCCGATTTTATTGTATGATATGTTTTATGCTTTGTTTTGTTTGTTTGTTTATTTATTTGAGTTTTACGCCCTTTTTCAACAATCAGAGTCATATGAGGCAGACAGTTCATCTAACCGTCAATCCCGTGAAGAACCAGTACTAGACTCCCATCCTCCGTAAGCAACTGTCTATTTTGTCACATGGACGGTAGCTAGGCTTGAACCGTGCCACGATCCTCTATCAATGAGAGTATACAGTGATTTGAAGTCAGCGACCTTGACCACGCAACCACGAAGTCGGGGCTGTATGCTTTACAACGAAATCTTGTTTCGATTCCAACAATGTTCCTTTTGATAAATCGTTCACATACTTAGACGTAGAATCATAGATAGTTTTATATAAAATCTGAACGCAAGTTGATTGTTTTATTTGTAACGGCTATGTACTACTATCTATACACCAATGATATATTCTGTTCTGTTCTGTTCGATTCTGTTCTGATAGTGGTTTGATGAATAATTTGCGGCGTAATTTTGTTTGCAATTTGGTATAATGTCATTTATCAACTGCAATTTTGTTATGTTCGACAATCTGTTAATATTGTCGGTACCTCTCGGCTATCTTCCTGTCCGAAGTCAGGTGCGAATTTCTTTATTTGATCAAGTTAAATGGTTGTAAACAAATACTTTTGGATGTAATATTGTCAGTCAAATTGCCTTGAATATTACATGTAATTAATTCCATGTCTGGGTCTCTAAGTCCCAAACACTCCATCAACAAACAGTATAGCGTTCTATTGGGCGAGATATTCAGACAAGGTGTTTGTCTACCATAGCATGAACATAAACAAAATAAAAAACGAGACACACATTGGGTCCGATGTCTTTAAATTCACCTCATATATAAAATGCTTTAAAATGTCAAACAAGAAAGTTTTCATAGATGTATTCAATTGTTATTCTCACTGATGAAAGACGTTTAATACATGTATTACTTAATGCCACTCACTCCATGTTCATATTTTGTTTTATTTATGACCTTTAGTCACCAAAGTGAACAATAACCATCCTTGAGATTGACAAAATATGGCCTTTATTGCCAAGTGGCCTTTATTCGGAGTTTTTTAATCTAAAAAATCAACGACTGTTTTAAAAAGAATAGCCTTTATTCACTGGTGTCCTTTATTCGGAGGTGGCTGATAACAGAGATTTTTTTTTATTTTTTATTTTTATTTTTTTTTTAATTATTATTTTTAAAAAAAAATTTTTTTTTATTGTACTTGTATAAAAAAGATCAAAGACACTGTGTACTCGTACATACGAGCGATCACTTGTCGTGGACGAGTGTGTGTTAAAATCAGAATTCACGATCCTCTTTAATTTAAAGCGTACGTTTAATGAAGACCGCTTTATGGTCAAACTTGCTTAATAATATCAATAATAATTATAATTACACTAATTTAATATAATAGAAAAAATAACCTCAAAATAAGATCAAAACATTAATGAAGGCTGTTTAATTATCAAACTCGCTTAATAATATCAATAATAATTATAATTACACTAATTTAATATAATAGCAAATAACCTCAAAATAAGATCAAAACATTAATGAAGGCGGTTTTACGATCAAACTTGCTTAATAATAACAATAATAAATAATAATAATGATATTAATAACAATAATACATGTAGTAGCAAATAGCCTTAAGAGGAAAATCAAAGCACTGGAGTGATAATTAGTCTGCCTGTTGTGACTCATATTCATCGATTTTCTGAATGGGTTGCTGAAATAAAAAAGAAAGTAAAAGCCCATTTGATGATGTGTTCTGTGTTTAATGACGCAGGGGCTATTTTATCGATGGCTAACGACCTTTGGGTCACTTTTATCTAGCGGTTAATGACCATTGGGGTAATGCATGTGGTTCTTTTCAGAAATATCTCTTGAATGGAAACATTCCCCACCCTCTTTGTCAATGTTTAATTATACATGTATGATTACATGAATGCTCAATTCACTTACTTATAATCACATCTATAGATTGGTGATGTCGGCTTATCATGTTTTAGACCTAATAAAGCAGTGACCGGATAAACCTGGCTATATCCTGGCAGTAGGTCACGTGGTTTGCTTTATTTTCGGTATTTTGTATTCCTACGCGCCGCAATCTGTTCCTTAAAAGTTATAGTGATTTTTTTAAAATAATGAAATGAGACAATGTTATAAATAAAGTTGATTTTTAAATTTCCAACGCATTTTATTGAGCTTTTATTCCAAACATCATGACGATTGTATGGGACTATTTTATTGTCTCGTAATGTTGCTGAACGGTTATGAGGCTGCCAAAGAGGTGCATAACGTGTTTTTTTTAAAATCCAAGTAAATAGAGTTTTGAGATTTATTTTTTGTAGAAACAGATATTTTTTGTTGAAACAGGATCAAATCAAATACATGGTTGGTGCCGGGATTGAGAAAGTTTATCCGGTTCGGCACGAAAGCTGCAATGGGCTCACAGAGGCTCGCCCATTTCAGCGTCCTTAGCCTCGCCGGATATTATTCCTTCTCCATCTCGGCACCAACCATGACTTGTATTCTCTATGTACGTTTTTCCAATTTAGAATGATGCTCAAACAAACGTACCAGACAAACATATAAGTAGGTTGCTGACTTCCATTTCCTATTTCAAAGTTTAAAATGCTGGAGGAATCCATTAGACAAATCACGGTCATGACGTTTTCGATGGTAATTAGTTAATTGCGTACTTGTAATCAAATTACTCACGTTTCGATGGCTGGCGTATTGAATTAAGACGTGTCGAATGAGTTTTCGTTTTTATGGCATGCCACTCCACGCACTTTCCAGATTAGCTTAGAACTCATGTCTAATTACATGTAATAGAATTTTGGCGTGCACTTCGTTTTCATGTTATTCGGTAACTTTCAACAACATGCGCGCAGTCTTTTTTATTTGGATTTGTATAGAATTTCTACTCCAGAGACAAGCGCGTACACTGATGAAATTATTTTTGTTTTGGTAGCAATAGCCTCGTGATTGAAGCATTCAAATCAATTAAGATTCTCTGTGATAATACGATCATTTCACTATTTAAATGTAGCTTTTATAATTAGTACAGTGCTATGTCCAGAAATGAAAGGCGATATTCAATTTCTAATTTTAGATGTTGTCTGACAACGGGAAATGGGGTGAGAATCAGTTTTATTACCCCTCACTTTTTGTCCTAATGTTAATTTCCCATAGGCAAACAGGGAACATTTTTACTGTTACATCCATGGTACCACGTGACTGAATATTTTTTTACTGTCACAGGGTAATAGTAATGTTTTAACAGTATTTTTTTTAATGTCACAGGGAAATAGTATATTATTACTGTCACGGGGTAATAGTAAATTTCTAACAGTATTTTTTTGAAAAAAGGTTTGGGGTAATAAAATAAATAACACATAACTTAAGTTGTGGGTTACAGTAAAAATGTCAGCCCTTCGGCCTTGGGTAACAGTACTTTCCTACCCCAGGCTGCCATTCTTACTGGTACCCACAAAGCTATGTGTTATTTATTATAATAACCCATTTTAGAAGCCATTAAATGCAATATTATAAGCCCCACCCTGTTCTTACCGCTCTGATGCCATGTGTCGAATATTTTCTGAAAAAAATATTACACCATCAGAAAATTCATTGCCTCCGTCACATTTGAACAAAATCATTTTCATTCTGATATTTGTATATTCCTGATAGTATAATACCGCAATCGTAGCCGAGTGGTTAGGGTGTCCGTCTTCGCTGTGGGAGATCGAAGGTTCGAACCCCAGTGGTGACCGGATTAGAACTGATGCGGTCGGTTGCAGAGCCAACAGTTAGTATAATAGTGGTTACCGTAGGCAATCTCAGCCAGGAGCTCGGCAAAAAGAGAAGGGATTCGGGAGGTACCGTGTGCACAAAAGATAGGTGTGTAATAAGCAATCTTGACTGGCCCTTTGGATGGGGTGACACTATAATAAACGAAACCTTACCTTACCGTTACCTTATTAAACATGATACGCAAGAAGCAAGTTCTGGTTTTTGTCTGAAGACTGTATCTGAGCTGGGATGAAAAGTATATACCGCAGTATGGTAGAATCTAAACTGACAAATACAACACTAGTAATTTATTCGAAATCGAAATCAATCTATCTGAACACATTAGAGAGTTGAAGCAAAAATACTATATATGTTTCTTTGATTTTATACATAAATACACTTGTATCGCTTTTCTTCCTCGATCTGCGCGCGTGCTGATGAATTCTGTTTTCATCAATAAAAGATAATTACCAGGACCACATAAAAGGGTGCATAGATAGTAACAAATGCATGACAGTGTTCACTGCATGATAGAACCATTCCGTTCCACTGAGCCGGAAAATTATTCGTTTCCTTATTGACTGATGTTCGATTGATTATAACATATTGTGCAGGGAGAACTTGTGCAAATATATCGTTGTCCCTTGGCATTTTGTATCGACTGTGTGAGTCTTTAAGCAGAGCGAGGTCCCGGGGAAACGTTTAAGAAACATGACGGATTATGCTTGGATACTGGTTGTCTAGTATTTTATCTTCTCAAGTGAGTGGTGACATAATGTAAATAACTCGAATTAGTGTTAACCAATTCGATAAGTCTCCTTGATTGGCCAGCTTTGTGAGTGAATATTTTATAGAAAAGCAGCAAGCAGCCCGGCTGTAGGATATATTAGACACTCGAAATAAAATATCAAGAAATCTGTCAACGTATACTTATTAGTAGAAAATAACTTGTTAATCCAAATCAATGGAATCCTGATATATACTCAACTTGCATCAAAACTGCAATCGGTAGACTGATAAACAACCAGTGGTACTACTTTTTAGCGCGAATGTATGGATAACAGGCGTCAGGTGATTGTAAGTAGAAAAAGGTGTGTGTAATTATAGATGCGTTACGCTTCTAAAAATGCGTTACACAAAGATGTAAGGAATCTTTTGGAAGGTTAGTGCTACGTCAAACGTTGGTGAAAAAATAACATTCTGTAAACATGTGAAGCGTAGGGCTTCATTGTTTTCGTTCTGTAAAGACTGGGAGGTCACATGATTTTGTGGGTCGGCTAATCCACGAAATCAAATCCCCACGAATTTACATACAAAGATAAGTACTTTTTCAGAAAAAATCAAAATCCACGAACTTATGTCCCCACGAAATAGCCATTTTAGTTAAAACACGAAATTTGAGCCCAACGAAAATAAATGAAAATACAGTAAATGCCCGCTTTTCCTGTATCTCGTCTTTCCTCTCTCTGGGGCGGCTCTGAAATAATGATAACAGATAAATAAACGTGAGTACAACAATTACTCTGGAGTGGTTGCTACAGTCAGCATAAGTTATTTTATATAAAATTTTCAATCACGTAAGTAGGTAAAGAACTATCAATATATTCTCTGGAGAAAGTAGTAAAAATGAAAAAAATCCTGTTTTATGAAGGAAATGTATTTTTGTAGAGATTTTGCCACCTGCTACCATTGATATAATACTTAAATATAACGCAATCTCTATGACAACATATATAGCAAACTGAAACTTGATCTAGTACAGTGGCGCAGAAATGTCGTTCATTTTTCTTAATAGGCTCGGAGAAATGCACGGAACAGAACAGAATATAACAAAAGTTAACTGCACATGACGGTACAGTACATGACTTGTAATCCGGCGACCTGTATTCCAATCTCGGTCTCAACAGATCACTTCTATGAAAATTTGTAAAAGTTGTCGATTTTCCAACATTTGTAGAGAGACTGCCGGCTTCCGTATTCTGGCCTGTAAATAAAGTCTAAGAAGTATAAATTAGTACTGGTCCGAACACAGGCCACTGGAAAACAGGTTAGATGAACCGGCCATCGTATGTAAGCGGCGATTAAAACCCACTGTTTAGAACCTTCACTAGAAAACTGTATACAGAGATTGCAACAATACCATTATTGTCTTACAAAACTTATTGGCGAAACAATCTTTTATGAAAAAATCTCACATATTTTATAGATTACCTACTTGTGTCTTTTGAATTCCATTCGAAACACAGATAAAATATTTCCTTTCTGACCACCGAGTCTGAATGAAAACAATGTTTCTATCTGACACAGATTCAATAAGTACTGATAGATGACACCTCTGTTCCTGGTATGCCAACTTAGTGGGTCCACGTTAAGTAAAGACATTGAACTACTCAAACATTATCAAAGTGCAGACAAACCTGTGAACAAAAGCCACCCTTGGTAAAGACATAATGTGGCCTTTATTAGCAAGTGACCTGTATTCGGGGTTAATTTAGTAAATGATCAATGATGCTTTTTGGCCACTAACACAGGTATACATGTATGAATTTGATAATGAAATAAAATGTGCAATAATTCTATTTTCATTTTTGATACGTCTTACATAAAACGTATATTTACTGTAAAACGTAAATGAATTTCTCTGTGTATTGACACAAGGTATCGTTCTAACCTTATGACTTTGAAAAAAAAGTTATTTACAATTTTTTTCCCCAAAAAAACTTTCGTAAATATTCCGTAAATATAATTATGTCCCACACCAGAAGCGCTCACGTTTCCCGCTATTTCCCATCACAGTCTAGACGCGTTCAATGTTCTATTTTAGAGACAGATACTTCTCCCAAGTGTAATCTGTGAACAAGTTCCACTCCGGTACGCGTTCTCCTTTCTTGTGCACGTTCGTAACAGACGTTTCGTAATAAGATAAAATGTCGTATTACTTGACACAGCAGAAGATAAAATGCTGTATTACTCGACACAGCAGTATTAATTCAAAATTGTTTTTGACATGTAAGAGCCCATGTATATCGGCATCTTGCGTTGCATTATAACTTATCAGTCTTACCCATGTCAGCCTCAGTGCCGACCTTATATTCATCGTTCAATAGTATTGACCACCATATTTGGTAATGTCACTATTTATGGTACCATTATAATTGCACTTACCCTATACATGTTCAAGTACTAATTTTTTTTACGTCAATGTCAAAACGTCTTTGACCGGATTGCGGCCTAATGGCATGTATCGGTTCTTTACAGCGGGCACGATAAAGAACCAGGATAATGCCCGCTTCTCCTGCGTCATATCTTAAATCCCCTATCTGGAGCTGCTCTGAATTGACCATAGCTTCCGGATGGACCGTTAAGCAACGGATAAACATAAATATATTGAACGCAGGGGTTCGAACTGCGAGAAGTCACTTTTTACACACATTTAGTACTTGAACAATATTCCCACAATGAGTTGCGAAACATTCGCCCATAGCGCTCTAAAAGATCGACAGTTTCAGTTTGTTCAGTTGAAAAACACAAAAACATTCTCAATGATAAATATTTTACAAAAAGAAATATATTTATCTGGCTTCTAGTACAAGTTGAGTGTTTACATTCTGAAATATAAATACAATTTGGTGTATACAAATAAATAGACGTATAGTACAATTATACTGATATTTAAACATGCGTCGAATAAATGTTTGTCAAATCTACCAAAAAACGATAACGAGCGTGTAAACAAAGTTTTAAATCGGTGAGATTCGGAAATAAAGAGACTTTTCAACAACCGTTTGACCCTTTCTTTGAAGTACTTATATCTCAATTATTGTTTGCTTATTAAAATATTACAAACACTATTTATGACGCATTATCGAATCTATTACGCCCACCCGTGTAACCCAATCGAGTTTCTTGAGATAAAGTAAGATATTGGTTCTGTGTTATGACCAATCGGGGGTTTAAATTCGAGTGTTTACAACATGAATATCTTCATCATAAACTATTTACCATAAAGTAACCTCTTGCTTACAAGTTTAGCCAGGTGCTGGACGTATTTAGGACTTTTTTGGGTATAATAAATGGTTTATTGGTTAATATATTTACGATAGAGGAATGCAACGTCCTTCGTTTTGTGACACGAGTAGTAAAATTCTGTTTGACTATACGACAGTGTATAAAACAATTCAGTGTTTTACACAGGGGTACGAATCCGTTTCGAAGTATTTGTATTAATTAAGTGTTGTTTAATAAGTTATTCATCGATACGCGGGTGATTGCTAAACAAAAATCAAGGATGTAAAATGACTGAGGTAAGCTTTTTAAATTGTTTCAGTACTCGCACGAAAGATGCGTCTTCGATGCTTAAAGATTTTCTTTTTTCTTTCTTATTTTTTGTCGCGTCGCGTACACGACATTTTTATGTCCCTCTGATTAAAATATCGTCTAGAAATGACAATATTACAAACACTTCTTGACGGTAGAGACAAGCTCGAACAATTAATTCTAGTGATAATGAAACGAAATTACATATCCTTGGAAATAACGTCGAGTTAATAATCGTATTAAACGTTCTTTATATTCTCAACGGATGTATTACTTCTCTCATGAAGAGGGTGATTGTAATGATTCTAAATTAGCCAGGCCAGTAAAATAGAAAGTGGTGAAACATTCGGTGAAATTTAGGAGACACGCGAGAGTAAGTGAAATCTATTACAGGAATTATCTGTCGCTGAGAAAAAAGATATCAAAATTATTCACATAGGCTACCACTCCACGTAATGTTTTGCACAAAACAGTCGTATGTACATAATGAAGATATAGTGGAACATGGTTATAGTAAACTCCTGGGAGCTGGGAATTTGTCTTCACTTTATTCATATATCTCTCTCAGGTCGTCCGCGGACGGACAAGCTGACGGTACTTCCGATAGGTCCTCTTGTTCACACGCTTTCCTAGCTCCGCCGGTCTTTCAGCTCCGGCGTCAATCATTAGGCCTCAATTCCGTTTCCCATGATTTAGGATCAACAGAACAACTTTACTGGCTGGCAACTCGGCATGTCTGTGATAGTGCCTAGCTAGCCCCATTCTTCTGTAGGCAATCTTGTCTGCCCCTCTGGAAATGTTCAGATAAAGAGTCGCGTTTCCGATGCGCTGGCTTGGAATGATGTTCAGGACTTGCAATAATGTAAACAGCATAACACGGCTAGCCTATAATAGTTCCTGAAAATCCCAACGATGTCTTTATTGTAACAATATGTATTGCTCTGAGGAACTTCCTTTATAATATTTACAAAAATAGTCAAACCAGTGTTAGCGGCCACCTCCGAAAAAGACCACCCTGTTGATAAAAGGCCATTCTTCTCAAAACCTTCATTGTTTATTTTTAGAACAAAATGACCCCCGAATAAAGGTCACATTTTGTCTTTCCCAAAGGTGGCCTTTGTTCATAGGTTTGACTGTACAGTTAAACTCTGCACAGCGACCACCTCTATTAAGATAACCTCAATATAACGACCACGTGATACAGGTGGCTGTAATACCGAGGTTTAACCATACATGCATTGTTTGATTTAAATGTTTGAATAGCTTATACATTTGTATGATATTTCAAAATTGTTCATGAAAAATACTTGGAACGCGTACAGAAGAATATGTCAACTATTTACATCTATTATAATTTGTTATATTTGTCTCTGAATACACGATATCAGATATAGATACAATCTATACTTGTCAAATCTTGAATCATATTTGACAAATAAAACAAAACATCAAACAGCGGATGTATATCTATTGACTTGTAAGCATACGCCGCTGAAATACATCAATGAATTCCTCCCTGAATAGGTTACTACTAATTGATTTTTGAGATTTGTTAGTATGTTTTAGTAGAGCTGGGAGGTTTTATCGGTTTATCGGTATATCGCGATATCAGCTAGACAATATAAATATCACAATATTTTTTCAGCATACCGATATATCGGGCTTACCTTAAATAACTGAACTTTGTGTTTATTATAGTAAAAAATAGTTCATACATTGTGGTAAAGTGTTATTCGTGTCTAAATGCTGGTCAATCTTGTAATATTATTGACCATGTATGCATACATATTATATGTATGCATGCATTAATAGTTTCAACAGTGCTAAAAAAGAACAAATTATTTGAAGTGTGAAACTACACTGTCAGCTATAGTCTGTATTATTACCCAAGACATTATATAAATGTTAATTTTTAATGCTTTTCTGTAAATTTACCATTTATATATACCGCGATACGTATCGCGATACAGCATGAAATATTGTGATATATCGTGATACGCTTTTAAGGACCGATACCCAGCTCTGTTTTAGAGTAAATAAATACACACATATGTACTTGACAACAAGACCCCCAGTTTGCACAAGATGACCAGTCACCATTAACTTAAAAAATGTTTTAAAACACTTTTTGAGTTCACTTGTCATTACAGAGACACCACGATAAGTGTTAATACGGTCAAACCTGGGTTAGCGACCATCTCCGCATTATGGCCACCCAATTGATAAAAGTCATTCAGATGATTTAACAAAATGACATTCGAATAGTCCACCTATCGATGAAAGCCGCGTTATGTCTTTCCCAAAGGTGACCTTTGTTCACAGGCATGACTATACATAGTTTGTTAACGATCAGACGTTGTCTATATTTACTCACATCATAATTGTCTACATTACATCGATGTTTTGTTCAAATAGACCATGATTGGTTTGGTATGGTACTTGGGGTCAATGCGTCTTGGTCCCAGATGGTTCTGACTACGTGGACAAAGCATGAATGTGTGCACATTAAATTACTAATTTCTTGAAAAATGAAATCTCCTCCGAGCATGTCCATGGCACATCTATACGAAGACTGGAATACGATATTGACCGAGGAGTTCCGGATGAATGGTTGATGTTGCGTGCGCACGTTGACAAATTGAACAGACAACAATATCCGGTTCTTAGACCCAGGAAGTCACATTATAGACATTTCACATGAACATCTGAAAATTGTTTTAAAGGTCTAAATTGAACGCAACACGATATTTTGATGTTAAGTTTGAAAGTGTAATATATTGTCATATCGTCTTGCAGTTATCCTAACCAGCTTCCCTGAATTTCAGTTTGGTCTTAACCAGTACAACCCACTAACTACATTCTATCCGCAAGCTATTATCTAGCTATCCCACATGGTTTAGAGGTGGGGTGGAGGGGGCAATTAAACTTTCAGCCAAATTCGTCACGGACAGTGTGGATCTCGTCCGGGGTTCGAACTCACAACCTCCAAATCAGTAGACCAATGTTCTAACCACTGAGTTAACCGGGCGGTTATAATATGTATATGAGTGTGTTTACGAAATTTTCACTAGGTTGAAATAACTTGATGTAATCGTGTTCTATCATGGAAACATACAAAAATTATACTACATGTATCAGTAAATGCTTTCAAAATATGTCCGCATTTTGAGGTGATACTTACTATTGGGCATTAGGCTTCGAATAAATTACAAAAATGTAGTTGTCGATGCGCCATAAAGCAACATTAAACAAAGGAACACGTACATGTACAATTGAAACGTGGATTGCCCTATACATGTATAAGTTAACTGAAAAACTAGACTAGTCTATAAAAAAGCTGAATGAGTAACGCATAAAAAACAAGCGACTATTAAAATATTTTATTGCACTTTGCCATCTTATTGTTACATACCGGTTTCTTTTATCTTGGATTTTAATATCTAATTTTATTCACCCGTTTTGTTATTTGAAATACATTAAATGTATTATACGTATGTAAACTCTGTGATCAAGTTACGAGGTATGCGGGAATTAATCTGCACGAATGTCAAACGTACGATGTACAGTAAAGCCCAGTTATAGTGAATATCTGATACGGTGACATACTGGTATAGTGAACTCTGATATAGTAACACCGTGTTTATAGGGAATTCAGATAAATTTAAACAGTAATAAAATGAATTATTTTTTCCTAGGTCACTAGGACTTCGCTGATGGCATTTCCTACTTCACTACATATTGTGAAATATATGTATACAATAACCGAGAACGTTCGGTTGAAAAAAAACCCAAGTAGCTTAAAATATGTCAAAATAAAACAGAACAGAACGTTTATTCCAAAACGAGGTCAAAGTTCATCGTAAAAATACATACAAGGTCATCAAGGACAGTCTATGTCATGCTGTTTTTGAATTATGCAGTTTTGAGTTTATCACTCACACATTACGCAGATCGACAAAAAAAATAAAATTAATAAATTTTGAACAGAATGACATCTGAATTAAGGCCACGTGTCAATAAAGGCCACATTTTGTCTGTCCCTATGGTGACATTTTTTACCAAATTTCACTTAACTATTAAGTGCCAAATAACAACTACTGTACAACCTCTCCAGAGCGGTACTCTCTTGAGCAACAACCTCCCTTCGACAACAACAACAACATCATTTTGCTATTCCCAAAGGGTGTTTGCTTTGGAGAGGTTGCACTGTACAGTAAAGGAACATATTGGTTCTACATGTGTTTATTTCATAATAACATTATAATAAAACAATACGTTAATTAAACGCAGCCTGCTTCATTAATATCAGCCTGCAGACATAAACACACATAAACAATTTTGTTGTAAATCTATTTTGTTTAATTGATGCACACACGTGTACAATGAATATAAATTCACGGTGCGCGTACTTGTAGCTTGTCATATGTACATGTCGGTACGTCAGGTTTGATTGGAATCTGACAGCCATGAATTAATAAACGAACGTATAGACATATTTGATGACATGTCGTTTGTTTTATCAAGTATTGGTTATTAAGCTTCCTTTCGAAGAAGGGGGTACAGGGTTTAGCACGGTCATGTCGGTCGATCTGTTTTAACCCAACCATGTCCGGCCAATAACTAGATAATCAATAGGCCTAAGCTCCTCAGATTTGGTTTGGAGGTTGGTCATCACATGTAGATGACCCCTATTGATTTTGAGGTCAGTACATCGAAGGTCAAGATCACAGTGACATTCAGTACAAAAGTAGTTGTCCGATAAATAACTATAGAACGATTTGGCCAAAGCTCCTCAGATTTGGTTGGGAGGTTGGTCATTGCCAATGCATAAAGATGTCCCCTGGTGATTTTTATTTTAATTGGTCAAAGGTCAAGGTTGTACTATCCAGTTAGCCTTTAAGGCTAATTTTAATTAATTCTTGTTTGTTTACTGACATTTTTGTTCTATTAAAAAGTTTTTTTGTTGGAAAATATGAATTCCTGTTTGTGGTACCGGAATATATTTCCACTAGGTACTTTGTTTCTTGCATGCTTTGTTCGCTTAAACTGTGCTATGATCATGCAAAGTTTAAGATAAATCTGTTGTACTTATGCCTGTATGTCTATGTGAAAACTGTAGCAAACGTGTTCAAGATAAATCCATAATTTATTTCATTCTGTTCCTTTCTGCATGTTGATTATTCCACTACGTTTGAACGTAATCATTTGATATAATCATCGCATTTCAAGTTACAAAATGCATTCTGAATAAATCTCCTGCCTTCGTCTTTGATATTTCATCTTTTCTATCGAGTTGAAGTATATGGACACGACTAATATATTCAATCAGTGATCAAACAGTATCTAGACATACCATTGACAGTGGCAGTGCCGTGTCTGATTGATTAATCCGTTAGAATACTAGTAATATACATGTATACCCCTGAGATAAATATTAATTAATTCTGATACGTGTCCTGAATATAATGTATAGGCATATTAGATAAGTCTGCCGTGTCTACCGGTTTTATTTCGCTATATACATATACAGTACAACCTCTGTAGAGCAACACCCTGTGGGAGCTGCAAATATTGGCCGTTGTTTAGAGGTGGTTGTTCTGCGGAGGTTAAATTTATAGTAAATAATAGTTTAAGGAAAGTTTTAAGGTGTTGTTATAGAGAGGTTGTTGCTCTACAGAGGTTAAATTTATAGTAAATATCAGCTTAACAAAAGTTGTAAGGTGTTGTTATAGAGGTTGTAACTCTACAGAGGGCCGCTCTGGAGAGGTCGTACTGTACAGTCAAACCTGTGAACAAAGGCCATCCTGGCCAAAGACAAACTACTCCCTTTAGTGACAGGTGACCAGTATGTTATTTGGTTCCTAAATAATCAATGACGATTTTCATAGGAATTGGCTTTATTCGCGAGGTGACCTTTATTCGCGAGGTGGTCGCGTATCAGTCTAATATCAGTATAATGTAAGGCGACAGGCTCACCTAACCAATTTTCCTAGATTGTATTCTAACCCGGTCACGGCAGATCATACATTTCTATGAAAGTTTGATAAATACAGGCCAGGGTAACTGGTTATGTGAACTGGCAGCGGTATATAACTAAAATATTGTTGGAAAACTGCTTTTAAACCCACTGAAAATGTATTCTAGCCAGTACTAACTTACCCTACTGTGATTGCCATCGTACAAACAAATTGGGTTCGGGTGACTAGTGGGTTACGGAACAGAACAGAACGGTTAGGACTCTCTTTGTCCCTACGGGAGTCACTTAAAAAGAGTCCAAAAGTGGGAATTGGCTTTATGTGACTAAATTTTAACACGGAAAAGCCACTTAGGTATCCTTTCGTTCGTGTCTGAAATTTACTGTATGAGAAGTTCGTACTGATTATTATTCCGTTTAATTTTGTTTTGTGAAGTTTTGTATTTGAAAGATTCCCAGTGAATGAATAGATCACGATTGATTTCCATTTATCAAAGTTAAGATTTCATCGCTTCTTCCATTTCTAAGGGTTTCTCATACTGATTGTATACAAAATGTAAATGTTTATTTCTCCCGAAATTATCAAATTGCAAAATTACGGTGCACGCTTTTATTGTACCCGTCGCGTAGAATTACTGCCATGATTTAGGTTTTATGATGTGATGTTAACAAACTGCCAAGATATGTATTTTCGCGGATGCTCATGCTGTGATCCAGGGATGGATTTTATGAAATTTATTGTCGAATTTGTGGGAGTATTTTAGTATCATGGTGTACCACTGAACGTACACCGGGCAGGCATCGGATTAATTGTTAAAATTTGCATTTAATAGAGATTAATTGCTCAGCTCGGCGTATAATTACGGACAAATGTTACATTGTTAAGAAAACAGATGAATTGGAATTATATATCATAAAATGATGGGACTATAGAAACCTACATTAAATATCGAGATAATTGTGGCTTTTACTCATTATCATCTATATGCTGCTTGCAAAGAAACTAGATATATTTTAGAACTATTTTCTATAATAGACAATAAGATGATTTGCAAAACTGTATCCGAAATATTATAGTATTTTAGTCATACTAGTAGTTAATAAATTTTATTTAAACCTTTTTATTTTACATCGATAGTACGAGTAGAACAAGTTAAGTCGAAATTTTTACTTAAGTGTAAATTTTTTTCATGGTAAAAGTTTGTAAACCAGTCATCAAAAGTGTGAAAATGAATTATCATTTTCATAATTGGCATCTTTAGAACAAAGATAAAATCATATTATTGTGATTTCCTCTGTTATATTAGTACAAAAGAGTTAAGGAAAATGTCGGATTTAAGGAAAAATATAACATAAGTTAAAACATTACTTAAGATGCTTTGTGAATACGGACCCAATACTCGCGCCGAAAGTGGGATTGTGTAGGATCCGGTCGAAGTCCGCTATTGACGGGAATCGAACCCGCAACCTCCGACACCCAAGTTCGGCGTTCGACGTTCTATTCCAACACCACTGCTCCTCACATTTTATTAATTTAAATACGCGGAGAGATTAATCTTAAGTAATTCTTTACCCGGGTTTACTTTCACTTGGTTTAACAGTATAGATCGACTTACTGACTTCACGGTGGGTATACAAACAAATGGATATTTATTTATACGTCAGTTTAAAGTTTCAGTGTGCCCTTTAATTTCTTCTTTATAGCATTTTTGTGTGGTTTAAATAAGGACTCAGTATATCGGAATGAAGTGAAAGGATTGTCACGTGATTTCAATGAAGGATTCTATTTCGTCATCTTCATGGGGATTTTAAGTGTGTTGTTTTGCATTTCTGCTAGTATTTTTGCTGTTATCTTTGAATATTGTCGGAAAAAATCGCACTGGTGTTAAACGTCCAGCAAATTTTTGAACAATAGATGAAATGATAGTAAAATATAAGAAATATGTTTTTTATTTGCTCCAAAAATAATATTTACATAACGCTTTTTTTTTGCAATATCATTGAAGAAAATACTGTGCTACATTTCTATATTAAAATTTCAGAATGTGTTTATTGCGAGTAAAAGTCAGTTTCACTGTTAAGACATCTTTCTGTGTAACTACTTTAAGTCAAACATCCAAACAGCTAATGGGGCTTTAAACTAATCTTATAGGCTTGTTGTTTAAAGTAAAAACATGACAGTTACCATGATGAAATATATACAGTACAACCTCTCTAGAGCAACAACCTCCCTTCAACAACATACTGTTGCGACTCCTAAAGGGTGTTGCTTTGGAGAGGTTGCACTGTATATATACATGTATGTCTATCTGTTTATCTACTAACTAGTCACATAAATTGGAAATTGTTAAAAACCACAACATCTGTCAAAGCCTAGCCTTAAATTGTCGTTTCACGGTATACATACCTCTTATGATTGTAAGCTACGTTACTAGTAAGTTTAATATGTAGCCCGTATGCTATCAAAATGAGATGTATTTGTCAAACCGTACTTTCGCGGTTGCGATTAACCGAATTATTTTCGCTACGATTGTTATCAGACCATGTAGCCGAAAATTTCATTCATTCAGTATAAAAAAGAACGTTCAAAGGTCGTCATATTTCTTTTTATTTCGTGTGAAAGTAATGATTTTTACATCAGTATAAAATAGTTGTGTTTGTGTTAAAATGGAAACAAAAGTTATAGGGTTGAATAGTTAATCGTTATTTATATGCGACATATTTTAGTTTAAAAACATTTTAGATATTTGGTGTAATTTATTTTTCATTCAATCGGCGGTATCAGCGTTTGATAAATTTATCGTTTCTAATTTGTATAATACATGTGTGATTAATGAGCTTATTTTACCTTTTGTGACATAGTGTAGCTATTTTACCGGCTGTTCGATAATTATACATTTTGAACTGTGTGCGATCGCGGACGTGGTCCAGTGGTTTGTGCGCTGGACATGTAACCCGGCGGCCGATCCGGGCTCGAGTCTCACTCGCGGCAGATCATACCCTTATGCGAAAAGTTTACAAAAATATTAATTTTCTTCCGTATGTGGAGAAGTTGTCGGATTGCTTGTAGAAGGGTAAGTTAGTACTGGTTAGAATACAGTCCAGGAAAACTGGTAAGGCGAACTGGTCGCCGTATATATATAGCTGAACGGTGTTAAACCCACTCTAATGAAAAGTACTGTGTGTGCATATATCTTAATGTAAGCGATCTTTGCTCAGTGTGACATGTACACGTATTTTACATTTTTATATTGTTTGTCTTTGCGTCGACTCAGTACATTTCGAACGATCATGTTACGCCATTGTGACAGAAAGTCTTAAAATAAGGAGTGTAGTAGATAAAGGTTTTTAATGGTAATAGCAATAATGAATTAATTTGGTGGATTTATTTTTTTTCAGCGCCATAACCGGAAGTGTTAGGTCCGGTGCTGAGAGCGGCCGGATGACTTAGATCAACACATTTCTCTTTCTCACCAGATGCTTGGAAATAACTTTTAAAGAATTCGGACAAGAACGAGTGACTTATCTATATTCGGAATACTTCTAGTTTTATCGCTTATCGATACATAGTGTACACAGTTTTGGAGTTTCTGTGTATTTGGATAGATTTTGTAGGTCTTGTTATGCATAGTTTGTTGTCGCAACGGATTATTTCAGTAGACAATTGTATCTTAAAGATCACCCTGGAAGACTTACACTGACATAATATCTGACCAGCGATTTCGTCTCGACCCCGCAATGTACAAATAATCTTCTAAGTAGTACAACAACGCGTTGTTATCGAAGTAGGAAAGGTTCATAATGCTCTCATACTGTGAATTATTCGTAGTTTTGTGAATTTTTTTTTTTTGGTTTATATTTCAAACTTCCTTTCCCTGCCTCTGTTTTTGCGTTTGAATGTGAAGTATTGATAGTGTCACATATCGTTAGAATTAGCTTGTACGAATTAATTACGCCGATGCGATTTGGCTGAACGGATGTCTCTCCGATTTTAAGTACTTTAAGCCTCGGGAAACTAAACAGTAGATAAATAAAATATAACATTTACATGGTTTAGAAATTGATGTCGGCTGCTCAGACAAAACGCTCTCTGATATTTACGGCGATGCAAATAAAATAAACGCGATCTGTACTACACATGTATAATAAATTGTTATTTACTAGACTTTAAATCACAGGATGTCAGTGAATATTTTATAAACACAGACTTGGAAAAAGTACTTAAGGATAATTCTCGGCTGCTGTGAATTCATTTAGACAAGTATCTTGGATTAGATCGGTGCGAAAAAGTTGTCAGAAACTGGCTGCGTCTATCATGAATTAGATGAATGGATTTTTTTAAAAACTTTCTGGAATACTAGAATTAATGAAGACGTTACACGCTTATGGTTACTCAAATTCTTTCTTCTTCGGAGCAATAAAGATTTAAGTAGGATTTTTCATTCAATAAATCGAAGAAGATTTTCGTGCGAGTAGCCAAGTTTAACAGATAGCAGTGGAAAAAAACGGATACAACAATTATGTGATTTTTTATCGCTCAGTTCTAAAAACTGATGTTATAATTCGGATGTGATCGGTCGAGGGATTTAATAAATTTTGGATTAAAAACAAAATGTCTGGATTATCTGGTGTTGGTGTATTCTGGGCTTTCACGTCATTTGTGTCGTCGGTGATAGCATGTGTGGGCTTCTTCATGCCTTACTGGATAACTGGACAGATGAAATTCCCATTCAGTGCGGAAACCGGACAAAATATTCCGATTCACTTCGGTATTTTCCGTCGATGTAATTATCCAGCTATTAACGAGGACGGAGATCTTACGATGATTCTCGAGTGCGGACGATATACAACTTTCGGCGACATACCGAGCACGGCTTGGCAAATTGCTACTTTGACAATAGGGACCGGATGTGGTATATGTCTACTGACGGCCCTTACTGCTATGTTTGGTGTTTGTGTAAAGGGAGTTGTCGTCCCTATGGTGGCAAGATCTGCAGGGATACTGCAAATGTGTTCAGGTAGGTAAAACTGGAAATTTCCTAGCAAATAGATATTTGCTCTTGCTCTGAAAACGATGTTTAGTCCGAAAAGCGTTTCTGGTTATCCGACAAAACCGGACTTTTGGCCCGGTCAGGAAGGGGTCCGGGTGTCAAGGGGATTGACTGTATTTTTTTTTTGAATTTTTTTCTGACTGATTTTTTTAGTACATCTTAATAATTGGACCTCCCGAAATTTTACACAACTTACTTATCAAAAACACATATTTATAAAATAAAAATGTAACAGTGTAAAAACACATAATTAGGACTAGCATGATGCCGTGCGTGATTGGAATTAATGATCAGCCGGTTGGCGAATTTTAGGGGGTCTCGGTGAATGCCCCCCAAAGATTTTTCTTTTAATTGCTCTGGATTTTTTTCATTTTCCTGGAAAAAAGTGTAGTGCGCGGCATGCACGACCTATAGGAATCTATATACGCTAAAGACAAAGGATAATCTACAATGGGGTGTTGGAATGAATTTTGAATGAATGCACAACTCAACCGCTATTTAATACTTAGTAAACAAATAATTCTTTATTCGCACTAACATACCATCCGTGTTAATAGATATATAAGAGAAATAAGTCGACCTCAGTCAATTACATTACTCCAGTATAACAAAAACAAACAATACGTCTCCTGTCAGCTGTCTTACCAACCGTTTTACAATATAATTTACTGCCTATAATGAACCTTTTGACATGCCGTGTCACACGGTGTCAGATTTATTTTTTCTCTCACAATTCGGTACTAAACAATCAGGTTTTTATCGTAACGAATTTAGGAAACCAAACGTGATTGTGTTTATTTACAAACTTCGACCAACCGCGGCGGTATTTTTCTGAAAATAAAAACGCACCATCGGTAAACAGACCCCTAGGTTTAAGATACTAATTATGTTAAATCCTACTTAAGTGGAATTAAAACCAGATCCATGTCACCCCGTTTACCAGTTCTATAATTTATAGCAATGTTTATAAAGTAGGTCTAGCATCAATAACATCATTATGATGTTGTGTCACAGTTTGTGGCCACCGCTCGGATGATCATTATAATGAATGTCTACACCGCAACCGTGGCCGAGTGGTTAGGGTGTCCGCCGTCGGAGCGGGAGATCGAAGGTTCAAAACTCAGTGAAGACTGGATTAGATCTGATGCGGTCGGTTGGTGAGCCGCCAGCTTGTTAAATAGGCCCATCTCAGCCAGGCGGCCAGCACAAAGAGATGGGATTCGGGAAGTACTGTGCGAATAAAAGGTGGTGTTTCATTGGCCAACTTGGTTGGTCCTTTCAATAGGGGTGACACTATAATAAACAAAACCTATGCCATTTGTTTATCTATCTGCGGCTTAACGTACAACTCGACAGCAATTTGGTCATTACTGAGCCGCACAGACAGGGGAGATAAGATATAGAAGGGCCTGGCATTTATATCCCTAATTTTATTTTTGAATATTTTTCCTGGTGTATAGCACCGATACACATCTCGTCCTTTCCTGTGATTTTCCAGACACGGTACTTGGCTCGGTAGTTGGGTAAGGGACACTGAAAAAGCGTCCCTGAAGGCGGGACCGTGATTCGAACCCACAAACGTTGGTTCAGTAGTACAGCTCGTTACCACTAAACAACCGATCCTCCCGTGGCTACAAACTAGATATATCACAATTCGTTATTTCATTTATGGTTGAAATAAGTGTTAAAACATTGGTATTGAAAAATAAATCATACGTTGCTAGGAAGCTGGTGAAACGTGACGATCGGTTGCTAAGTAATAAAACACAAGACGTATTTATTCATCTATGTTGTTAACCCATCAATCTTAATGATCGAATACAGATCGGTGTGTATCAAGACATATAGCATCGCACACTTGAAGTAATTAAAAAAACTACATTCATAAATAAGCCTTAAACTACGGTATAGTATGCAATGTCTCAGTGTGTTGATTTCATGGCCATAGAACGCAGAGCATTCTCGTATACAGTTATTCACTCATTTATCTTATTTTTATCATAAAAAACGGGACCAAGATTGAAACAGTCAGACGACGATCATTAGATGATCAAATTTGACACAAGCTACGTGAATCAAATCTATCATAGAAGAACATTAGTTACTGAAAGCCTTCGAAAAATTATAATGTAAATTCTACCTGTTGTGAAGACTCGCTTGTCATTATGACATTTAAATCAACAAATTTGATACCAAGAAATTCTACCTTAATTATTATGGTTACTTATTTGCAAAACAAAAATATACAAAATATATGCATTTCGACACTAGACTTTCGCAATTGAGAGACAAGCTAAACCTTCACCGTGCATAGTTATTAAATATGCAAATAAATTCTAAATTCTATCAAGTTACTGCATTTGTATAAAGATTTATCTTAATTTTTATAATGATTATTAATTTTGCACGTGAATTTAACTTCTCGACTTGTTTGATGCAGATCGTTAAATGACCTGGCGTAGCTTATGCATGTACAGTCAACCTGTGTTAGAGCTCACCTCCAGATAAAGGCCACCCTGTGAATAAATGCCATTTTAAAAAGAATGTCATTGAGTATTAAGGACAAGATGACCTCCGAACAAATGCCATTCTTTTTAAGAATGTCATTGGTTATTTAGAAATAGATGACCTCCAGAGAAAGGCCACCTGTCAATAAAGGTCACATTTTGTCTTTCCAAGGGTGGCCGTTGTTCACAGGGTTTGACTGTATTTTGTCTTTGCACCATACATAAAATGATAATTCGTTTGTTCCAGCTGCGCTAACTAATTACCCAGCCAGTCATAAACGGTTAATTATGAATTCAAAACGTTGCAGTGTGACATGACTCAGCGGCATCTGCGCCATATACGGGCTTGGCAAATATTGAAAACAAGAAAATCTCGGCTCATATTATACAATAAGATCAATGAATTGGCCTTTATTGAAGACTATACTCAAAGAAAAGGACTATTGTTTGAGTCGCCAGATTTTCAGCTGTTACAATTTTATGAATTTTAATTAATCGTTGCCATGACAACGTGAGTCATGATTACCATAAATTCATAAAATGAGAATAATGAATTGAAGCGTTTTATTTTATTCCAAATCGATCATCTATTCAACTCAAAGACAATTAATCACTGGAGAAAATAGTATGGAAAATAAAAACTTCCTTAGGTATCTTTATTTCTGTTACAATGATGTTCTTAATTATTAATAGGCGGTGTATGGTTCTTGCTTTTAATTACATAATGAGTTTAAAGACAGTACTTTTTTTGAGCACTGTAATTAAATACGTCGATTCCCATCAACGCAAAATTACAATGGCGTCATTAATGCATAGCAAATGAGCAATTGAAAGAATTTGATTATTTAGAAAATTAATTGATAAAATAAAAGTGCAATCTTTTGGGAATTCCTAATTGCAGACTGCAGGCTGCGAATCGAAGTTCTCACGAGCAAATCACCTTCTTTTACGCAACTGTCTCACGACCATAGATTTTAAGTACTAGTATTTTCGACACATTTTTTACCTATAACTTTAGGAGAATCGGGGATATGTTTCATTTAAATTCCTAGGACAACTGATATAGAAGCGTTCCTTAGATCAACCTATTAATTGTCCTAGGTGCGTTTCAACAACAGTTCTTAAGATAAATTTTGACTTAATACATACTCTTCTAAAGGAGATAAAAATGATACCGCTGAGTGTTAACATCCGGGATTCTAACGCGTTCGCGCTATTCGTCTGCTTCACAAACATGGATGCACAACAAAAACAAGTACAACTGCAATTTAAAGGGACATTAAACATGTATGAAAGTGTTACCTTTCTTTTGGGACACCCTGTATTTAATAATACATTCCAAAATGCATTTATTTCGGACAAAATTTGCACTTAGGACAGTCATAGACCGCTCCTAGGGTAAGGGGCGATTTTTCTCTAAAGAGCAATCCTAGAAATTTTAATGATAAGCTCTCCAAGGTTCGAATGGTTATGGTCTCTTACTAGCGATCGCTAGCCTCTCACCACCCTGTAAGTTCGAATCTTATCCGGTACTAAATGTCACGTGTGAGGAAGCTGCCCAATTAACTTATGGTAGGTCAGAGGTCAGTGGTTTTACCCACGTGTATGCCTGGGGTCTTCATCAATAGTTAAAGCTGGGAATGTCACCAAAAGACTCTGACAATTTACGGACACTGGGACTCATAGAATCAATTATACTATTGATGTCTGTAATTACTCACATTCTAGTGGTCTCGGAGAGATGAAAATGGTCACCTCATATTTGATTATAGAATTTTTCAGCACTATGATAGTTTTTCATCCATTTTATACCCAGAAGCTTTTAAATGGTGGCAGTAATTTACGCGTGTATTATGTTATTTAAAAATGCTAGCACCTTTTAAATCACTTCTTCTAACCAATAATGAAAAAAATGTCACATTGATGGTGTGATGTGCCGACGACGGGAGATATTAATCTAAGTACTGAAAGTACTCATGGAAACTGAACTTTCAAAAACGGAGTACTTTGAACCGCATAAAAATTCATGCGCGCCGACCGAGTGACGGCTGTGGAAAGCTGTACAATCGTTCAGTTGCTGAAATTTTGATACGCATGCAAAAATTAACTGGAAATTGGATTGAATACAGTTTTTCATGTGTGGATGAATTTAATGCACAAGTATATTAATTAACTTCTGGAATGTTGATTAAATTTTCAAACAACCGGAAATTAACATTTTTATTGAAGTCGAAAAAAATAATTTGTCTGACGTTAATGAATGACATTATAGGTGTAATTAAGAAACGAAAATAAATTTACTAGATCTCTTGACAATGGTTTTTGTAAAGACCAGTAGCAGGAATTACTAATTAACCATATTCTTTGTGGTAATAAGTTAGAATTAAGGGATGGAATTCTCGGCCGTGTTATCTATACGAGCTCACTGTTGTCTAATTAGATGGAATTTCTAAGTACTGTAAATATTACGAATCACGTGGTGTGTTGTGTCTGGTTGAGTGTTATTTAGGATATGTTCAGTCAATTGATGCCACTGGTAATATAGCCAAGCCTGTAATAGCGGCCACCTCCGTAAAAGTCCACCCTGTGTGAAAATGCCTCCCAGTGAGTAAAGGCCAACGTGTGAATACTGGTGATTCTTTTAAAAACCGTCATTGACTTTTTAGAACAAACTTACCTCCAAATAAAGATCTCCTGTCAGTAAAGGGCGTATCATGTCTTCCCAAGGATGGCCTCTGTTCACAGGTTTTACTGTACATGTTTATGTTGATGATCAGTCGATAATTCTTATTCACAGATTGGTTCGTCCATCGTATCATTAAATATCATTAGCAGTCATTCTCGAGAAATTTATATACAGACTTACATTGTGAACACAAATTACAGTCAAACCTGTGAACAACGGTAACCTTTTGGAAGACAAAATGTGGCCTTTATTGACAGGTTGGCTATATTCCGAGGTCATCTAGTGCTAAATAATCAATGACAGTTTTTTTATATAAAAAATGGTCCGTTTATTCACAGGATGGCTTTTATTTAGAAGTGGCCGTTCACACAGGTTTTACCATATTCCCCATAATGACGTTGCTATATATATGTCTACATTTAATTATCATATAGTAATATTACGCAGCATTTTTGACAAAACAGTGGTGACATTGTTTGTTTCTGGTTACATTCTCATTAAAAAATAGGGTAGGTAGTTAAAGGGGCATACCCTACAACTGACAAACATTCTGTGAAAATGTAAAAATGTGCTAGCTGTATATGTAAAACAATATATAAAGGATAATTGCAGGAAGAACATGGGTTATAAAATGACTAGTTTAGGTACTAGCCGCAAAAAACATAGCTATGAATAATAAATCACTTCCATCCAAAAATTTCCATGACTAAATGTATGTGTCACAAATACATATTTTTTATGATTTTATTTTTAATTGGATGAATTTTTAGCTGAAACTTTCTTCGTCGGCTTTTTTCTTTACAAGCTTCTAATTTATTATCATTTTGCCTTAATTCTAAATGCACCAAGTTGTAGGGTATGCCCCTTTAAAGGTAAGTCATTTGGCTGCCGAAAGGTAAAAATGTGAGTAAATGAATACACAGCCTCTCCTGAGCGACCCTCTATTAAGAAACAATCTCCCCTCAACAACATTATGCCGGAATTTTCCCTCATCATCATTTAACTATTAATTTAACCTCTCTAGAGCAACAACCTCTCAACAACAACATAACTTTGCTGCCCTCAAAGTGTGTTGCTTTGGAGAGGTTGCACTATACCTTTCATCGGGCTGAATAAAAAGTCTGTTGTTTCTGTTTCTGTTGAGGTATTTCAGTCAAATAACTTTGCAAACAGTAACAAATCATCACAGTTAATGAGGAAAACTTCAACAGCTCCCAGCTCTAAGTATCTCGAAAAGCGATCAATTTTCATTAAATAAAAGATGATTTGAGAACCTGCAGAGTTCCTTGTTAAATATTCCGTATGTTGAGTGAACGGAACATACTATGAAGAGTCCTCGAGAACCAGGCTACGTTCTGTAATTATTTTCTAGGAAATGTAAGGTACCAGATCTGATAAGATGTAAGATATTACATGTAGTTATTTATAACAGGGCGTTTTGTCTCTATGAAGACTGTACCGATTTGATGATAAATTTTACCGTAAGTACAGGCTACCCACTGGTTTGTTATTCATCTCGAGGGTTCAACGCCACAGTGTCGTAACTCATATTGAAATAAGAAAAGTTACGACAGTGTTGCGCTGAGCCCTCGAAATTTATTCTATTTCAGTGGATTTTAACGCATTGATTTTAACGCATTGATTTACACGCATTGATTTTAACGCATTGATTTTAACGCCATTTTTTTCAACGATATTTCTGTTATATACGGCGGCCAGTTCCCTCATCCAGTTTTCATGGACTGTATTCTTATCAGCAATAACCCACCTTTCCACCAGGAACCGGCAACTTCTCCGCTTATGGAGAAAATTCGATATTTTTGCCAAATTTTCATAGAAGGGTATGGCCTGTCTTGACCAGGGTTCGAATCCTTGTCGCCGGGTTCCATGTACATGTACATTACAATCTCTCCAAAGCAACATCCTTTGGGAGTAGTAAAGTTGTTGTTGAGAGGTTATTGCTCTAGAGAGGTTAAATTAATAGTTAAAACATACAGAGGGAAAATCATGGTGTTGGTTGTTAAAGAGATGTTGTTGCTCAAGAGAGGGCCGCTGTGGAGAGTTTGTACTGCATATCGTTCTAATCATTGGACCATGGCCGCGTAGCTTTGTTCGTTTCAATCCAATTTCATTTTGACCAAAGGGGACAATATTATACTGACCTGTAAATCTGTTTTACTTTTAAAGTAGACACGGTGTCTGAACTATTTCATCAATATTCATAAGTTTAATTTTATATTCTAGTTTTATTTGACAAACGACACAAAATCCTTATCATACCACGAATGCTATTCTTTTTAAATTAATTGTTTATAATAACAAACTGAGGCGTATAAAAAATGATTGTTTCTGTCTACCTGACCGACATTAATTTTACACCGCGACCCCGAAGACTTCTTGTTTTGACCCGAGGAACGAAAAAATCCACATTCTCAACTTTTTTATTTATCCACATTCTTTCAAGAGCCAATATAAGGCCTTGACCTACCTGACCTGTTTTTAATTGGCGTGTTACAAGAAACAAACACTATTTTCTTGAAGGCCTAAGTATCAGTTGACTTATTTACTAGTACCACGGTGTCATATTTTATTACTGAAAGCATAAGATTTATGTATTTGTATAATATATCAAAAACTGCCATAAACAACTTAACAAAACTGTAGCATAATTGTACGACTTACTGTAGTAAGGAATTTGACCCAATTTAATACGTTAAATTGTTTTATGCGCTAAGGGGATGTATCCAATTTACTTAATGTATATAGTACAGTACAACCTCTCCAGAGCGGCCCTCTCTTGAGCAACAACCTCACTTCAACAACAGCATGATATTTTCCCACTGTACGATTTAACAATTAATTTGACCTCTCTAGAGCAATAACCTCTCAACAACAACATAAATTTGCTACTCCCAAAGGATGTTGCTTTTGAGAGGTTCCACTGTACATGAAGGTTACCATTGGGAAAAGTACAATATGCGGCCTTTATTAGTTAGTGCCTTTTATATATTCGAAGGTCATTTTGTTCTAAAAGAATGGCCTCTATTCACAGGATGGCCTTTATTCAGAGGTGGTCGCTAATACAAGTTTGATTGTACATTGAATTTCGTAAGTGTGATCAATACATGTATAATATATTTACGAAAATAATTCTTTTTTTTTCAGAATAAAATATGTTTTTTTGCCTGGGTTATATTGCATTTTGTGTTTTTTATGTTTGCAAAATTTTTAATTTTTTGTTTTTATATATTTGCATTGTCTGGATTATATTGAATTTTGTGTTTTTTATATTTGCAAAATTTTTAATTTCGTGTTTTTATCTATATTTGCAGGATTGTTAATGGCGGCGGGTGTTGGTGTTTACCCAAATGGATGGGACAGTCCTGAGGTCCAGCAAGCATGTGGAAACATCTCACGTTCATATAATCTCGGTAAATAACATCATGACATTATAAAACTGTATTTCATTATATGATACTTATAGACCCAATCGTAACTACTCGGGTATTTCCGTCACTTTCTTTAGACATACGCCGAGGAGATCCGATTGTTATAGACCCTGCAATCTGCTTAAAATGGTTCCCGTTCCATGTTGCAGTGTACAGACAAGTCAACGGGAACCAGTTTACAATCTGCTTAGTACGTTAAGGGGAGGTAACCTTGTTTGCATACGATAGAATAAGCGATAGCAAGCCTTTGATCACAGGCTGAATTATCGTACCTTGGCTTTAAACAGGAGCCCTGTCCAATATATGAATGTTAATATTCTATTTACTTAAATACAACGAAAGTAAACTTGATTTGACAATAATTTTTTTTCGACGAAAAATTGATTCTCCCTCGCGTCTGTTATAGAGATAAATTGACGCCGTGTGGGGGGGGGGGGGGCTTTATTTTTTGCCGAAAATTTCTTTTTGTAAGGGACAGGGACCATATTGAAGTCCAAGCTTTGATCCTTTAACATGTAGACATAATAAAGCCCACCCAAAGCGATAGTTTCCGTTGTTTTGACGTTATATTTTAATTGAATAAGTCACGTTGTCACCCGAGAGATATTTAAAACAACGTGAGAAGTCAGAGCATAGTTTCCTTGTTTTGAAGTTATTTTGAATAAGTCACGTTGTCACGCGAGAAATATTTAAAATAACGCAAGTGTTCAGGCGAGAATTGTAATTTAAACGTGAATTACTGAACAGCACGTATGTAATACACAAAGTATTTTTTACGTAAGCCAGTGAAGATGATGTTATGAAGTAATCGTCTTTCAGTGTGCGATTGTAGAGAGATAAATTACCAGCTTGTTACACAAGTACAGATAAATTACGATTCCGACACATAAAACTTTTCATCTTTGTAATCTCCCTGAGGTATAAAAATACCCATCATTAAAGAGTTATCGCAGAAAATGTGTGATGGAAACAGAAATAACTTGTCAGCTTGTCAGATGTGAAAGCTATTGAACTCGCCTTCTGTAATGCGCTGAATCAACTGAAATAAAATACAGTCAGTCATTTATAAATGACCACCTTTACTTAAAACCAGCCGTATGAACAACGGTCAAATTATCAGCTCATTTTATGCCCCCGTAATATCGATAGATCGAGGACATATTTTTTGTCTGTATGTCTGCCCTTTTGTCCAACAGTCTGTCTGTCTGTTTGTACCAAACTTTGACATTGCCTATCAAATCAAAACGCTTCCAAATAGAATCTCAAACTTCACTTAGTAATTATGTTGGCTCCTCATGACAACCTCTACAGGACCTGCTCATTTTCAATTCAATATATCGAAGGGCAAGATCACCCTGAAGGGCACTGTGTTTTAAAAACACATCTCGTTATTAGTATAACGAATCAAAGTTACCTCTGAATGAAGTCCAATTGTACATAATGACACACAGTTCTTGATGTTTTGCCAAGGTGACCTTTGTCCCAACATTTGACTGTATTAAGTACCATTTAGATAGATGTTGATAACCATATTTTCGTCTCCAAGGGATATATCGATTTCACTACGTGTTGTATATCTATTTTATTATATTTTTACGATTTCTCTCTTTTCTTTTTCAGGTGATTGTTCGTTGTCATGGTGTTTTTATCTGACGTCAGCAGGAATCGGAATGACTCTGATGTGTTCGGCGCTCGCATTCCATGCGCCTAAACGGAAGCAAATTATAACCGGATACGCTTTGTAGTGATGATATTTAATATCCGGTGTAGAAAACGACGCGAAAACTATGCAGCACCATGTCTGCGATTGATCTCAAAAGTGTTAGAAACTTCATGATATTATGGAATAAGGATATAAAATGGCATTTTCAGTGTATCATGTAAACACCGGACCCTCATCCGTGACGAGGGTAGGTTACTGTGAAAGTTATCCTCGTGGCAGAGTTGTTAGACTGGTTCCTGATCCATGTTGCAGTGTACCGAACAGACAAGTCATCGGGAACCAGCTTACGTTATTACTCTAGGTTTTACTTTTATAGGGGGCAACAACTCCTACAGACTTGAGATTTAACTGGCTCCCGTTCCATGTTGCAGTGCAGCCAGAGTCAATGGGAAACACTTTAACCTAAGATATTATGACACAAATAAAAGATATTATATATCACCACGTCCTTAGATACAATTCATATAATATCAGGTGACGCACGAAACATTAATGATACATGTTGTAAAAGCAATTAGTGTATATGTACAATGACAATGTATTTAAGCATGAAATATGGCAGTAAGTCAGTTACATTGTCATGCCTACTGAACACACTTCATATGTTAAGTTATTAACTATGTAGTATCGTTTATGATCGCTTGTTTGTTTACGTGCAATGATATGATTGATTTGTATTGTGTATAAAATTAGCTCGGTAGTGCCGTTAAATGTCGCAATGCCGTAAAATGTCGCACTTTCCGTTAAATGTCAGAACGCCGTGAAAAGTCGCATTTTCCGTTAAATGTCGTCGCACTTACCACTTAATGTCACAACCGTCTCTAAATATCGCAAATTCTTCTGCCATTATATGTCGCAATTTTAATGTTAAATGTCACATGCTTTTTTGCGTCGCTAAATGTCGCAACGGCAGAAGAGTTTAAAACATTTAACGGAGGTTGTGACATTAAACTACAACGATGCGACATTCAACGGTGCTACAAGCTTAATTTAGGTATTGTAATGACACTAAGTGTTTTATTTATGCATAATTTTATTCACATTCATTTCACATAGTTTGTGTCCAGTTATGATAAATTATATATACATGTATGTACATTATGTATTTTGTTTAACATTTTATTTTAATGTACACACGCAAATTGACTAACCCTTAATAAAATTTACAAATTCTAAACATTGTTTGATACTTGATGACTTCTAAGCTGGTTCCCATTCCATGTTACAGTGCATCAAACCGTTTGTATAGACAGAGTCAACAAGAACCAGTATATACATGTACGAGCGGTCTACGGTACAACAACCACGATTGTCTTTCTTAAATACTAATAGTGAAGCAAAAAATTTACTTCACTAAAATAAGGTTAAATTAACTGCTATACCTGTTCCTTACATACAAAACGTGAACGAATTCCACGAGCGCAGAATGGGAATGAAATGAGAACCAGCCTTCCCCTCATCCAAAATTCAAGGGAAGCTACTTTGTAAGTCATCCCTTGATAAGCCTGGCAATAGTAATAAAGAAATAAGGAATGGTTTCAACGTAAGACATGCGTACTTGATTTAATTCTTGAAACATAATTCTGTCTTTTACTATAACACCGGACAGTATTGCCATAAGGCCATGGTTGACAAAAACAATTTGAAATTAGAAAAATATAATGTGATCAATTGAGACGCAGTTGTACGCCAGTACATACGCAACAGGGCAATTCGTCCTTATGTCTGCTATTCTACATGTACTTCTATCCTTAAAACCATCGTTTGTTCGAAGTGTTTAGTGTTTATGGTTTTCAACGTTTCGCAATAAAAAAAGGTTTCTGTCTCGGACGATTACCTTCAGTTCTTTGATACCCGAATTTCCCGGAGGTATATCAAAATAGCGTAGTATTTTTTATGTGATTTTTGGCTTTGTCTACTGATCGAAGGTAGATTAATATTCTTATTCTTAGTTAGGAACGTGAGAAGCACGCACATGTTCCTTTGAAAAGCGTAGATTAAAATTAAATCAATGGCTTGCATAAAGAAGAACATGACAAATAATTATAACGGACACATACAGGTACATTCGCAGAGAACTTATATTTATATGGATTTTATAGCAAGTTTTAAAGCGTTTCCCTATATAATCCATACAGAGTTAAACTGGGCAATTGTGGTTTATCGAGTCATTTCAAGGGAGATAACAACATCGATTAAGCCGGTTATCAGTTCATTATTGTTCCATATGAATTCGATTTCGAATACATAACCGCAATAGGGCATTTTTTCAGCACTTTGAAATGTTGCAGTGTCGTAGGAACCGAAGGGACTAGGGGAGAGGGCTTAGTCCCCCTAATAATTTTGACTGTAATCACAATCAATGGGGCCTATATTTTTATCTCCTACAGCCGTTGTCAGCCAATATCTAACGTTAGCCCTCCCCCTATCTGCCCGGGAAATTGCCCCCTACGGGCCGGGGTAGATTTTATCCAATTTTATTCCGTAGCATTAAAAATATTTTAAAAAATTATAAAATTTTATACATTCAATAAGGGAAAAAATGAAGATGTTTCTTTCAACAGGTTTGCGTTGCTTGATAGGTGAAATTGAAAAATAACCGTCTGTAAACGTATAAAAATCACGGAATCGAGTGCCTATGGTCTGTACAAAGCCATCGGTGCACAGGAATTTTTTGCATACTATATATAGTATATAATATCAGTTGTTTCCCCATAATTTGTGGACCAAACACTGATACTGCCACCTGTGCTTCGTTGCACTGCAACATCTATTCAACCTATATAACAGCCAGCCGTACTGTCTATCAGCCAAACAAACCGGACTGTTCCGTTTATTGCTTACTCAAAGGAAATTACAGCTGCCATCGCCATTCGTATCCTGTAATCTGAAACAGCGAGAGTTTTGTGGCGCTTTGTAGTCTGATTCAAAAAAGGTATCCTGAATACATTTATTTATACCAAGAAGTAAAAGTATTTCCGAATGTAGGTTCATATTAGTCTACAAAGTACAGTGCAACCTTTCCAGAGTGGCCCTCTCTTGAGCATGACCTCCTTTCATCAACAGCATAATTTCCCCGAGTGTACGTTTTAACTATTATTTTAACCTCTCTGAAGCAACAACTCTCAACAACAACATACTTTTGCTTCTCTCAATGGGTGTTGCTTTGAAAAGGTTGCACTGTACAGTCATACCTGTATTGGCAGTCACCTCAAAATAAAGGCCATCCTACGAATAAAGGTAATTCTTTTATAAACCGTCATTGATTATTCAGATTAAAATGACCACTAAAAAGACCTCCTGCCAATAAAGGCCACCTTTTGTCTTTCCCAAATGGTGGTCTTTTTTCACAGGCTTCACTGTACATTAACACATCCCAAGCTACATATACTAGTAGACGTCACGTGTTTGTATATAACCAAGGTGATGAAATCAGTTTTAGTTCGTCTGTTGATCAAATATTCTGATAATTATACAAAACAGCTGCAGTATCTGTTACACGTCAGACATTGAATAACTGGTTGTAGTCAGTAGAGATACAATTCCCTTCATGATATGATAAACTGATCTCTGTTCTTATAAAAACAAACAATGGTCGTACTTAACGGTATTTCACCCCGAGCCTGTATACTTAGTTTTATTGATAGAGCGTTTGGTAGAAACGGTACGGCACGCGGACCTTGGGTTCGTGGGTTCGAGCCCTGAGCGCGACAAATATATTCTGTAACAATTTGTTTTAAGTTTAAGACGTAATATTAAGTAAGACTGGCTATTTGTCCTCCATCGCTGATCTGACATAAGAAGAACTAGACAGTAACTTAATTTGAACCAGGGTAGTACATACATGGACTGGACATGTTAGTATCCTTGAAAACAGCCCTGTATATACACTCAAATCAACTTATAAACCGCCAGTTCGGCTAAAATTTCTCAGAAATTATACGGCAGAAATTTATGAAATTGTGCATGCAACAATTACATTCAATTACCCGTAATTTTACAATATCTGATTGCATATTCACTTTCACATTTACCCATGCGAAACGTGTACTTTACTGTCGACTATATATTGCTCGTGTATCCCGTGCATTCAATGAAAATTAGGGCAGCATATTTAAACCGGTTTGGTTTTCTATACGCTATCATAAAAACATAAAACATGGCTCCCATGTCCGTAGAAGAAAGAGGCAGAGCAGTTGGAATGTTATCTGGCGTTCCTTTGTGACAGGTATACGTTCCTACAAGTTTCGATTACGAATTACGATTATCACTTGTTTGAAAAAAGTCTAATTAACGATTACAAGCATTTAACAAACTTTCAATATCATTACAGAAATAAAAAGATTTTTTAAAATTTATACTTTTAACAATCCATTTATATCGAACAGTATCAGATGGCGGTTTATAAGTTGGTTTGAGTGTATATACGCACATGTAACTATTATAATAAGCGTAGAAACCTTAAGAATTATAATTACTTTGTCACGAATGATTCTAGACGACTTTGAGTTCACGGTTGGTATTCCTTTCTCTGACATCTTTACTTAATAATTACGGTCAGTCCTATGTTAGCGGTCACCTCCGGATAAAGGACACCCTGTGAATAAAGACCACATCATTTGTCTTTCCCAAGGGTGGCCTTTGTTCACAGGTTTGACAGTGTAACGTAGAGTTCATAAAAAACTGGAACAGATGAATAAATACAGCTCACCATTGGTTTATGAAGCTTTGTATTTTTATTTCCCAGGAGGTTAGTGTGATGTAGAACCCTCAAAGCTATTTTACTACAGGCTATTCCAAGACCGGTACCCGGCCCGGGAGGTGGGCCCTGTACTCTATTTTTGTATGATCCTTTGTGTTGGATAGATTCTGGAGCTAGGGGACCAGGGAGAAGATAGTATTTGGGAACGGTGGAATCCTTATCGTTTTTATGATTACATTTGTATCGCATAACGTGCGGTAGGTCGCGCAAGCAGAAACAACAGAAATCTGTTTGTGCCTTATGGAAAAAATCTAATTGCTGATTCAAAGAAAATCTTATCAACAATCCGAAACACTTTGACATTGTTTGGCATCATAGAATATCATAGACGTGTTTTTTATGTGAGCAGTATAACTGGGTGGTAGGATTTGATGGTAACACGAGTAGATCCTCGTCGATAGATCCTCGTCGAACTAACTGACGGTTTATCTGAGTTACAAAAAAATAATATCAGTAGTAGTCGGAATTTGGCAAAACATAATTCCATTATACAAATGGGGCAAAACTATGTAAAAATCTGTACTGAACCCGAATTGACGCTGTTTATTGGTATGAAGCGGCTATTTTTAGAAATAATACGTTTCCAATTTTGTCTGAAATTTCGTAAGCGATTTACTATGAGATAGGAAGAAAGATAACTCAGCCAAGACTGTACCTTATTCCAAATTGAGTTGTTTCCCTTGGTATTTATTTTGTATGTACGCGACACTTTTTGCGAAAGAAAAACTACTTGACTTTCTGTGAAATTGAGATAAATGATAACACACTGAAGGATAGCATACGTACTTTCAACCAGGGACTCTAAATAATGCGGAGTTCCTGTTTCAATTTAATGCGCAAATAAAACTTAAGAAATGTAAATCTAACGCTCGTGTTATAATTACTCTAACACCCAAAATGGCTGCGCCCTGAAAACAGAATGTATAGTAATCTTCTCTAGAACTAAAAAAATGTCTGGTGAAGAGAATAAGAAACCCGAGGCTCCTAAAGCCGACATGAAAGAATCAGGTTTGAGAAGTTTGCGAACAACAAATGCATTTAAAATTGTGAACTTCGAGTTGTTCGCTAAACCAGTGAGTACTTCTCATGTAACAATATTTCGGATAACACAATTTTCGGATATAATCATAAATGTAGCTAAACTGTTTCGTATCCGTCTAGCTCATTCAAGTACTAACTAGATGTGAAATTTTGAGGTTAAATTATGACCCTTACCTGTTATAAAGTCAACTTTAATTTTACATGTGATAGTAAATCTGATCCTAGGCCCTACAATTTCTCTAAAGCTTAACTTTAAGATTTTAACTTAACAGGGTCTAAATGTGAGCCTTGCTTATTCAATGTAAACTGAATTTAAGATAAATGTCTGACAAATTGTGGCTGTCTGGAATTTTACTTAATATAGTATTTAATGTTGTGTTTACGTTTACGCAGTCAATCAAGACTCAAGTCAAGGTCATAAGGTTAATGTCTGGTTCCCAGAGTTTCTGGTTTACTTGCAGGTTGCCCCTAGACTTCAAAAGTCGGGTTCAAAATGGCCCTTAGCTGATAGAAATTTAAAGAGTTGACAAAATTTCCTACTATTGTGATAACAAATTTGACCCTTTGGTTCCAATTCTCAAGAGTCAAAAACCTTATTTGCGAATTTCAAGGGTCAAAATGCCATTTTATGGTTCTAAAGAGAGCCCTGACTTGCATTATCTGTACATCAGACTGTAGACGAGAAGACATGTTCATTCATTAACCTTAGATGGCTTCCAATCATGAACATTTTTCTTTAATTTATATAAGCATTGCAATAATTCTAAAACCTATTGATTTATTATTAATATTAAACCATTCATCGAATTAGTGGGTTGCCCCCTGCTGAAAGCTGTTTTTTCCTGCTTTAAGTCTTTTTGGGGACAACCTAATTTTGTTAATATCATGAAACACAATCTGTTAATATCATATTACATTGTAGATATGCCCGATTAAGTCAGGGTGTTGATTTTTAGTTTTATCATAGCATATGATAAGTACCTAGATCACAGTTGTTCATTATTTTTCAGAATAAAAGAGTTATGGGCCTTGGTACAGCAGCGTTCTTGGCTGCCTGTGGGTATATACTGTATGTCAGAATGACTGATGAGTATAAGGATGTCCCTACATATAATACCATGAATGAAGATGGAACTATCACACGGCGAGTAAAAACATCCAAGTGGGATTAAGGAACTGCATAGACGTCTTGTCAATAAACATTTTGTGATATTCATTTGAAATACATACATATGTACATTGTACACTCAAACCTGTGAATAAAGGACACCCTTTGGACTGACAAAATAGGACCTTTATTCACAGATGTTCTTTATTAGGTGTTCAGTTTGTTCTGAACATGTTTTCAAATAAAGCCTATATTCTGAGGTGGCTGCAAAGACAAGTTTGCCTGTATATACAAAATACTGTATACATCAGTAATTGTTGAGGAGTTTATGCTGTATATTTTTATGGAACATGCGTATTGCTGCTTTGAATAAAGAATATATTCACATGTGTACCCAAGAAAGTGATGACCAAGCTGTTGAATAAGTTATAGATCTTGACAAAATACTAGTGGTTTACATTGTATGTTGAGTGCAAACATTGACAAGAAAATGTCTACATGTTTTTCAGTGACACTACTGAATCTTGAGTTTATTTGTTTATTTAAATCTGGGTTATGATATCATTGTGTGTACTTCCTGAAGTATAAACTAAAGATTTGCGTACATTTTACAAAAAATCAAATTCCTTGATTATATTCATTATGATGTTCATCTGTTGAAAGATAAAAGCTACACATGTGGTTATATTACAAAGTTGCATTTCATTGATTAAGCAAAGAACATTATCATTATTTTAGCAAATACTGATATAATATCAGGACAACTTTAATAAATACTTCATAGTCAATATTATGTTTTAATGTTTTTTTTGTGAATAATATTATAAAAGTTGCAATTACTCATTTAAAAAGTCAGTTTCACTGATAAGAAATCTTTCTAGGTAAAATAAGTCCTGCTTTAGTTTTAACATCCAAAAAGCAGATGGGGCTTTAAGAATTAATTTTGAATATTTTGTGTCTCTATTTTTTTCATTAATTATAGCGAAACTTTATTCACACAAATGTGCTGTAGATTGAGAAATAATATAGTAATGATTATTATATAGGTAGTTTATTATTATACGCACTATTATAATGCACTCATCAATACTTTGCCCGCCCAGGGCAGCGGCAGGCTGACCCAAGCGAATTTGACATTTTTTAGATTTCTTATGTCTAACTCCCTACCCTAGGGACAACCATATTTGTAATAACCATATAAGCAAATGTGACAGAGTTTTTAAATTCCCGCCTGTTGTAAATGGTCTTCTGTCTAAAGTCCTGTGCATGCCTGCCGCCCCCCCCCCCCTGCCCTGGGCGGGCAAAATATTGACAGGCACATAAATAAGTATGTAAATTCCAGCCATAACCTAGGTCCTATTGCATAGTACATCATTGCAGGTCTGTTGGTGTGTTACTTACATGTATGTTTTGAATTGTTTGTGATTACTTTGATGATTTATTCGAAATAAAAACCATTTTTTGTGACTTCTGTTTTCATATGTGAATATTACTAGAAATAACCTTGCTTGATCTTCTGCTTAAAAACATTTGACCTTGACCCACCTTTGAGGTCGAGCAGTTAAAGTCGCTGACTTCAGATCACTGTGACTTCTCACTGATAGAGGGTTGTGGGTTCAAGCTCAGCTACCCACAATGTGTCTTTATGTGAGAAAGTAGGCAGTTGCTTATTGAGGATGGAAGTCTAGTACTGGTTCTTCCACGGAACGGTTGTTAAGTGAACTTTCCACCTCATATGACTCTGACTGTTTAAAAGGGCGTAAAAACTCATAAACAAACAAAGTATCCTTGTTTTTAACTTAGGCTAACATTGAGTTCTAAGTTTTAGACTTGATTTTATAATGTGATTGTAAAACTCATTTTAATCTAAAAGGTCAGCAGATTGACAAGGATGTGGCAATTCCAATTAGATCCATGAGTGGAGGGCCATAGATTCAAATATCAAACCACAGATCTTATAACATACTTTTTGTAGAAGTTGTTGCCTTTTTTAAAAAACAGAAAAACATTATTTATTACGTCTTTGTGAAGAAAATGGGGTAAATTGCTTTGCACATGTTGGTCTGTGACCAGACCTTGTTCCACCAATAACTAGAGAACGTTTTGGCCTAAGCTCTTCAGGTTTGTTTGGGAGGTTGGTCATCTCATGTAGATGGCCGTTATTCATTTTGAGGTCAGTACGTCAAAGTCACAGTGATCTTCCTGCACAAACCTTGTCTGACAAATAACTTGAGAACGATTTTTGGCCTTAGGTCCTCAGATTTGGTTGGGATGTTGGTCATCGTATGTAGAATAACCCTATTGATTTTAAGTTCAATAGGTCAAGGTCTTACTATCCAGTTGGCTGTTAGGGAGCATCCGTGTTTCACAAACACTTTTGATGTTGCACGATGACCTATATATTTCTTTATCACTGAGCTTTTGCAACTTTTTATCATGAGTCTTCATCGAAATGGATGTTCTTTTTTCTTTAATTTTTGAAAGATAGGTTACTCCCATGTACTTCAATGGGAATGTAAAGGGAAGATAACTCAAAGGAAAGTCATTGATTTTGTAAAATCTCAGGGTTTTCTATCATGGAAAACTATTAAAGTTTTGAATATTTCCAAAATCTGTTCGCCCTATTTTGAGAAAAAAAATAGGTATTACGATCCTAATACATTAAAACTGTGCGTTCAGTAATTGCTAATGCCACAGCTGGAATGCTTGACAATAGCCTTAGATATCAGTGTGTAAAGTAGAAGCAATGTTTTGGTATATATAACTTCCCTATACATTTGGTACCAGATAATAGAACTAAGTCCCATAAATGCAGCAAAAATATGTGACGACAAGCAAAATCAATACAAGTATGTGGTGTGGCTGCTAGACCAAACAGTAAATGCTACAGAGCATGAAAGCAAGGGTATAATCTAGTTAATAGAGAAATAACCCATTTAAAATTTTGTACGTCCAGTTAGGTTATGATTAATTCGAAAGTTGGCAATTATATTGGTGGATTGGTAATGGTCCAGGACGACAACTGTTTAAGTATCACAGGATTACAGTAAGCGGTGTTTGTGCTTGACCAAAGACACATACAATACATATATAGTATAGGTCTTTGGCTAGACAAAGCGGTACATGCATACTCAAGTTAATGAAGAAAGAGCATTACAAAACAGTTGAAGTCCTAATCCAGTCATGGTTGGATGGATCTGGAATGGTCCAAGCCAACAACTGTCAGTATCAAAGCGGTAGACGAACAATTGTGTGCACTAAAGCTCGGACAAGCGGACCGAAATTGTCCATTAGATTCTAAATCCAGCCAAGGTCTAAACGAAGCTGGGTGCGTTGGGAATTGTACTAGGCAATACACTAGTAACTGTTTATCAAAGTAATATACGTAATGGTAAATTGTACTTAAACTCAGGACGGAAACGGAAGACGCTATATATGGTCTCGCATTATTAGATGATGTGTGCATAAAATAGGACAACCAATTTGCGACTTAGTAACCGTAAATGTTACTAAATATATTCTGATATTTCCAAGTATGGTCAAATCATTTTCTAAGATATGGAATCTATATACATTGCTAGATCAGAAACTTCGTTCCAACAGAAATCTAGAATAAGCCTGTCATTATCAGCCATTTTTGTACCAGACAAATGTAATGGAAACTAAACAAAAATTCTGTTTGTGACTAGATTCGTCCTTTCTTACCATATTGCAAAAAAAATGCATAAGTATGATTTTTTTAAAGATGAAAAACCTCAAACGTACTTTCGTACATTTTTTTGTATATAAAAAAACTGCACCTCTGAAAGATTGGACAGGGGTCACTTGCGACCTTCGTCCTTTGACATATTGTTTGAATGTTGATTTATTTTTAGATGTAATCTACTTGTATACATGCGTTCGTGAATAATAACCCTCATACAGGATTGACATAGTTTCATGCTTATATAAATTTTTGACATATGGATTAATAACTAATAATCCTGCATTAACTCCATTTGAAAAACTCTGTTTTAATGAATTTGTCCGCTTGTTATTCTATATTAACACACCTCGACGTGAAGACTAAAGCATATTAGGTAGATATAATTTCTTGGTTTAATAATTATAATGATAAATCACAATTATTATTTGAATAATAAATCACATTAATTTATTTCTTACTTCATTTTCTAATAATTATATTTAATTTATAATTATATATTTTTTTATAATTATATATATATTTATGATTAAAAATAATTATGTACTTATATGTTAGCATTTGAATAAGAATTATTAAACAATATTTTTGATGAAACTGTATTTTTGAATAATTTAATATGCGATCAAAATGATTTTTTTGGCTTTATTTTCATCTAGTTGATTTTGGCCTCACCTAAATTGTATCAGTGTGTTTAAAATCACAGGCAGCAGTAACGGGCCTTTGATGCTAAAACTGTAACTCTGTGTAAAACACCATAATTTAACCCAACATTCACAATTTTCGTATTTTTTCATTTAATGTAATTCTGAAAATGTATTACAATTTTACCATCACATGCCCGTTACTTCCGCTTGTTTTTGAGATATGTTATTACGTATTTATTTGTGTATAAAAATGGCATAATTTGACATGAACATTGCACAGTTTGGGCTGTAGTGCTAAATTTCTTTCAACAAAGATGTAAATTAAAAACATTGTTGTTAACTTATTTCATCGTGTATCTGTAATTAACATAACATCATACAAGCATGTATACAGATTTGCTACATGACTGCCTTACAGTCATGTAGCAAATCTGTATACATGCTTGTATAATGTTATGTTAATTATTGTCACATCACTTCATGCTCATGTATGAACGATACTCATATACATATAATATGTTAAGGTTGATACTCCAGTAAGACACCTATATTTTTTCTTACAATAGAATCACTGGTATAAAGTATTGCAATGGACTTCGCAAGTGGTTTGCCCCTATGGTTCCTCCTGACCACGTTGCTATCACAATGTCTAGGTAAGTCATCTTTTAATCAATATCTTGAACACTATATCTTATTATATATTAACTGGGCAATCCTTAAGATATTTGGTTTATAGCCACATAACAGACTGTTCAAAAGTGTATGTTACGTGACCAAAAATATTTTTAGCGGTTTTGACAATAATATGTTTTGGGTCTTATATAAAATAAAAATACTTAAACAGCTTTTTTCTCTTGAGTTCGTATAAAAAAATGCTTCCCGCAAACCCATGGCCATTTGTGACGTCAAAAGTCACGTGGGTTATCCACACTGGGTTCTTTGAAACTGGGAAACAACTTGAAGGAAGAAGGGATACTAGAATAATTATGCAAGTGAACTTTTTCTGATTTATTTTTAGGCAAAACTTTTTATTGCCCGTACAGATCTGGTGGTGTGAACTATCCACAATTTGATCTGTACGCTGACAATATCCGGGTAGACACTAGAACCTCCATCAAATTCCAGACGAAAGGTAAATATTGCTTTCATACTTGAAGTGTTTGTGTTTTGTTAGTACAAGTATTCAACGTGTAGGTCTATTCTAAAATGGCAATTAAGATAATCAAAGTACTGAAAGTACTCTTGGAAACTGAACTTACATAGACTTGCACTGCAACATGGAAAGGGAACTATTTTAACAATGCAATGCGGATGTAGAAAGTCTGCATCATAATTCATTTGCAACAAGCGATTGACGCCAATGGAAAGCTGAAATATCGTTCAGTTTACAAAAGTAACAGTATTTTCGCTGTGAATTACGTAACATAAAAAAACGAGGTGGAACCATCTCTGGCTTTGGAACCATTTCATTACTGACAAACAATGTTCATTTTTGTATCTGTCTTTTTGGGCCGTTTCAATATTTTCCCTGTCTCTCATATTGAACGTGAAACCACCGCATTATTTCATTTTTATGAATGCTTGGGTCGGCTCATCCACGAAATCAAATCCCCACGAATCTAAATGCATAGATATAGTATTTCTTTTTCATAAATCGAAATCCACGAATTTATGTTCCCACAAAATAGCCATTTCAGTAAAACCCACGAAAATTGAGCCTAACGAAAATAAATGAAAATACAGTAATAGTTATATAGCCTTTGATAACACAGAAACTTGAAAAAGAAAGATAGAAATTAAGTATCTGAACGAAGGTCTACTTTATTTATTTATTTATTTATCAGTGTTTTAGCGGTCTTTACAACACCTATGGTTACTTCAAGGCCGCCTCAGAGATAGGGGACACAGAAAATCCGGGCATTTACATCCCTTCTCATTTTCGAATAGTTTTTCCCGATTATTTATCGTGCCCGGTCACGGTAAAGCATTGAAACAAACCTCGCCCCTTTTGCTGTGATTTTCTAGACACAGTACTTGCCTCGATAGCAGGGCTTAGGAATCAACTGCATTAAGATTTTCTGGATTTTTTTCACTTTGATTCTAAAATAGAAGCCTAATCATTTGCAGGAAAAAATGATGCCCACATACTGTTACAGTACAATCGTGCTGATTACAACAATAAAGTGATTGAAGTTGTACTCGGTGGATGGAGTAACAGCAAATCAGTGATACGTAATTCTCAACAAGGTTCCCCTAGAGCGGAGTATCGCGTAAGTATGAATGCCTTTGTAACATCTGTTTTATATAATACAGTGCAACCTCTCTAAAGCAACACTCTTTGGGAGAAGCAAAATTATGTTATTGTTGTTGAGAGGTTGTTGCTCTAGAGAGGTTAAATAGCTAAATCGTTATATGGGGAAAATCATGCTGTTGTTGAAGAGAGGTTGTTGCTAAACAAAGGGCCGCTCTGGAGAGGTTGCACTGTACAATCAAACCTTTGTTAGTGGCCACCTCTAAATAAGGGTCAACTTGTGAATAAAGGGCAATGTTCTTAAAATCTTCATTAATTCTATAGAACAAAATGACCTCCGAATTAAGGCCGTCTGTCAATATAGATAATATTTTGTCTTCCTCAAGGGTGGCCTTTGTTCATGTCTAGTCTTACATGTTTATACTAGCACATATGGTTTCTCATAGTTTTCTGTTTTATTGATACAAAAGAATAAATGCTTATCTATGAACCATTTTCATGTCAAAAAAGTGTTTTGTATGTTTTTATTACAGTCCAGTGTTTTATCCTCCTCCAGCTACCGATGGTTCTGGATCTCGTGGACGGGTGGGGTTGTAAAGGTAAGATACTTTGTATGTTTCTTATATCATTCAAACAGTATTACAAGGTCAGAATAAACTCGGATATAAAGAAAAATCGGATATAGAGAAAATTCTATCTATTATAATATTATAGAGAAAAATCGGATTTCAATAAAATCGGTTGTAAAGAGAAAAATCGGATATACAGAAAATTCGGTAATAGAGAGAAATCGGATACAAAGTAAATCGGTAATACAGAGAAAAATCGGACGAAAGGAAAAATCGTATGTATGGAGAAAAATCGGATATAGAGAAAAATCGGACAAAAAGAAAATCGTATGTACGGAGGAAAATCGGAAATTAAGAGGAAAAATCGTAAGTACAGAGGAAAATCGGATATAGAGAAAAATCGGACAAAAGGAAAAATCGTATACATACATGTACGGAGGAAAATCGGATAAGAGGAAAAATCGTATGTACGGAGGAAAATCGGATAAGAGGAAAAATCGTATGTACGGAGGAAAATCGGATATAGGGGAAAATCTGATGTATAGAAAAATCTGATACAGAGAAAATCGGATAAGAGGAAAAATCGTATACATACATGTACGGAGGAAAATCGGATAAGAGGAAAAATCGTATGTACGGAGGAAAATCGGATAAGAGGAAAAATCGTATGTACGGAGGAAAATCGGATATAGGGGAAAATCTGATGTATAGAAAAATCTGATATAGAGAAATTCGGATGTAGAGATATTTTATTATGCGTTCCTAATCACGCATGATCTGCATTCCTTTCTTTAGTCCAGAAATCAACAATAGATCACCATTTCGACATGTGATCTGAAAGAACAATTGTTGCAGTACCTTAACACCACAAAGGTTACACCATAGACGAGAAAGTCTGAACCATTTGTATTTTGCCTTTGAAGTGACACTTGCAAATTAGAAAATCACATTATATTTTTTTGTATCCTTAAGAATCGAAAATAAATATACCTAATGTGCAAATGACATTTACTTGTACATACAAACAACATCGAAAAATATTATTTACGTACATTACAGGTTGGAAAAGGCAGTACCATTGGTTCAAGTACCGTCATGAGTTGGAGCGGATTAACCCATGCAATCAATGGCATCCGTGTTAGCTATGGTTATAGTAGTGATGGATATTTCGACTTCGAGGAAGCCGGTAAACATTTTGGACATCTGTAACTTAAAGCTTATTTCTTTGTTTTCTCGTCTCGTATCAGATTTAGGCGTAGACATTTTTAGTTTCAGGTTGGTACCCGACCTACGTTAAGTTTCCTCCGCAGCCTTTGACTTTTTATTAGGCACGAGGAACGCTACACACACTTTCTCATTTGTTTACCTTCCCACACGCTTTCAAGAGTTGATTAAAAAACTCGACTTACCTACAAGGCAGATTTGTAAAGAGCATGTAACCAGGAAAAAACAAAGTTTGGGCATAAATGCAATAATTTGTTCCAAGGAAATCTACTTCAAACCTTCGAAAGCCAATGTTGTCATTTTCAAGTAATCTAGTTCATTTTTTTGTAATTCTAAATCGTTTTGAATTGCACAATTGTCTTCCATTGATGTACGTCGTGATATACATTCAGTCGTATACCATTTATTTCAATTATCCATTTATTTCATTTATCCATTTATTTCATTTATTTCTTTTAGTAAATGGAGGATGGTCAGACTGGTCAACGTGGGGCGCATGTTCCGTAACTTGTGCATCTGGCACTAAGTCAAGATCGAGATCATGCAATAATCCAACCCCTGCTGCGGGCGGGGCATCCTGTTCCGGAAGTACAAGTGAATCTTCAACATGTACTCTTAGTGAATGTCCAGGTAAGAAAAGAAAATATAAACAATAATTCATTTCATATATAAATATACTTAGTAATGATATACTCGTATGGTTGTTTTTAAATCTATAAACTGGTGAAACTTGATTGGACCAAACAGCCTGTCACGATACCTTAAGGACGGGAATATTCATGTGTACTTTCTGGTTAATTTCAGACAAAACTTATTACTGCCCATACAGATCCGGTAGTGTGAACTATCCGCAATTTGACTTGTACGCAGACAATATCCGGGTAGACACAGTGACATCCGTCAAATTTCAAACAAAAGGTAAATGTTGCTACATAATTATTATGTTTCTGTTCTATTAATACCCTTACACTCTAAAATGACAATTATAAAAAAGTACAGTGCAACCTCTCCAAAGCAACATCCTTTGGGAGAAGCACATCATGTTGTCGGTGAGAAGTTGCTGCACAAGAGAAGTTAAATCGTACAGGTGGGAAACATTCTGTTTTTGAAGGGAGGTTGTTGCTCAAGAGAGGGCCGCAGTGGAGAAGTTGTACTGTATTTCTCGCTGAAAATCCACGTTTTACCAGTGTTAATGAGGTTCACGTGATATGGTCGTGAGGTGTTAACTGGTGACATTAAAGTACATCTTAAGTATGTTTGAAAGTTTGAACTGTTCCAGTGTAAATAAAATCCCAGTATATCTCTTTGCGATCAGTTCAGTATAAAGATACCCCACTCATTTTCGGACCGCTTTCAATATTTTCCCTGTCCGTCATCTTGAGTATGAGACCACCCCAATATTAAGACCATTCTTGTTTGGTACTGCAGGTGGTCGACAGATTGAGGTTAGCTGAATGAAAACCATTTTGATATTGGTCATGTGACATTGATATGGACGTCACATAACCAAGACATTTTTGTACTTATTCATATGTTTGTAACGAGGTACTATTATGTAATGTATAAGTTAATTACTGAATAAAATCGTGTTCTGTTCTGTTGTGTTCTTGAGAACATTTTTTTTGTTTGGATGGTCAACAATAATTAGGTTATTTTAGTCTTTGAAAGCACAGAAACTTGAAAAGAAAGATGGAAATTAAATACAAGAAAACCGTACTCCCCACAAACCGGAATTCCCTGAAAATCGGACTCCCCACAAATCGGAATTCCCTGAAAATCGGACTCACCACAAACCGGAATTCCCGGAAAATCGGATTTTTCAAGTCCCATTTTTTTCGGATTTATCAAGAGTTCCTGGAAAATCGGAATTCTCTGGAAACCGGACCTTTGGTCAAATCCGGAAGGGGTAAGATTTTCAGGAGTTTTACTGTACTAGGACAAATGTCTAAATTTTAAGCCGCAGCTATATACAGTTCTTCTGGATTTTTCTTCACTTTGATTCTAAAATGAAATATTATTTTCAGGGAAAAATGATGCCCACATACTGTTACAGTACAACCGCGCTGATTACACAAATAAAGTTATTGAAGTTGTGCTAGGTGGGTGGGGTAACAGTAAATCAGTGATACGTAATTCTCAACAAGGTTCCCCTAGAGCTGAATATCGCGTAAGTATGAAAACATGTCTAACATCTGGTAGTCTTTAATTATACTTAATATAGTAAAAAAAGCACCCAAATGTGTTCTATCATAATTGTCTCGGCTGTTTGATTATAAGGGAACGAGAAAAAACATTAATTTTGAGAAAATAATATTTCTTCCTATTTTGGGGTATACAGCTAACATATTACTCGAAATTTCCTAGACTTTGTGAAATCAAACTTATACATGTTTTTTTTTTTAATTGGGAAACATACTTTCCGTGTACGCAAATCAATAGATAGGGTGTGTACAGCTATGTCGTTTTGGCGTGACACCATTCCATGAATATTATGTTGACGTATCAAAGATCTCGAATAAACAAAACTGTATTTTGACCCACAGACTATAAAAATACATTTCTAGTCTGTAAGTTGCGACACAATATAGAAGGTCAAAGCACATTAATTTTTACTGGTCACTCTACACATTTCGTATTATTTTGTTTACAAAATTTGCATTTTACAAAAGAGTTAGTACTTATCTATGTAATGTTTTCATGTCAACTGATATTAAGGTGTCCTGTATGTTTTTATTACAGTCCAGTATTTTATCCTCCTCCAGCTACCAATGGTTTTGGATCTCATGGACTGGTGGGGTTGTAAAGGTAAGATACTTAGTGTGTTTTTGGGTCATTTACATTATTACACGATAAGAATGAACTCAGAAAATCGGATTACATTTTGTACAAGAGAAGTTGATAAACAGAAAAATCGAATGCAGTGAAAAAATCGAATGAAGAGAAAAATCGAAATGAAAAAAAAACTGATTTCGAGAAAATCGGATATACAGTATAGATAATTCGGTTATAGAGAAAAGTCAGGTACAAAGGAAATTCATTTACATGGAAAAATCGGATTTAGAGAAATCGGATAAAGAAAAAATCGGATATAGAGAAATTTCGTTTCTAGAAAAAAATCGGAAGTATAGAAAATCAGTTATATAGAAATAATCGGATATATAGAAAGTTCCGTTATTGAGAACATTCGGTTAAAGAGAAATATCGGATATATAGAAAATCTAATTCGGATAAAGCCGAGAAAATCGGATATAAAGAAAAATCGGATTCAGAGAAAATCGAATGTAAATTATTTGAAAATCATATTTTAAAATTCGTTTTTAGATACATTATTATACTGATCTGTCAGGGCTTGCGCTGGCTTTTTTCTTGAGCCATTTAGTTAGGTCTAAATGTTCCCAATGATTCAGTAGACATGGATACATTTATCGAATCTTCCCAATTCATACATGAGCGCATGCTTTAGTAAGAAGATCAAAATCATTCATAGATCACCTTATCGACATGCAAACTGAAAGAACAAAGATTGCAGTCACTTAACACCACTAAGATTACACCCTAGACGAGAAAGGCTTAACCATTTGTATTTTGCCTTTGAAATGACACTTGTCAGTAAGATAGCCACATAACGTTGGATAGCCTTAAGATCCGAAAAAAATACAGTGCAACCTCTCCAAAAAACACCCTTTGGGAGAAGCCAAATTATGTTGTTGAAGGGAGATTGTTGCTGTAGAGAGGTGGTCTGGAGAGTTGTATTGTACACCTGATGGGTGGGGGGTTGTAATGAGATTTACCCTAAATCGAAAAACATTATTCACGTACATTACAGGTTGGAAAAGGCAGTACCATTGGTTCAAGTACTGTCATGAGTTGGAGCGGACTCACACATGCAATCAATGGCATCCGTATTAGCTATGGTTACGGAAGTGACGGCTACTACATATTCACCAAAGCCAGTAAGACATATTGCATATCTGAAATTTCTCATCATTTGTTCGTTTGCTTTTCTTTGTAGCATTTGAATTATTGCTACGATAGATTCAAGGAAAATTTATTTTAAACCTCCGAAAGCCCATGAAGTCATTTTACGCCTTTTTCGCCCCATGATGTCTTGATGTGGCGCAGCGCTTTGCCCAAGGATTTCTTCCGTGTCGTGGTAGGTCAGCAGCACTTTTGAGGGTTTGTGGGTCTAATGAGCTATGTATGACTGCTTTCTGTGCAGAGTATGCCCGATTCATATCCACTTCTTCTATGTATTGGTGAGCGATGGCTGGCCTGTTCTTCGCCAAAGGTCCAGGTTGGATCTTCTATCTGGACATCTGATGTAGAGGGTCTGAGGCAGTTGTTTATGTATACTTTGTGGCCAAGGTATTTTGTACCTTGCCAGGTTTCTGCTCCATAGAGAAGGCCAAGTTCATGTACGGATTTAAATAATTATATTATGCAAACCCTTGATTCATTACGATTAAATAAAGTAATCATTTTCAGTATAAGAAATGTGACCTAAAAGGATCAGAGTTTAAACTTTGAATAAAGTTAAATATATTTTTAAGTTTAACGGGTTGAATAAAACGGTTAATCTATCTTAATGTGTCGTAATCCGAATATTGACCTAAACTAATTAATAAGATTTCCATTGTGCTAATGTCGTTTTACTATACAATTTACTTACATATTAATTAAATATTTAACATTTATTATCACATATGTATTAATTATTACTCCCGCTACACATTGACCTACCTTATTAAGGGCACCAACAGGATTAATATTAAGACGTTTGCCAAATGAACTTGGGGTTTAGTTGCTTTATTATAAAGCGATTACATAAAGTGTTTTATTTGTTCTTTTTATTACTAGTAATTTGTTCAAAAACTAAAAACATGTTTTTAACTAACCTGATTGATCACCGTTTGTGGCATCCATCCAGTGATCAAATAACAGGTGTTAAGGCCATTTTGTCCGAGGTTCGCTGTACATATTGGCCGTAGCCGTTAGTGCGAAGGCCAATACAGCTGACCGAGGACCGTTGAAATCACTCGACAAATATGAATTTCCCTAATTAATAAGCATTTCATTAATTAACTGTGTACATGTAATATGCATTCACTCGTTATGACGCGAATTTCAACAACCAACGAAAAGTCCGCATTTCATACTCCCATATAATGCTGAGGGTTTAAACTAATGGGAATGCCTGGAATCACGTATTGCCGAGTTTTGTCCGTATTAATTAGCCGATTTTTACTCGTATTGCCGAGTTTTGTCCGTATTTTGTATTGAGTGTCGTTTTCTTCAAATTTCCCCCTCTAATATCAGATAGTTAATTAAAATTATGAAATGCAATATGTCAAACGTCAAACTTTAGGTATAACTTAAATGTCATGCTTTTATTGTGCTAATTTGGAATATTTATTGAGTATCAAATTATATACTTGTCGTGAATCTGAACTATGGTTATATGTTACTTAAATATATTTTGTGTTTATAATGCATACTTGTATATGTTTGTTTATCTGGGGAGAAATACAATATGATAATAATACACGGTATTTCCATTTAATGCCGTGTCTCTATGATGTCAATGTCACAAGAGGTGATTTAAAACACTATTTTATAGTCAATGGTGGCTGGTCGTCTTGGACAACCTGGGGATCTTGTAGTTTGGCATGTGGTTCCGGTCAACAGACAAGGTCAAGGTCATGTGACAATCCTGCTGCACAATATGGCGGTGCTGATTGTGGCGCTGACAACCAGGAGTCCCGGGCCTGTAACACCCAGCCATGTATCAGTAAGTTCGAAATTATTTATTTCTGCCAATTAAAGAATATAGCATCTCTTCACAGAAATATTTCTTTAGCTTACGTAATATACATGTAATAAGGAAGCGCAATGCTTTACCTCTACGGAGCAAAATCATCTAAATAACATCTTTTTGCTCCAAAATGCCATTGCTTGGTACGCCAACAATACGTTCATGATAAGTTAAACTACGTTTGCATATATTACACACTACAATCAAATCTGTGAACAAAAGCCTTGGGAAAGACAAAATGTGGTCTTTCTTGACAGTAGGCCTTTATTTAGAAGTCATTTTGCTCGAAATATTAAATGACCTTTACTCATTGAATGGACTTCATTCGGAGATGGTCGCTAACCCAGATTTTACTGTATCAACACTTACCGTTGTGTCTCTGTAATGACGAGTGAACTCAAAAAGTGTTGTAAAACATTTTTTATAGTCAATGGTGGCTGGTCTTCTTGGACAAGCTGGGGATCTTGTAGTCTCACATGTGGCTCCGGTCAACAGACAAGGTCAAGGGCATGTGACAATCCTCCAGCACAAAACGGTGGTACTGACTGTGGCGCGGACAACCAGGATTCACGGGCCTGTAACACCAACTCATGTCCCAGTAAGTTCGAAATTATTTCTGCCGATGAAAGTTTAGCATTTGTTATTGTTAGAAAAATAAGGTTGTTATTAGATGTTCAATAACAAAATGGAATAAAATAATTGTGGTGTGTTTTTCCGCAATTTAGATTTTTCCAACTACATGTAAAACATTTATTCTACGACCGAGAACGAATCTTGTTTATGATATTCGAATATTCATTTTTTATATTCGAATATTCGTTTTCATGGCTAGTTTGTTAGAATCCAATATGTCTGTTCCTTTCCTCATACATCGTGTCCGAAATCGGTTGTTTTTGAATACTATGCATGTTTTAGTAAACACAGTCTCACTATGTTTATTGAAAAATTATTAATTGATAGCTTGCATCTAAATGCGACATGAACTACAAACATTCACGTAATTGCGATTTTTAATCATATTTGATTAGTTGACAGTAATTTTAAAGTAACTTTCAAAAACAGTATAGTTATCAGTATTTCCATTCTGTTACAACTTGTATGGATTGGTTACTTTGTTAGTGTGTACCAGGCGTATTATTATCCCGGTGGGTTACAAGTATTTATGTTTGCAATCAAACCGAGTACTTTGTGTTGAAAACAATAATGATCGACCGGTGAAGGAAACCATAAAAACTTGCAATCCCACCGTATAAACGAGGCATGACGGGAATTGCCCGAGTGGTAACGATTGCTAGAACTTGGTACCTTCGGTAACTCCCGCCAACTCTCGCCTAACTCCGTTAGATATGCAAGCGTTAACAAAGACATTATTTTATAGTTGACGGAGGCTGGACATCATGGACAAGCTGGGGATCTTGTAGTCTGACATGTGGCTCCGGTCAACAGACAAGGTCAAGGGCATGTGACGATCCTCCTGCACAACATGGGGGTGCTGATTGTGGCGCCGACAACCAGGATTCACGGGCCTGTAACACCAACTCATGTCCAAGTAAGTTCGAAATTATTTATTTCTGCCGATGATATATACATTCGCAAAATGAAATGAATGGTCTGTACCAATTGAAACAATTTGTTTATTAAAGGCGATGTTCAATAATGCTTAATGAGTTCTCATTAACTTTAAAATAACATATGTCACCTTTTCATGGGTCATTAATATTATAACAAAGATTCTTATCATTACAGAACAGAATAGAACAGAATGTATACTTTTGTCAGTATGTTGCTTTTTTTTAAAGAAAAACTGGACACGCACATTTGAAATTTTAGATTATGTTCTCTATTTGTTATATTGTTTAAAAAGTTGACGGTGCTTGGACTACGTGGACCTCATGGGATACATGTACGGTGACCTGTGCGGGTGGTTCCCAGGGTAGGACAAGGTCATGTGACAATCCCCCGGCACAACATGGTGGCACAGACTGTTCTGGTTTGAATTCTGAAACACAGATCTGTAATGCATTGAATTGTCCGAGTAAGTTAAAGCATTTTTTTTGTGTGTACGCGATTCATTATAGTCACACAATAGTACAACCTCTCCCAAGCAAAATCCTTTGGAGAAGCGAAATTTTGTTGTTGTTGTTGTTGTTGATACGCTTTTGCTCTATTTAAACGTATAGTTAAATCGTGCAATGGGAATAGGTATGCTGTTGTTTGGAAGGTTGTTGTTTAAGAGAGGGCCGCTTTGGAGAGGTTGAACCGTAATCATTGATATATTGATCTACTTTGCATTAACACATTTTAAAAATTTTGTATGACTGTTCAATTGTTGAGATACTATGGAATCATTCATTTTCGTTGGGAATTTAATTTCGTGGATTTCGTAGATCGGCTCATCCACGAAATCAAAACCAAACGAATTTAAATGCAGAGATAAAGCATTTTTTCAAATTCACGAATTTCTGTCCCCACGAAATAGCCATTTTAATAAAATCCACGAAAATTCAGCTTAACGAAAATAAACGAAAATACAATAATTAAGTACATGTATGCATATTTATGTTTTATCCATGAATGAATTGATTGATCGATTGATTGATTGATCGATTTTAAATTATCATGAAGCCAAAAATGTTAGCCTGACTGCACATCTATTTTCTATTAGTTGATGGTGATTGGACACAGTGGGGAGCTTGGTCCTCTTGTGGGGTCACATGTTCAGACACGCCCCTATATGTCACCAGAGATCGTACTTGTACCAATCCACAACCACAATATAATGGTGCAGGCTGTGCCGGGAACGCCACGGATACCACAACATGTAACATTAACCCGTGTCCAGGTGAGAACTGAATTTTTACTGATATTCAACGAGTTCATTACGATAATATACCGTATATTACGATTGTAGTAAATTTGTTTTGAATTGTGTGTTTTGTTTGCTTGCTTGAATTTTACGCCCCCTTTAAACAGTCAGAGTCATGAGGCGGACAATTCACTTAACCGTCGTTCCTGGGAAGAACCAATCCTCCGTAAGCTACTGCCTACATTCATACATAAAGAGGCATGGTCGGTAGCTGGGCTCGAACTCGAGACCCTCTATCAATGAGAGGTTGCAGAGATTTGAAGCCAGCGACCTTAAAGCCCCATTAGCATTTTGGATGTTTTATCCGAACGTTATCTGAGTTCACGTGCACTATATGTTTTTACGCGTACCATGTAAATTTGATACATTAATATAATATGAATACGGATTACCTGTATTGGAATTTATCACTTCATCTTTCTATATTGATGTTGTTTTATTGTCATGTTGAAAATACAGCTCAACCTCTCCAAAGCAACACCCGTTGGAGTAGCAAACTTACGTTGTTGTTGAGAGGTTGTTGCTCTAGAGCGACCTGCTCTGGAGAGGTTGTACTGTATAGAAAAAAGGTGTAAAAAGGTTATCGGTATTACGAAGTGGTCACTAAGTGGAGTTTTACTGTATACATACATGTATTACTGTTGCTTCTTACTGTTGTTTTTAGTTGATGGTGCTTGGAGTAGCTGGGCTGCTTACGGGCCTTGTTCTGTAACATGTGAAGGTGGGATTCGAACTCGTGAACGTTTATGTGACGACCCTGCCCCAGTCTGGGGTGGCACTGACTGCATTGGTGACTCCTCGGATACTGGCACGTGCAATGAAAATAACTGTAACGGTACGTTACTGGGCTCAGATAAATGGGCAACATACAATGTAGTATAGATGTACACATGTTTTCCTTTAATAAACATCATAAAAGTGTAAAAGTAGGCGATAGAAATCGGGCTTAGGAAGCCTAAAATTCCCCCACGTTTCGCATCCATTAGTTTGGTTTCCGTCTACGATCTTACATGTGTATGGTATACTGTAAGATTTGCGATGGGTACATGACTAAGCAGCCATTAGCATAGTAACGCAAATATGTCTTTGGAACGAAAAGATACGTCATAAAATCAAAGCACTGAAGGTACTGTGGTTCTAATCAGGAGTTACGGTGAGTGCATACTGCGCTTGAACTCGAATGAGTACCAATTTCTGTACAACAATGTTCTGTTCACGTCCACACCACTCTTGATAAAAATAACGAACCAAGCCGCTTTCTAGCTTTTTACTAAGCTAACCTTGTAGACGTATTATTATGTGTTTTTTACAATGATACTCTTCATGACTGTTATTTTGTGTTTAGAGCTTCCTCCAGTGGACGGAAACTGGGGAACATGGGAAAGTTGGCAAGGATGTTCAGTTACCTGTGGTACAGGGGTACAAAGACGGTACCGAGGGTGTAACTCCCCGGCTCCGGCCAACAACGGACTTCCTTGCTGGGGAGATTTGTTTGAGGAGAACTCATGCTCGGGAGGATCAGCGTGTCCAGGTAAAAATATCGAGTACTAGTACCTAAAGAAATCATCTACTTGAAGATGTTCTTGTTATTCATACAAAATTATTAATGTTTTTCCACATTCATCAGTATGAGCCGTTAAGGACAAGACACCAGCACTCAACTGTATATAGACTGATTAATTTATTATTAACCGATAGGTTATATTTTAGATTTTGGTAAAAATGATAACCAACAGTTAACCAGGGTCAAGATGGCTGCTCTTGGTGTACCAAACGTTTGTCTTCCTCAACATGTCAGACGAGTAAATACACAAATGAAGGATCTTGATCACTCAAATACCACACACTTAATTTTTACTGGAAATAATTTCTTTTAACCTAAACTCAAATTTAATCCAGTTAAATAACTGGGTGCTGATTTATTTATTTATTATTCGTATTCTAGACGCTCGTGCATGGTTATAATTATGAAAGTGTAACAGCAAAGCTTATCAAAATCTTGTGTTTTTGTATTAAAACACTTGCCTTACTCCAAAGAATATTCGTAGAGAAGTATATTAATAAGATCAACCAAAAAGGTGATTATGGGTGTCCATTATTCGGAGGTGTCTGTAAACACTGGTTTAACAGTACTTTTATTTTCTATTTCAAACAGTCAGTGTTGACGGTAGCTGGGGAGCTTGGAGTACAGTTTTAAGTTGTTCTGTTACATGTGGCGACGGAACTTCTACCAGAATGAGATCATGTGACAATCCGAGTCCAAGCAACGGCGGCCAGGATTGTGTGGGAGAACGTATTGTTTTGGAAACTTGTTCACTCTCAGTTTGTCCTTTTGAAGCGAACTCTGACGGTTATGGAGGGTCCTACTCCAGCGTAATTAACCTTTTTTACGTCATTTTGTTACGTCATTCTTAAACAGTGTTCAAAACACAAATTGCTGTCAAAGTCCGTAATTGCAACTTCAGAAAAAGTGGTATACCGGTCGGTTTGGAATCAATGACTGCGCATGCGCAACACACCAGCCCGTATACTAAACAGGTTCCCGATTACTCTTATGTACAAAGCATTTAGTGCACAGGAACCAGTTAACCCGGATGCATTCGCACTTCTAGCAAAGATATTGCAATACAAGTGATTTTCTAAATGGTCCGAATTTCTGTTCATTTAATGTTAAAGTTACCAATTCAGTAATACGTAAGCCTGTGGGGTGATATTTCATTCGATTTTTATATCACCCACTTTTTAGGGGAAATGCTTTCCCTAAATGCAGTAACATCCCTTTGCTTTGTGTCAAACTGCGGGTAATATTTCGTTTGATCATATTTTAATACCAGCCCTGTTCATATTTAATTCAAATTGGTAAGCTTTATTCTGTATAATGTCCATATTCCTTTGTGGTACCCGTTCAGGAGATTTTTTATATTTTTACATCTTATTATGTTCTACGCTGTAGAGATGCCCTGACGGCTTTTTCACGTGTTTCTCGGGCGGCACCACGTGTATATCTGAAGAGTTCCGGTGTGACTGTGAGAATGACTGCGACGACAGTAGTGATGAGAATGAACTCTGGGCTGGTTGTACACTAGAAGATACTGGTTATTGTAGTTCGGCCAACGGTAAATATAACATACGCTTTAGTCAAACTTGTGACCAAAGACCACGTTTGGGAAAGACATATTGTGGCCTTTTTGACATGGTGGCCTCTAATCGAAGGCAGCCGCTAACACAGGATTGACTGTTCGACGCAGACTGGATGACGTGACACTTTTATGTAGTTTAGTCATTGTTTCATATGGTAAACGCAGGATCGTAGGAACCTGGGGGGTCTTGGGTTGTGGCTTAACTTTGGCTATAACGAATTCCAAGAGAGCTTATTACTGATTCATTTTCACAGTTTTGGAAGTTAATTCTTGGTCGAAAATATCCTCCTCCGTGCTTTGTTGGATGATAAAATATCTTTATTGAACCAAGTATTTAATTCATTTATCCATTTTGAAACCTACGGTGGCACAGAGGTGACATTTGTGCGATTCTTTAATGGTGGCCACGAGTTAGTATGTCGTGGCCATGAGTAAGTAAGTCGTGCGAACGAGATAACTAAGTCGTGGCCACGAGTTACTAAGTCGTGCACACATATAACTTAGTGCAATTTTGTTTTTATCTCGTGCGCACGACTTGCTTACTCTTGGCCATGACTTAAATAAGTCGAACACATGGCACCTCTGTGCCCACCGTAGAAACCAATATTTACCAGAGTGTTATTTCTTTCAGGTATCCACCGTAGTGAACTATTAACCGGAAGTGTACTAATGATTCTGGCGGTGAAATTGTTCAACATATTTTATCAGTGATTTTTGTATTTTATCAATATGACACATGGACAATTTTGAAATACTTTTAATTTGTACATTCATTATTTATTTACAGACATTCTATAACATTTGAAAAGTATTGTTGGATAATTATATACAATTATGTAGCATGATTCTACAATTTTCAATTAAACTCAGTTTTCGTGACCATTGTATAAACATGTATTTACTTAATGCAATAAATAAGCTCGTCTATTTGCTTGGCTCTCTTGTGATATGAATTTACTCAAGCCATTTAAAATGGTTATATTAGGACCGTGTTTCGGCGTGCAGGACATTTGCATTTTGTTGTTTAATGGCCAGGATGTATATAGGTAAAAATGTATATATATGCCTATTTAAGTTACATTTGTTACAACAAATATGATTATTATTAACTTTCTTTCGGAAATCTGTGATGTGGTACGGATTACTATCTGTGACAATTCCTTACAATTTCTTGTAGATTTCTATAGCTGATGTTGTTCTCTTATGAGGTAAATTTGACCAACCGACCGCTTAAAGCATAATTCCAATATACCCCCCCCCCTCAAACTTCCTTTGCTGGGACCTAAGAACATGTATAAATAGAAAATGAAAGTAAAATTTGAAAAAAAAATAACTTTCACTCTTGAAAATGCTTATAACATTGTTCAAATTCAAATTCTGAAATTCAATATTTTTTCAGTTTTTATAGCCTATTTAAAGATAACTCTATATAAATATGCATTTAATATCACCCTAAGACAAAGAATCTAAGAAATATTGAAGAAATCATTTTCAGATTACGGAAAATTTTACACCAAATTACCATACCACTACGTTCAAATTATCTCCCTTATTAAAAACCACAACTTGTGATTCTGACATTTTTTTCCTGTTTTTCTACTTCAAATCATTAATTTAACATCCTTACTAATATCCCTATCTAAAAGTCAAACATTTATTTAGCTGATTATAAACACAAATACGATATTATGCAAATATGTATCTGAGGACCGTGGGAAAATTTATTTTGGATTCAAAAGTCAGTTCGAGTTGCTTCCCTTAGATGTTAACGAACAAGGAATGTTTTTCCACGAACCTTACACACTATATTGGGCAATTCGTCTGTAATAATTGTTGGTGTTATTTTTTTAAAGGATATTATTTAAGTAGAAGTATTTATAAGGCTGTAAAATGATTCATTTTAGTGTAGGCATCTTTCCAAGGGGGCATATGTTCACAGTAGATTGCTAGAGAGGCATTCTGCAGCATTTCCCGGTGTGCTGTAGCCTTAAATATTTTTATATGAAGTTCTTGCAGTTCTGCATGCACGTTGTTTAAGCTCTGGGTACTCTGATGGTCCATTCTTTCCGCCCATATCCATTCATATTTATTGCGTTTTCGCATTGTTATTTTTTTGTTAGAAAAAGTGTAGGCACGTGTATAGAAAGCTACACCATTGTCTATCATGATTTTAAACTTTAATTTAATGTCGCATTGGTAGATCTATATGATCTATAATAACACCACGGTTATGATATTCCATCGCTTACTAGACACAGGTGTAATAAACAACATTGTCTTGTTTTTGACAATATAGTGCAACCTCTGTCAGAAAGCAACACCCTTATGGAGTTGCAAATTTATGTTGTTGTTGAGAGGTTGTAGTTATAGAGAGCTTTTAAAAATCAATAATGAAATCTTGTAGTCATGTTGTTGCCCAAGAGAGGGCCGCTCTGTTGAGGTTGTAATGTATACAAAAAAGACAAAATACAATTTTATTCTTTAAGAATTTTTTTTTATTTTCGAGATGAATTAAACCAAACAACAATATGATGACGTAATGATGACGTTATATATCACAGATGACGTGTCACTCGGGTCAGTCAACTTCAAACATAAGCATGAAAAAAATGGCGGGAACTCTTCTAATAACTCTTAACAACAAATTCTCAAAATCGTCACTTTCTGAAAATAATGAAAATAAGAATTAAATAATGGTTTATATAGTAATAAAGCAAGAACATTTAGAATAGAATCCGATTCAGTATCGTAGGCTAGCCAGAGATAAATTTAATCCGAGGCACGCTAGGGAGGTCCAGAGTTACTTTAGGGGGTGGTCCGAGGGCATGCCCCCAACCCCGAATTTCTTTTAACCTAGAACGTCTCTGGCGCGTTTTGGAGGCCACAAAAACCATGTTTCAACCCAACATTATCGGAATCGTGGACGTGATATATAGCAGTTTTGTAACAACAGAGTTGTATTTTACTAAACATCATAAATGAACATTCGTTGCTGAAATCTTCAACAAGCGATAGGATCGAGGAACCTGGTGCCCAGAGTGAATACCAAGCGTTATATACATTTCTGATGCGTTCTATTCATTACAGTAAAATGATTTTCCAAGTTTTTATATCTTTATTTTTCATTGCTCTGCAAACTTTAGCCGAGGCAAAATGAATGACTAAGGCTACGACGCTGCGATTAAAAAAGATGACGCCGTTACAGAGATGTTTGTCGACAAATGGTTTCAAATTAGACCGAAACTAAATCTAGTTGCTGACTTACCATATTTAACCTTGTACGATGGTGATTGGTGTGGTGCTTGTGGAGGAAGTGGAATTGAAGAGGTTACCACTGAACAAGATGAGGATAAGGAACAAGAAGCCGATCAAGTACACTGTAATGATAAAGAAGAAAACAATCAAATGCACTGCAATGATTAAAATTATGAACACCGTATTGAAGACGAGAACTAAGATAACATGATTAATTAAAGCTACATACAATCAAATCCTAAAAGCCTGTAGAAAAATAGTTTTAAAAACTGGGTTTACAATGTTAAAGCCCCATTAGCGTTTTGGATGTTAAAATTAAAGTAGGTCTTATTCTACCTAGAAAAATGTCTTATCAATGAAACTGACTTTTATTAGCAATGAAAACATTCCAAAAGTTTCATTTTTAATCACTAAGTACATATAGAAATATAGCACAGTATTTTTTTCAATGATATTGCAAAAATAAGAAAAAGCCTTAAACAACATTTTTTTATGAGATTTGGCTAAAGAAATGCATCTTGTAAGTATTGTCTTAGAGCAAATGATATACACAAATGTATATTTCTTATATTTTACCATCATTTTTTCTATTGTTCAGTATTACTAAATTCAAAAAGCTAATGGGCCTTTAAATGTCTTAAACGATTTTACTATTTCAACAAAAAATGAGCAAATCAAATCAACTTTTTTAAACGGTTGCTAAGTTACTTACAGAAAGAGTTATCGGCACCGAGACCGCCTCCTTGGTTACCGTAACCATATGCTGGTACGTACGTGTAACCGGATGATCCGTAACCATAACCCATACCGAGGGCTACACCAAGAACTCCGAGGAGTGCGAAAAGAGCGAGAGCTGTGACCTTCATGTTGCTGAAATAAAAACGGTAAGGTAAGCTGCATATCACCAGGGACATGAAAAACGGTGTTAACAAAAAAAAAAAAAAAAAAAAAAAAAAAAAAATGAATAAAACAAAGAAAAAATAAATATCATTAAACGCCTGAACAACTAGCTTGTATCACGTTAAAACATTATTCTAATTATATTATTATTTTTGTCCCAAAAATATTAGCATTTACTAATAAACAACAAAAGTGTCTAGATTTCAATGTTAAAGAACCAATCTTCTAGGAAAAGCAACAAAATTTCGCTTGTAAAATATAAATGTATCAGCCGGATTTTATTTCTAACATTTTACAAATCGTTCTTGTTAAAAATGTACATAAATGAAATTCGCTTCATTTTTTCTGGGAAAAAATGTGTGCTACTCATATGCAAACACTTCACATATTATCAACATAATATTATTTCAAAGTTAGTTTTTTTTAAATCATGTGAAAAAGCCACCTTTGATTTGAGCAAGACTTTCAAAAACCACTATAAATCTAAAATTGTTATAAATTTAAAAGCAAATGTATTTTATTTAGTAAATTATTTATTTATACAAATATAAAAAAATAAATAAGCAGTGTGTTCGTACCTTGTTAGTTGACTGACGACTACTTAGGAAATAGTGATGATGCTACACTGGGGCTCGTTTTTATACAGTGTGTGTTATACATATGTTATGTCATTTCCTGGTACAGGCTGTCGCGAGCAATCTACTTCCTGTTACACTTAAGTGTGATCGGTAATATTCGGGAAATTACGGAAATCTTCGGCATTTGTTGGATGAACTGTGCATCAAACACACGGACATCGCCGAACTAACAAATGTACTGGACATGGCCTTCGGCAATGAACGTTCAGATATCTATTGAAATGTCTAACTTCGACCTCCAGGCAAATCGAGTTATTGAACATTTTGTAATTAGCGGGATACATGTAAAATGTAACATTTAGTGAATATTTAGCTTTTTCTAAATTTTCGTTTTTATATATATTTATATTTAAAGTTATAAATGGTACTAGTATTGAATTTATAGAACTTTACCTTTATACCATTTTTTTCTTGCTTAATTATACTTTATGTAATACATAACTATAATTCATATTTTCTATTTAGTATTATTGCCCTGATGAGTCTAAATTAATGACGAAACCGGTCGGCTATTAAATAATATATAATACCTATGGAATGTTGATTATTTTTCATTATTAATTTACTTGTCTCTGATTTATTTTTCAACATTTATATATATATTAAGATTTATATTTAAAATACTCCATATTAATATGTTTTTTACCTTAATTTGTTTTGAACTTCGAATAATTTTACTTCACCAATCGTTACCGTCAAAACCAGCTGACCATGTTCACTATTCACTTTTAACCACCATGTTCATGTTAATTCAATGTTAAACAATTTATTTGTATATTTTTTTATACCATTTTGTCTTATTTGTATGACTTTGGTCTCATGATTGTTTATTTGTTTATATCGAGTTTTATGCCCCTTTTCAACAGTCAGTCATGTATACAAGGCAGACAGTTCACCTAACAAACGTTCCCAGGAAGAACCAGTACTAGACTAGGGAGAGACAGGGCTCATAAATGAGATAAAATAAGTAATATCCTGGGTTAACAGAATTCGGTTACTAACAAAGTTTATTTACATTGCACATAACATTTCTACATACATTGTGTACTTATAATTTTGGGCCAATACATTTTCTATAAATACCGGAAGCTAAGAACTTGTGCCTCATTACGGTAGAACGGAATCTTGGAATAACATGTTTTATTCAATTCCAGGGGCGTAGCTTGCCCTAAAATAATGTGTAGGCACCTATCGAAGGGGGACCGGTGCATCTTTTCACCGTATATTGCCAGGACACATTCTGCAGCATAATCTAGTGTGCTATAGCTTAAAATATTTTAATATGAAGATCTTGCAGTTTTTTCCTGATAATCATTGTGAGTTTTCAATTATCAAAGGTCATTTTTTGTTCCTATTCCCTTTTTACCTTAATATCTAAGGGAAACAACTCGAGCTGACTTTTGAATCCAAAATAAATTTTCCCACGGTCCTCAGACACATCTTTACATAATATCGTTTTAGTGATTATGAACAGCTAAATAAATGTTTGAATTTTAGATAGGAATATTAGTAAGGATGTTAAATTAATAGTTTCAGACAGAAGAACAGGAAAATAAAGTCAGAATCACATTTTGTGGTTTTTAATAAGGGAGATAATTTGAACGTAGTGGTATGGTAATTTGGTGCAAAATTCTCCGTAATCTGAAAATATTTTCTTCAATATTTCTTAGATTATTTGTCTTAGGATAACATTAAATACATATTTATATCGAGTTATCTTTAAATAAGCTATACAAACAGAAAAAATATTGAATTTCAGAATTTGAATTTGAACAATATCATAAGCATTTTGAGTGAATTTTAATCTTTTCATTATTTCTTTTTCATTTTCTATTTACGCATGTTGTTACATCCCATCAAACGAAGTTCTTGCAGTTCTGTGTGTACGTTGTTTAGGCTCTGGGTACTGGGATGGTCCATTATTCCAGTCCATAACCATTCATTTTATGGCGTTTTTTGCATTATTTTTTGTTGTTGTTGTTAGAAATTTTAAGTGTAGACACGACGTCGTACCTACAGTGCCTATATGTAAACACGACGTGTACGACTGCGCGGGAGATTTTTAGAGCGTAGGTTCTGTGACGTCATTTCCGTCCTAAGGTTTTAACATCCATACCGTTTTATTTTTTAAGATTCATTAATCCATTTTATGAGAATACCAGCAACATATATAATTTGTATAACAATTCTATTACTTGGATGGTTTATAGCTGAAGTTGGTTGGACATTCGCAAAGTAAGTAACTTTGTTTCTTTTCTACACGTCCAAGTACGACATGAATTCTTGCGTGTTTTTGCACACTTTGAAATTTTATCCATATAACACCAAAAGCCCCCCCCCCCCCCAAAGATAGTCTGAACCTACTGGTGTTATCAGGATAAGAATTCAAGGTCCGGTGGTTTTTGGGTACTGAATGAAAGTTCACATTCCCATAGCCGTCACACGCCCGGCGCGCTCCGTTTAAATTCAGTTTCCATGAGTACTTTCAGTATTTTTATTTATCCATTAAATTTAAACGGTTGCCTAGGTAATAGGAGGAGGAAAGTACCCGGTGCTGGGCTCGAAACAGCGCCCGGGAGTAACATTATCAATTGCGCGAGGCTTTGTATCTGTCCATTAGTATAGGTAGCTAACGCAAATATGACGTCTCTGAAATGAAAAGATACGTCATAAAATCAAAGCACTGAAGGTACCATGGTTCTAATCGGGAGTCACGTTAAGTGCAGACTGCGCTCGAACTCGATTGAGTACCAATTTCTGCTGAACAATTTTCCGTTCATGTCCACACCTCTCCGGATAAAAAGAACGAACCGAGTCGCTTGCTAGCATTTTTTAAAAGCTAACCGTGTATTCGACTTATTACAGGAATCACAGACGACAGTTCGAATCATATCGCTTACCGGATATTAGGTCACGGCGTTCCTATGAGCGGCGTGAAATTCCTACGAGTACCAGTACAGACAGTATTAATGATGCGCACAAACTAAGACCTCTGCTTCAGTACAAGACAACACATGACAGTCGGGTTGATATCATTGTTATAGAAACTTTACATGAAATTACTATAGGTATGTACAGTAACCCTATGAAAACCAAAATTCACCGGAAGTCGGACGATTTTTAAGAAATTTATCAAAAGTTCTCTGAAAACCGGAATTCACAGAAAACCGGACTTTTGGCCAAGTCCGGATTGGGTCCGGTAATCCGATTTTTTCTGTACATGTATATAAATTATTACGTTGAGATGATATTATTTTGGTTTGCTTTCAATAACATTTCCTCCAAATTGCTCCCCATCATTATAATTATAGAGAGAAATTCAATCAAGGTCCAAACCCATTTTATCTGAAACATGTCATCCTTTTATCACCGCCAGAAATCATACATCATTGAATTTGATTATCTAAAATGCATTGTACAACAGAATTTGATTTTGAGTTTTTCAGAAACAATGCGATTTTTTTTAACATGTAATATCAATGGAAAGGGCATGCTATATCGATTTAGAATATTTCGGAATTTAGTTTATATTATATGTAGATAGGGTCAACCATACAGTGTGTCACGTGACTCTTGTCACATGACATTTGTTTATGAGAGAGAGAGAGAGGGGGGGGGGGGGGGGGGAGACAGGAGAATCAGGCATTTATATTCTTACTCGTTTCGAATTCGAAGCCATTCTCTTTAATTACACGTAAATATTTTCTACTTTCAGTAATAGCTTCTGTTGTCATAGCAACATCATGGATAACTGTTCTGACGATAATTCTTAATAGTAAGTATTTATGACGAAGTTAAATATTTACAGTCAAACCAGTGTACAAAGGCCAACAATGGGAAAGACAAAATATGGTGTTTATTGATAGATGGCCTCTATTCGAAGGTGGCTGCTAATACAGGTTTAACTGATGCTCAAACAGTAATGCCTGGAGGAGTTGTGGTCAGGTTCCATGCCTTAGATCTACGACAACGTAGTGTTAGGGGCAAGTAACTCCAGATTAATGGAACTGTTGGACATACTTTGACCTACTTTTCTTGAAAGTTTTGCAAGAGTTGTTTCCTCTGTTGAAAAAAAAGTGTTAATTTCTGTAGATGTATCATGGTGACTTCCGCATTTCTTCAATAAATTCGATTTCTTTTAATCGTGAGTTTACATTGAAATGGATCTTCATTTTTTCTTTAATCTGTGAAAAATGGACTACGCCAACATACTTCAATGCAAAGTTTAAGGGACGATAACTCAAGTCATAGTCATCCCTTTTTTAAAAACCCACACCCACAGTACATCTATTTCTATTATAGGAACCTGTTATTATGAAAAAGGTTTCCAAACTTAGTCATCTCCATTTTGAGACAATTTTGACCATTGTGGGTATAAATGGGTGATTTGAAGTCAGCGATCTTAACAAGTCGACCACGGAGGAGGGTCATCTTAAAGGGGCATACCCTACAACTGACAAACATTCTGTGAAAGTGTAAAAATGTGTTAGATGTATATGTAAAACAATATATAATGGATAATTGCAAGAAGAACTTGGGTCATAAAATGACTAGTTTAGGTACTAGCCGCAAAAATCATAGCTATGAATAATAAATCACTTCCACCCAAAAATTGTACAACAAATTCCAAAGAGTTTTCGATTTTTTATGGAAACTAATATTTTTGTGATTTTATTTTTAATTGGATGAATTTTTGGCTGAAACTTTCTTCGTCGGCTTTTTTCTTTACAAGCTTCTAATTTATCATCATTTTGCCTTGATTCAAAATGCACCAATTTGTAGGGTATGCCCCTTTAAGTAGAAAGTGTCCTCACAAAAATAACATACATTTTTTCTAAAAAAAAACTATATTTTGGGACTACCACATAAATGTATTTAGTCCATTTCAATGTTTTACAGGTAGGATACAGCGGCGACTTGACCGAAGATTATTTGCCATGTTCGCACAGAGGGACCCATTTGAAGAGTTCCGTTCGCAACGAAGATATGGCTGAAGCTATATTCCTAAACATAATTATATTTGGTTTTCGGGTAACACTACCTACCACCCAAAAAGGGCTCTTTCGAACTTTATTGGCCTCCCAAGAAGAATTATATTATTAAAAGGATATCACTTTATGAGAGTAACGCTTATGATAGATAATTAATAACGATATATTTTTCATTTTTGTATTATATGCACATGTATATTGAGCTAATAGACTTCCAGTGCTAAAATGAATGCATTATGTTGGATTTACATTTTTTTGTATTTATTTATCTGTTGTCGACAGCTCTGGTCATTTCAGAGCCGTCCCAGAGAGAGTTAACTTCAGTTAGGATACAAGAGAATCGGGCATTCATATCCCTAAGTCCCATAAGCATATACATTTATCGGTCGTAATAGTTTCTGTTTGTTCTAAAACAGAGGAATCCGGTGTGTTTTTCCCCCGTGCATACTTTATAGCAAGAAAAAATGTTTCCAAAACCACTATCATAAAATTATTTTTTTAAATGTCATTATTACGTCATATTACGCACACGGCATTAAGTGACGTCACGTGCTCTTACAAAAGCAAAATACACAGCGAAATGAGTGTTTTTAGAAGAAAAATGGCTTGTTTCGTCGGAAATAATTATCTTGGGATAATATCAGCAAATGTTTGTTTTTTACATATATTTTTTTATTGCAAAAAGCTCATGGGGCTTTAATATACTAGTAGTACATGTGTACTTGGTTCGGTAGTGGGAATGTGGACACTGAATGAAAACAGCGTCCCTGAAATATTGACAGAGTGACTGTGTCGAGATGCGTACCCACGACCTTTCGTTTAGTTGCCCAGTACGTTACCACTAGCCCACCGATCACACTACAGTACTACCTCTGTAAATTCGATAAAGAATGATCAGCCTCATGGTAAACTGGACCCGGGGTTTCCTCGCCATTTCAATCTGTCAGTCATCTTTGACATTTTAAAACTTATAACTCATAACTGGACTATAACCCGATTGTACAGATTTGTAATCGAAGTGAAATGCTTACGGCCTTCCTTTGAAAAGCAAACACTTTCAAATCATTTTTCTGTCGTACTTTTTGTCTCGTGTCTTGCAAACAGAAACTCTTTATTACTTGTACCTTCCTGAGACACTTGAGTCGATAAAAAAGGCATCATTATCTGTGTATAGTGTGGTGTTTGTGCTCTTTGTACGTTGCATGTTTCTGCCGTCGAACATTGAGTTGAGCAAAGATGTAGATATATGCTCAATATGGAATGGTTCGCTATTCTAGGACTGAAAGCCAAACACGTCTATGTGTGTATAATAACTGAGACACATAGATTTCACTCCAATGTATCGAACATCAATAATTGTGAAAATAAACACAAAAAAAAAAGAAATAAAAAACACAACAACAATTATTTGTTTGGGAAAAATATATTATTAATTACTTTTAATATCACTTCTATATACACATCGAGGATATTAAAGGGATACCCATATTTTAGTTCTTAGTTCCTCGTTCATTTCATTCTTCTTTCATTCACCAATCACAGTCAAGTATAAAACCACGTGACACTCACAAGAATGTCACGTGATCAATACAACTTTAGCCGGTACCGGTTAGAGATGTTATAATAAATAAATAACAGTAAAATAACAAATATTAAAACATGTACACACGGCAAAAATGCGGCCAAATTCTGATTTTGCTGCAAGGACGGTCTTACGAAGTTTTGGTATTTATTTGTTTTCAAAACGAGGCTTTTCGAGAAACAAAATTATCGTCTGCGGTCTTTCATTTGGGGTCACGTGACAAGTAAGCCCGTCCTTGACCGACAAAAGTAGGAGCTCCTAATTGTGGGGTCGCTTTTTTTCGTACGAAAATTTGATGGAACATTTTAAAAGTTACACCGAATGCCTTTAACACTGGAATTTTGTTGTCATGCTGTCAAAAATGAGATGATGTTGTGGATGTACATTTTATATAGAGTCTTTTGTTATTACACGCTTAGTTAGGTCCAGCCATGACTTTGTTGATGCATTCTGAAAAAAAGAAAAAAATGCATAAGAAAATGATATATAATAAAGGATTTATTTACTAAGAGAGTGACCCTGATAGTCAACGTCTTCCCCTTGGAAAAAAAATATTTTCCACACAAAAAATTATTTCTCCTATTTGCATTATGAATATTCTCCATATATTTGCCCCTTGTGTGTAATTTATGGTCCATTTTACCAGCGCCCAGCGTCTTCCCCTGTACCTATCCTCCCTCCCCTGAATATTAGTATCATTTACATGAGATCTAGCAATACTTGTTCCAGTTCGGTTTCAGCAAAAGCACTGAAGACATCACAAACATAAAAGGACTATCCAAGTATTTATCTCTTTCACACAAGATACACCAAACATTAAACAGCATAATTGCCAATGCTCACAGTTTGATAACAATGTACCTTAACAAAATGTTCGAAAGTTTCATGCCCTAGCAAAAAAAGATTATTTGGCACTAATAGAACGCTCAGCTCGCTTAATGTGCTGTTACAAAGTGCTACATCTCATTTATAATCTTATAGCCAAGCCATTATTACATATCTGCTATCATTGATCTGTTGCTAAGTCACATTGGACCAATTCCAAAGCAGCAATATGTATGTACAATACAATGCTGTATTCATACACAAGAATGTTTCAGGTGAGGCAGATATTCCGTAGTAACATTTGTCTGCTGTTCATTGTACAAGACACTCTATTATCAACACATCACATGTGGTATTGCTCAGGTAATGCTCGTGTATCAATATTGTAACCATGTACCATCATATAAACATCACCTATCACTAATAACCCTGTCAGTCTAACTTAGTCCTACTTATCAATACGTGTTGAGAGTAAAAGCTTGCTAAAACATTTTGCCAGACAAGCAGTTTTATATGTATTACTGGCAGACCAAGCCAACCTATATCAAGAAGATTATTCTTGGATCCCGACACTAGATCACTTAGACCTCTCGCCTATACAAATTTGTAAAGACCTAGACACCCGCCAAGACGAAACTTGTCTTACAACACCATTTGATACAACAAACTATTTTTGAACTATGATTTTACTGAATACAAAATGAAGTTTACCTTCGTATTTGACATTGCCTTCAAGATCTTCGTTAAGGTCAATATATCTCAAGATATCATCGCATTCCATGTCGGTCAATTTCTCACCTGAAAGCGAAAAAAGTTGATAAGTAAACAAATAAACTAGATAGAGCAAAGCTGGATAGTTACAGGCTTCTATAACATATCTATAGTGGAACATTATGTCCAACTAATTTACAGTAAATAAAAGGTACAACAGACAGTAGTAACTTTATACGTGTATCTTTAAAAGACACCTTGTCTCCGAGTTCAAGTACATCGTCGTATACAGCGCATGATGCATTTTTGTTTAACTCAGTCACTAGAACTAATGAACCACAGACTTAATGTTTCACTTGATTACTTACCGAGGGATGTGAGAAGATGTCTAAGCTCAGCCCCAGAGATGAATCCCTGTCCTTCTCTGTCGAAGGTCTTGAAAGCTTCCATGAAGTCGGCGAAAGTTCCGGTATCTTTCTCATTCATCAACTCTTTGTAAAGTGGAATGAATTCTTCGAATTTGTAGGATTTCTCTCCTGAAGGGCAAATGATTTTGATATACACAAGTAGATAATTATCTAGGATAGCATATCGTAGATTTATACATTTTCCAGAACTTCATGGACAGATGGCGCTATTTGAACCTTGAATGACCTTACAATTACAAACATGTACTTATTGAAGCATTCAAATTGAGAATTTCTATAAACCATTTTGAAATCTTTCATCGATGTTTTAATCAGTAAAATTATCAAATGCATTCATTCGGTCAGTGTGCACTTATGTTCAAGGTTGAACAATCTAATCACATTAAAAATTTATTCAAGACACTCTGGTGACACGGTAAAACATAGTTTCAAGTAGAGTCATGGCAGAAATGCGGAAGAACAGAAGTTTTCGAACTTACCCATTTTCTCGGTGCCTCCGTGTTTTGAAACGATGGCATTTGTTGGGTTATGTCCAAGACATCTGAGGAGATCTCCGAGCTTGAATGCATCTACCTCACCGTCACGACCATCCCAGAAATCGAAGAGGTCGAACACCTCACGGGCATCTAAAATATATAACAGTTACAATGAAACTTATACGTGGCGGATGTAGATCTAAAGGATTTCGGAGATGAATGACGGATGTAGATAGAAAGGATTTCGGAGATAAATTATGGGTGTAGATCTTTAGGACTTCGGAGATAAATGACGGATATAGGTAGAAACGATTTCGGAGATAAATTGCGGGTTTAGATCTTAAGGATGTCGGAGATAAATGGCCAATGTAGATCGAAGGGATTTCGGACACAAATTAAGTAACACTAGTCAAATGCGTTTGCTTGAATGCCGGTAATACATCGAAAGGAGTTCGGAAATGGGACGCCATTAAAGTCATATGGTGACTAATGCGTTCGAATGCTGCATTAGGAGAGACCAACGATGTACAAAAGTAAAAAAACACGAAGAAATTATTCGTGTGGTCTAATGGACACATTAATCTGTACTATATATGAATAAATTAGAATCATAAATGCAAATTTACTACCAAACACAATACACAGAATCAATCCACCATTATACTACTTTTTTTAAAGGAAGGATATTAGCAAGCACATGCTAACGAATAGTGATGACAATTGCAGAGTGTATCGTTGCACATAATACCTAACGATAATTACTATTTGTTGTAGTATATTTACGATGTTTATTTAATACACGTGCGAAATAAAAACCAATAAAATATTTCAAGTCTTATTCAAAATCTTTAAGTGAAAATCAATAAACTTAAATAAAAAAAATTTTTTTTTTATTGAAGACGAAGATAAAGTTTGAAGTATTATGGCGAAATTGACTATTTAAATGTATTCAAATTAAAAATTGAATTTTCAAATTAAAATGTATAACTGACTTATTAATTACTGATTAAATGAACAAGTAAGACAGACACTATCAATATCAGTTAATTCAAGTTTGATTTAATATTCAATGTTAATTACATCGACATTTCTTAGTCATTAATCATACAATTGCTCGTTTTTAGCTTAAATAGCGTAATAACATTTTAAGATGAAGTACATGTTTTTTTTATTTTTTTATTATTATTATTAAGTAAATGTATATCATATTGTAAACGGCCTAGACAAATTAAAGTCCGATTAGGTGCAAACTGGACGCTTTGTAATGATCAATTAATTAAATATGTTTTTAAAGCAATTATGAGAAGTATTCATTTATTTATGCTCAGATATAAAAACCTGTTGAATCAGTAGTTTTTCTCATAAACAAAGATTTTTTGTACATAATCTACAGCGCATGCGCGAAGGAATGCAAAAATACTTTCACGAAAGAGAAAGCATAACTGTGTAAATATTACAAGATGTTTTTATCTTCATATCAATCAATATCTACATAATAAGGATTCCCTCCCCAGGTAACAGTTATCTACATTGACTACAGATCTCCGCTTATAACACACTTTTTGAAGAAACACGTGCGCATTATGTGTGAAGAGTTTGTTTACCAGCGAAAAACGCCCCCGATTCCTAATCATTGGCATTGCCATATTTGGAGCACGAGGTAATGATACTGATAAGCCAGCAGGCTTAGCGCATACACTAGAGACGGTTTCTGGTTACATACGATCATAAGTTCCCCGCAGATTGCAATAATACCCACACTAAACGAATTACGGTTGCTATGGTAACTACAGGTAAAACACGCACTTCATAGAAACCTGTGCCAAATAATAACGCGCAGTACCAACGTCTTAGGCAAATTACACATATGTGAGCAAGATATAAATATGTTTATTGCCTACTCATTGTAAAACGTACTTTTGCACCCATGAAAAAAGATCAAATAAACAAGCATTGTAGATAATTCGGGAGGACCTTCTTATCCCACAAAAAGTCCACCCACGATTTCAACTAAAACATGTGCTTTACATTTTTTAAGAAAATTGAGTGAAAAAATAATCGAACAGTGTTGTTCATGATATTTTAGTACGTGGCTATTTTCTTTGTTCACGAAATATTCGCATAAACTCTAAAATTATGTATTTTTATATACAGCGGATTTAATATAAATTATTCAAATGTAAAAAAATGAATTCAACGAATCATTATTACAAGCAATTTAGTCAGCCAAAAATCTGAAATTCAGTAAAAAAAACACTTTCCATTCATCTTAACAAATCATTCAGTTACAAGTATACCTTACATTGCTTTTTAACTTTAAATCATTATTGCACCCGATTAGACTAAATCATGGCAAAAACTAGACATTTTCTTTCTTCTACAACAAACATGAGTTCTGATATTTATTTTTTCAGGTAGGCTGAACACCTGACAAGATTGCTAATCTGCCAAACTTTTCCCCGCAGATTTAGCAGTTACGTGGAATGTTAATCGATTGTACCAACATAAATTTCACTACCGACGCTCGCGAGAACAGCTCTCTTTACAACGAATCGAACAAACTTTTGTCAGAATTTTCATACGCAACATGATAAACAATTAGAATCTGAGTTTACTATTCTAGTACACACTACCAGTCAAATAATGTGAACATGTGTGTTTCGCACTGAGTCTCGTGCACACGAAACAGACTTATCTAAGAACATATTACGAATCTTTGAGATGCGCAATGCATTTCTTGAAATTACAGTTTTAGCAGAAATATATTTTTTAACAATACAGATTTGCACAAACATGGTATTTTTCTCGAAAATGCTCAATATTAAAGATAATTACATTCGAATTTTCAAACCAAGATGTAATAACACGTAAATATGTCGCAGACTAAAATTTATCTGATTAACAAATTGCGTCACCCTCGTTCATGATATCACTCGTTGAGTCAACTCGTGCAGAAGCAGCTGTTTTCCTAACACTAGAACATAGAATGTTCGCACGTGAAACATCTCCATAATCACGTGATCAGTTTCGCACAAACGAATGACGTAATTCGCAAAAATTAATGTTCCATGCACATTGGAGAAAATATCCATTATAATAGATACGTGATTTTGTAAATCCAGAGAAGAAAAATGCACATCACACAGGTAGAGATTGTATAATAATCCACACGGGAGGGTAAAGAATGTAAGTCCAATGTATATATAGGTGGAGAAAAGCTATATATTAAACAGTGACTACACAATTTAATGTACTGATTAAGAAATAAAGATCAGTTAGTTAGTAATTAGGATTGTTTATCAAAGAATCTTTGATCTAAAATAATAAAAGGTAGGATTTGAAGGTGTTGTGAATATATAACAAGCAATATTAAGAGAGAGATGGGTTCCGTGAGGAGGGTAGGGCTAAAATCCCGTCGGGTCACACGGCTTACCTTCAATCTCGCCTTCAGTCAATCCGCTCTGAAATGAGTATATAAAGTTAAGTAAAGATATCATGCCATGATTGACCGGCGAATAATATGTACTTAAGAGTAATTTGACACCTTTCTGGACGGAAAATGCATTTATAATTCATTTACATATGTATTTTGAAATGTAGTTTTGTATTAAGCGAAAAATAAACATTGCAATACTAGAATTCAAATTCTACACATGCCACTGTGTATCTAGCTATAGAACATGCTATGTATTATGAATTATAAACTACGTTAAACGCATTACGTATTGTATAATATAAAATAGGTTAATACATATAGAATATATAATTTACATGTACAGTATTAGCGGACATACATAACCCGTCCTGGTTATATATAAATTTTGATTTCAACTCAATATCGTGAATATAGCAATAATTTCCTAACTCTAAATGCAAGATTCAGCAGTTCAAACACTACAAACGTATGATATAAACCTCCGTACATGTTCAAATACTATATCTAATGCATTGTAAATAACCAAGTAATTCAGCTAAGAAATCTAACATGAAATAGATAAACGTTTAAGTAGACTTACCATTCTGAATGTTTTGAGATACTAAGAGAATACTGGTGCCACTGAAAGCTAGAAGTTATATCCGACAATTTTCCTGGCTGTTCAGCCTTTTTACCTTTTCATATAATGAGTGGATCGACCCATTATATCGGTAGGTAAGTCAGGTTAAACAGGCGCTGCGCAGCGGGGTCTAGGACTCCGGCGCGCGCATATGCTGACACGATATACATCGATAATGATATGTCATTAATAAATTAATATACATGATCGGAACACATGCCTTGAAAATTATCTGACCAGAATCTGTGCAAGCTGTTTAAAACAAAAGATTCCCCGTTGGGTAGATTGGTTCCAATTTTACGAGAATCTATTTTTATGTTGCTTAGAAACCGAAATTATGTATATTAACCTCAATTCATGGGACGACGTGCGTTATTTATACTAAACGAAACGTTTTTAAGAATGAATTGCATTTCTTGTTTTTGGAGACTGTAATGAAATGACCATCATATGCGACCATTTAATGTTCCTACAAGCCACCAGGGCCACATATATGGCAAATCGTTTACACCGCAAAATGCGTGAAACATCGAGTAGCTATACTTCTCGCACGGGTCGCACTCAGCTACATGAGGATTTGATCTAATAAAAATATCGCTCGGTTTTTTTCATGCCGATTCAACAAGACATTATAGATGATACATTGATTCTTAGTAATTTCTGTATGCTGAATATAATTCACACAATTTCTGTTTAAATAATAAAATATATTAATATGGAGGCTGTCCACTTTTCTTTTCTAAAACACTAGATTTTTTATGACCTTTGCGAAGTGTTGTTTCCCAAACCCATTTCTTGTACATCTAATATTCGCAAATTTCTCTTGATTCTGTTTTAAACGAAACGTCTTGTAAAGGTTTATTGTTCAAACCTTACTGATTATAATGAAGTATTACATTATGTGTATTATACAAGTACGTTTAGCACCTGTCATTTAACATGTATGTATTTTGCACTTGAACAGTCGCTGTGCCTACAAAAAAATCAATGATTTAAACAAGGGTACGTGAGCCGCAGCGACCGTGATCCAGTGTTTAGTGCGTTGCATTTGTTACCCGGCAATTCGGGTTCGAATCTCTGTCGCGAAGAGGACGAGTTATACCCATCTATGAAAGTTTAACAAACAATGGTCGATTTTCCTTCATGTGTGGAGAAGTCGCCGGTTCCTTATGGAAGGGTTTTCTTAGAGTACTGGTTAGAATACAGTCCAGGAAAATGTGTAAGGTGAACCAGCAGCCGTGTATGACTAAAATATGATTGAAAAAATGGCGTAAAACGCACTGAAAGAAAACAGTAGGTGAACGTTACTACGTTGTGCTGTGACTCATACTTAGACGCGAGGACATGCAGGCGCACAAAACGTGTCACTATTCACGTATCAATTTATTTTTGAAAACATGCGTACTACCCTAAACAAACAATTGATCAGATATAGGGCTAAAAACCCTGCAAGTAACAAACAACGCATTTCTTTACAACAATCAGTGGTCTGAAGTGTACGCATTAAACTTGCTTGCATGACCCATTCTTGTCAGTAGAAGATTGGTTACGAAACAATACACGAAATTTTGGCCGTTTTCATACGAACCGTAAAAACTAACATGCCGAAATTGTTTCGCCGTCTACAAACAGTAGCTTGGAACAGAAATAAATCGTTTAATATGCCAATGTCAGGTATATTTTCCGTACAACATGCTTACAGACACATACGACGTTATCTGCATAAACTCTCCCCTCCCCACATTTATCAAACGTAGTCTATAATTCTACTTTCGTTCATGGCCGACGATGAAACATGATGTCAACAATTTGTTGACTACAAAATAGATTTGCGTGTTTTCCTTAAATTTTTGCGAAGTTTCGCATTCTGCCAAAATATTTTTTGAATTATGATGTAACGCTGCGTTTTACACGATATTGCGTATTTCCAACATTTTGGGTCAAACTGCTTAGAGATGTAGGATAAACAGTTCTTACAAAAATTACAAGATTTAAGAATTATAAAAAACTTTCTTAAAATTAAATTGTCATTTATTTAATGCACACTATTAGCCCAGATCAAATACATGGCTTAGAATGATAAAATAACAATCATAATTGCATGTGGCGAGACATTTCTGTCAAGATTACAGAGGTACGCAGTTTCAAGCATTTTAGTCAACTGTGCATTTATCCTGTTTTCGGATATATGAAGAATTTCGGGTAGTACAATTATAAATCAACAATTAGTTTATTATCACTTGTGACACGGCGATCCGTGTTAAAATAGGCCAGGTCGACAAAAATGACGATGTTCCTCTACACGCTATTTTTTTAGAATATGTTTATTCTAGAATATTAACACTCGTCAAGTCTCATAATGAACTCGTCCTGGCTGGTTCTGCTCGGACTGGTCACGTGCCTTAATTGAGATAATTACCACAACATACGTACAGCGATCCTGACTCTACATGGTGTATAAGTCAAGGGGGGTGATATTTCCACAGAGTCGCATCTTTACTGTAGATTATCATTAATGATAAGTGAATCTGTAAATACTTATATAATGATAGGAAACTCGACAGATAACCTTGCAGGATAACTTGATCAAATCAGACGTACTGGGTACATTAGCATCCTAATGTTAGAACATTCGAGAGGCATCATTGATTGATCTACATTGTTGATGTGAATATTATGGTATATTTATTATATACCTCATTGCTGAAGGCTAAGTACAACAAACTTGACGCTCAATACACAAAACGCAATTTGTAATCCCCATATTATTTATCAAAGTACTGAAAGTACTCATGGAAACAAAAGTTACTTACTTAGACTAGATAGTACAGCTTTCCATAGCCGTCTCTCGCTCGGCGCGCATGAACTTTGATGAGGGCTACTAAGTTAGGTTACATTCGCCATGCAATCGTTATTAAACTATTTCCCGTTCCGATGTTGCAGTGCCAGTCAGTGTCTACGGGTACTTTCAGTACTTTGATTTTTATTGCAAATACACACAACATGCTTTAACTCGGCCTGGATTGAATTTTATGCTCCAGTTTCCAAAATATAATTCTTGGACTTAGATAGCTACGAATATAACCGATGCATACATAATAAAATTATATTTTGTAGTTGACGAAAATGACATACTTGTGTGTACCTTTTCTCATTTCAAATCCCCTAAAAAGGTCCAATTCAAAGGTTCAGGGAATTAGAATGGTATCCATTCTGTGTTAAGTAAAATCGATATCGAATGAGGAAGTTAAATGACGGATATAATTATACTTCTTGATTCTTATCAATAATTCTTTTCCTCTGTACATCAATGTATACATGCAGAGACATAGATAACATGTCTATCTATGTCTCTGATACATGTATTTAATGTAACAACAAAACATTTTGGGGTTGTTTAGTTTGGACCCTAATACCTTACGAACCTGACTTCAAACAAAATTGCCGAATCATTTACTAGAAATAACTACCATGTACTAAATATTGCATACACAGTGTAATCGCATAATTTTATACATATATATAGTCGAATGTTTAAACGTTCATCTTGTAATTCACAAAACTGACAGAAAATCATTGAACGCAACTGGCTGATAACCAGAAATTAAACTTTAAATATTATTCAGTCAAACATGGACTTTGACTATTCGATTTCTTTGTGTAGATCGATTGGAAATATTGCATAAAAAATATGGGTTTTTCCAAGAATCTAGGTAGGCGTTCAGAATTTGTATAAATGAACATGAATCTGATCGTAACAACAATTATTCTATGTACAGTTAACCGCGATAACCACATTGGAAAACTTTCAGAATTCACGCCACATGTTTACAATGAATACATTCTATGTACACATATGTCTATCTTGATGTTCCTAGAAAAAGCTGAAATCGATTATCTAAATATACAAATTGAGTATACCCCCACCTTGCTCCGGGTACACACCACATTATAGAAACATCTGTTAATGTAGACTGACAAAAATGTTGTAGGTGAACATTCGCGCATACATACACACACACATACATCTAAATCTTTCCTCGCGTCATTATGTTTGTTTCTTAACAATGATACCGAGTGTTTGTTAATAATCATAGTGTTTGTCGAATGTGATACATATGTTTAGGCAGACACGAGGTGTGTCCAATGCCTGTTAAATGGATTGATTGTTTCTGACTGGACTCTTTCTGCTACAATGCCTACTCTCCATAGCAACACCTGTTGTGAGAACCAAACTTATTTTTGTAGTTGTGTTGTTGAGAGGTTGTTGCTGTAGAGAGGTTAAATTAATAGTAACAATCGTACAATGGGAACGAACCATGCTGTTGAAGGGAGGTTGTTGCTTAAGAGAGGGCCGCTCTGGCCATGTTGTACTGTAATATGAAGATAATCACGAAATACGCGACGAAGAAAACTATGAAATAAATAATAAACAATTCCATGTGTTTCTTGCTGCAAAAACAATTAGAGATATCTTGCGGAACACTGAGATTATAGATTTCCATGATCAAGAATACGAAAAAACTTAACTAAGGTAAAGAAATGTATCCTGGTTGTATATATGTTATACAAAATACAAAGTCAATCAGAAAAAACTAGAAAGACTAGAAATGAACGAATCATGCGCGAAAAACATGGATTCAAATGATGTAATGATTTTTACTTGCGACAACGCATTGTGCTGGATAATTGTATTTGATTGCCGATATTTTGAATCAAATATGATAAAGAAATATTTATTTATTTATTGTGCGTTACAATATGATATGGTATACATTTGTTATAATTCCAGTTCTTGTTTATTTTTCATTGAATATGTAGAATGAATAATTTTATTAATCATTCACTTCGAGCTTTTTCTGAATTGTGTAATTCTGGAATTTGTAAACATGAAATTAAAAAATGTTAAATACAATCATAGAAAAGGGAGAGTACTAGTTAGTTATATTGCCTCCCTTGATATTGTAAAAAGTAAAATATAACTGACTCGAGGCCAACAATTCAATTTATGTTATATGAAAGTTTCACAGGTCTGACTGCAGTTCTATCTTATATTTTCTATTTTTTTAAAAATATTTCTACTACAATGTCTTTATAGATCACTAACTGATAAGCCGATGATTGACATGTCAATATTTAACACCCCGACACTTGCTGCGCGTGTGTATTCCATTTTTTGACACGTGTCCGGGTGTCAGCATTCTTGTATATTAAAGCTATATAATTATGTTTTGTATCCGGTACTAAAAGTACTGATCTCAAATCTGATAAAATCAAACAGACTTCAATTAGAATTCATAATCGGGCATCTGTCATGTGTTGCTTCTCTTCCTAAGAAAAATGTGGGACAAAAAGCTCCTCTGTCAATTTTTCTACCCCAGACATTCGCTCTCCCGTCTTTTTTGCACCCAGGACAAAATCTCCCCCGGACAAAAACGTCCTCTTGATAGCTATTATAAGTATTTATCATTGGCCATGTTCTTCATTCTTAATGCATGTGCATGTATGATGTAATGATAATGTCACAATTGTTTTACAATATGTGATGAAAACAATAGATTTAATCTAACCGAAGTAATGTTAAAAACAGATTTGAAAAAAAAAACAATCACACTCATTTACCCAGTATAGACGAACATTTATAAGGTCAGAAAATTTCTCATATAAATTTTTGTCATTTTATATAGTATTATATGCCAGTCCAAAGAATGAAACAAACAATGGTTTATCTCAGTAACTCAGTTGTGTATTTGAGCATTTTGGGGTTGTGATAAGAGCGGTTGCTTAGCCCAAGTAAACGAATCAGTTTTATGATTTTATACTATACTATTGTATATTGTATTGTAATCACGTTTTATTGTGTGCCTAGTATATAGCCAAATCATATGAGCCAGGTTCTAAGTATGTTATATGTTATACACGATAGATTCACCTGAATTCAATATAGAAACCAGATGGTACAGGTATGCTAATAGCCTCGTGTTTTTATTTGCTCATCGCCGACTCACAGACATACGTACGTACATCAGCTATCTCGTATATTAGCAACAGAGGCGAACAATAAAGAGAATGTTCCAGAATTCAGGCTGTGCCAAATAAATAATTAATTAATCGTTCTCATACCGTCTTGATTGTTGGCTGAACATAAGATGACCAGATAAGATTGGTTGTTCGCGAGAAATAGCGCCAAGGATCATGTACTTTACACATTGAAAGAGGCCGAATGGATGTATCACACTAGCTGCTAGTATTCTAAAACAATAGAAAGTAGACCGGTTTCTTCTGAAGATATAAAATGACTGATAATCGTGTAGCAAAGTCAACTACTAGTCACAGAATTCGTAACTTTTCATTAAAGGTAATTTCTTTCAGTTTTGATTGTATCGTACAAAACAATTATACCAGCAAATTCTAAGGTCACCTTACCTCTCCAAAAAATTTTAAAAGTCACCGTTCTATTTAGAAAGCTTCAAGAATTCGATATTATAGTTTTTACGATGGGTTCCAAATCATGGATTATTAAAACGAGCAATCAAAGTGCTGTAAGTACTCATAGAAACTGAACTTACATAGACTGCTTGCACTGCAACTTGGTACAAGAACTAATTAAACAAATGCATGACGGATGTAGATAAACGCGTAGTACTTCGGTCCGCATAAAAAATCATGCTGACCGAGCAAGTGACGGCTAAGGAAAGCTAAACGATCGTTCGGTTCCCAAATAAGGTGTATATTAATTTGAACACTTTGAATTTGGATTCGCAACACAAGATAATTTGGTTCGGCCTCATACATATACGCCATCTAGTGTTCAATCACTTAATAATTAGTAACACACGCAATATATGATTGATGAAATCTACGCGTATACCTACGTATACACAATTTATACGACTCCATGTAGGCCTACTGTCGATTCGGAAATAGTCTCATGTATAATATGAATGTATTCAACAATTTTGGTGTTATCATTCTGTTCATATCTGGTATTTTTACGAACTAAAAAGTACGACACTACAGTATAAGGTCACTAGTAGAAATTCGTAAACGTTCGTCTCAAATACTGATTAGCGATAATGAACCACAGAAGTAGGTACGGTGTAACCAGACTTTTGTCTTATCCGATAAACGCGCAATACGTAATAATTATCTCTACATAATCAATGCGCTAATATGCATTGTTGATGTTTATCTGCCAATATACAAGGACGTTGTTGATGGAACAAAGACACGTCTTTCCACAGTTTTAATACTCGTACATTCAAATTCAGTTATTTATTGAAACAACCGCTACCCACATGTTCACAGTTTTTCATTGTTTTTAATTATTTTTGGACCCTAGTCTTTACTATGCATATCAGAGGCACTTCCGGCAAAAATATATATTTCTTATTGCGAAAATAAAAAGAAGAAATAATTTTCATTTTGATTGTATGTAAGACATAAAGCCATAGGACCCCACGCGATATCGGTGGTCTGAAATGTAGGTCTATTTAGGGATGCTATATTATGTAATATAGTATCCCTGGTCTACTTTATCATTTCTGTTCGCTCTGATAACTAGACGATAATAAAAGAACATGTTTGTTTCGAATATATATTTCATTGTTATACATTCAACCAGTTATTAGAGACACTACGACTCTAGGCTACTAAATTACTAATTAAACAAAACGGCGAAAATTGGTTCGAACTTGACCAAGATATCATTAATATAAACATTCAGACAAAGTTTGATGAAGATCCAATCAAAACAGTGACCTCTAAAGTGTTCCAAAGGTTTTCATTTGATTTGAACAATTTTTTTTACCCCAAATGACCGATGTTCGATGTCCCAGATTTATCAGTATTAATGTTCTGACCGAGTTTTGTGAAGATCTAACCAAGAAGTGGCCTCTATTATATCGTCTACCGTGTTCATAACACGGACGTTGACGACGCACACCCGACAACGGATAATTTATTTCATCGGATTTAACGCCATTTTCAACATCATTTCAGTCAGTATACCGTAGCGGGCAGTTATCCTAACCAGCTTTCCTAGACTTCATATAGGCCTTAACAAGTACTAACCACATTATATCCTTAAGCTAGTGCCAAGTTATCCCACATAATTCAGAGGTGGAGGACATTTTAATATATTGAGATATCTTCAGTCTAATTTGTCACGGACAGTGTGAGGCTGTGAGCCTCGCACAGGGTTCGATCCCATAACCTCTTTATCTGTAGGACAAACCCTTTAACCACTAAGCTAACCGGGCTGGCTGGCAATGGACAAGCACTTGCTCATGTAGGCAAAGAAATAGTAAGAATGTGCATTCTTAATTTATAGAATGTCATTATTTCTATTCAACAAATTTTCATGTTCATCAAGAGATCATTGGAATATAAGTATAACAGGGGGGTAGCTTGCCCTATGATACTGTGTAGGCATCTGTCTATGGGGTCCGGGCATCTTTTCACCGCAGATTGTCGGAGACGCATTCTGTAGCATAATCCGTGCTATAGCCTAACATATTTTAATATGAAGATCTTACAGTTTTTCCCTGATAATCATTTTGAGTTTTCAATTATCAAATGATTTTCTACGAAAGCTGCAAACGTTTAGTAAGATATGCATTTAAAGGTCATTCTTGTTCCTATTCCCTGTTTACCTTAATATCTAAGGGAAACAACTCGAGCAGACTTCTGAATCCAAAATATTTTTTCCCACGGTCCTCATACACAACTTTACATAATATCGTTTTCGTTATAATAATCAGTTAAATAAATGTTTGACTTTTAGATAGGGATATTAGTAAAGATGTTTAATTAATGATTTGAGGCAGAAAAACAGGGAAATAAAGTCAGAATCACATTTTGTGGTTTTTAATAAGGGAGATAATTTGAACGTAGTGGTATGGTAATTTGGTGCAAAATTCTCCGTAATCTGAAAATATTTTTTTCAATAGTTCTTATATTCTTTGTCTTAGGATGATATTAAATGCATATTTATATAGAGTTATCTTTAAATAGGCTATACAAACAGAAAAAATATAGAATTTTAGAATTTGAATTAGAACAATATTATAAGCATTTCAGTGAAAGTTGTTCTTTTCATAAATATCTTTTTTTTTCATTTTCTATATCCCGGCAAACGAAGTTTGAGAGGGGGTATATTAGAGTTACTCTATCGGTTGGTCGTTTGCCGGGATATAACAGCATGTATAATTAGAAAATGAAAAAAAAATATTTATGAAAAGAACAACTTTCACTGAAATGTTCAAATTCAAATTCGGAAATTCTATATTTTTTCTGTTTGTATAACCTATTTAAAGATAACTCTATATAAATATGCATTTAATGTTATCCTAAGACAAAGAACCTATGAAATATCGAAAAAGATAGTTTCAGATTACGGAGAATTTTGCACCAAATTACCATACCATTACGTTCAAATTATCTCCCTTATTAAAAACCACAAAATGTGATTCTGACTTTATTTTCCTGTTTTTCTGCCTCAAATCATTAATTTAACATCCTTACTAATATCCCTATCTAAAAGTCCAATATTTATTTAGCTGATTATAATCACGAAAACAATATTATGTAAAGATGTGACTGAGGACCGTGGGAAAATTATTTTTGGAATCAAAAGTCAGTTCGAGTTGCTTCCCTTAGATATTAAGATAATGGGAACAAGAACAGGGAATGTTTGTCCACGAACCCTACACACTATTTTTGACAATTTATCTCTAATTGTTAGTATTATTTATTTTTTGAATAATATTATTCAAGTAGTCGTATATATAAGGCTATAAAATGATTAATGTTAGTGAGAAACTGCGTCTAATGCACTTGAATATTCTGAATACATAAATGTCTATAAGGTATCAAATTTACATATTTCTTCCTGTATATAAGCAATACTACGAGTACACATCGTTTGTGTCTGTTATAAGTCTTCAATAAAAACATGTTTTTATAAATTATGTCTGCGACAGTCAGGGGTGTAGCTTGTCCTATAATAATGTGTAGGCATCTTTCTAAGGGTGAATTTTTTCATCGTAGATTGCCAGGGATACATTCTGCAGCATTTTCCGGTGTGCTGTAGCCTAAACTATTTTAATATGAAGTTCTTGCAGTTCTGCGTGTACATTGTTTAAGCTCTGTGTACTCTGATGTTCCATTCTTCCAGCCCCAAAACCATTCATTTTTATTGCGTTTTTCACATTTTTTTTAAAGAAGTGTAGGCACGTGCCTATATGGCTACGCCAGTGTATAATGTTGGTACCTTTCTCTACACCTTTTATTAAGATCTGACATCAGATAACAATAATTCTCAAGATCTATCTAAGTACATCAATTGATATCTAGATACCTCATAATAAGAACTTCACATGTTTCAGACACTGTGGCTCTTCTACAAACATTACAATACCACAAACTGCTTGATATAGGAAATCAACAACAGTTTAACCTGTGTGGGCGGCCACCCTGTGAATAAAGGACATTATTCTTAAAATCGTCATTGATAATTAAGAACAAATCAACCTCTGAATAAAGGCCACCCTGTGAATAAAGGACATTCTTTTTAAAATCGTCATTGATTATTATCTTAAAAACAGATCAACCTCTGAATAAAGACCACCTGTCTACAGAGACCACATTTTGTTTCCTCCCCAAGAGTGGCCTTTGTTCACAGGTTTGATTGTACCTCATTATATGAGCTTCACTTGTTTCAAGGCACTGTGGCTCTGATACAAACATTACAATACCGCAAACTGTGTGATCTATGAAATCAAGTACAATGTACATCGAAACCTTCCCAAAGCAACATCCTTTGGGAGTAGAAAAATTATGTTGTTGTTGAGAGGTTGTTGCTCTAGGGAGCTTAAATTAGTAGTTCAATCATCTAGTGGGAAAAATCATGCTGTTGTTGAAGGTATGTTGTTGCTCAAGAGAGGGCCGCCCTGGTGAGGTTGCACTGTTTTTGTATAGCCTAAAGACTTTAAGATCAAACAAATAATAAACAAGACGAATAAACAATCAACACACAGTTGGATTTCTTTTAATGTTTTATTTCAATTTCACACCAAGAATCAGATATGATGATTTGCACCAAGTGAATAGAACAAACTGCAGGTATGTGTATTTTCAACTCAGATCTAAAAGCTATTTGTTGGCACTGGATCAAATCAGAACCATTAACAAGATCATAATACCATAAAGTAGTGAATCCTTCATACAGAGATCCAGCGCTACTCTTCAATCTGAAGGTATATTTAGATACCTTACTAGAAAAACTCCGGCCAGGCACAGAAAAACTAGCGTTACAATAGTGTATGTTCGCAACATGATCAGTGATAGGTATTACACAGGTGTATTGTAATACATCTACTTTCTTATAAACACTGACATGATGCACAGATAAGATTTTAAAGAAATCAAACCACAGGTAAAGTATGGTTTTCAGCAATTCCAACATATTTTTAAAAAAAATCTAGATCAAACGGTACACAAGATTGAACATTTTTTTAACAGTGGTAGTTCTAAAGGAAAATTTTTCATTTCAACCATAAACTATTGTCCTGCAGCATAAACAGTTGTTAATTGACGCAACTTGCTATGAAAGAATACCGATACATTTTATGAATTTTTTCAGCTTAATGAAAATTTGTTTCAGTACTGAATATTCATAATCTGCTTGATAAATTAACCTGAGTTAAATCAGAGTTTTTTAATTTTTGTTTATACAAAATAATAAACAACCAAAATAAACAAATCAACGATGGAAATAAATATTTATAGCCTGATGAGGGTTATTTTCAATAAACATGATTAGCATATTTGAACAAGAAAAACAAAATTCCACAAATTGGCAACATGCCAAGGACATAATCAATTAATTACAGTAAAAATGTGCTTGGAACAAATATCGTAAAAACATATTATTTAACTGTACACAAATAAGATATAAATGAGCAAAAATATGCAACACAACAACCTGATCCACAGATGATTAAAATTTATTTATTTCGGTTTAACGCCATTTTTCAACAATTTTTCAGTTATACATGGATGCCAATTCATTTAACATGTTTTCTTGGTCACTTTATTCTATCCAGTACCAACTTATCCTTCCACGAGGAACCGGCAAATTATCACATGTAGAAAAATCGGCATTGTTGTCAAATTTTCATGAAGTGTATGTATGACCTGCCACAACCGGGAATCGAACTTGGATCGCCGGGTTACAAATCTAAAGCAACCTCCAGAAATTGAGATGACCCTGTATATAGTTAACCTCAGCCTTTCTAGTTATTTTCATTTACATATGATATTATAATCAACATAAAATGATGAAGTAATAAGTACAAATGAACATTATTATAAATGAAAGCTTGCATTTTTGTTTAGTGTAACATTAATTTACGTATAAAACTCAGAACAAAGTTACTGGTGCAAATTTGCAAAACCAAAAAACTGCAACTGGTAGGGGAGCCCTGGGGCAAAGCCTATGAAATTCAAAATTAGCATTTTTGAAGACCACAATGTTCAGCTCTATTTAGCCTGATAATGACTTTGAGAAACCGGAAAATCAAGTACGAAGCAGAAAAATTGCACCCTTGCTATGTAAGACAGATATACAAAATCTAGCAAGTATTCATACATTGCATGGCATAAATGATTTTTGTACAACGATCAACATAATGCTCATGAAATAGCAATGGCATAACTTGACTTTTAAATTCTTTTTTACAATAAAGTTAAACAAAATGTTTCAAAACTGTCACATCCTTATTTTTTCAGGTATAAAAAAATATATACAAAACATATATGTAATTCAATTATTTACAATGACATATTTTTTATCAAATGTTTTTTATTATGTACACTCTCAGTTTTTCATATAATTCAAATCTATGATATGAATTAATGAACACATTTACCCAAGAGCAGTATTATCAACCACACAAATGATATTTATTGAAATATTCACTAAATATTTTTTTATCATGTACACATTCAGTTTTTCTAATAATTCAACATCTATGATATGAATTAAATTTAATGAACACATTTAAGCATAAATATTATTAACAGAACAAATGACATTCACCATATGAATCTAATTATTATACTATAACTATAATATTGAAACAGAGCAGTGAATTTACAAAATGCTATTTATTTATACTGTACAGCGAGGAGTAATTTTGTTACCACACAATAACAACACTAGATTGTACAAAACATTATATTAACAACAAATATTTTGTACTAACATAAAGGCACATTTTGAACCGTAAAACAATCCAGTGTATTGTAAATGTCTAGCATCACACACTTGATTGAGTCAAGAGGTTTCATGATGAATGTCTAGTATCTGAAACCATGTTCAGTCTCTCTACACAAGGGAAAATTCACAGAATCTCGTCTCGAATTAACACAAGTCCAATATGACGTATCTTTCCATTAATAATGTACATATCTGATCAATAACAGACATTGGTCATTTCACAAACTCTCGAACAACTTTAGCACTAGCTAGAGTTTTTGTTAAACACTTCATAGTTCATTTCACATACAATGTACAATGTTCCTCTCATGAAATGTTAACAACCAAATTTCACATGGTGTTGTAACGGGGTTACCAGTGTTTTTACAAGTCACCAAAACATCAAATAACTTAATCCATATCACTGTCATCATCTGCAGCACTATAAGTCGGGCTCGTTGGAGGATATTTGGGTGTCGTAGGGGTATATGCCGGTGATGATGGGGTGTATTGCGGGCTGGAGGGGCTGTATGATGGAGACACCATGGAATACTGTGGACTTGACGGGCTATAAGACGGACTAGCTGGCGAGTACTGTGGACTCGACGGAGAATATGTCGGTGAAGTAGGGCTATACTGTGGAGAACTAGGGCTGTATTTATGAGAGCCCCGATTACTGATTGAGCCCGGACTATATGCGGGCGATGTAGGACTGTAGGTTGGACTTGCAGGGGAATATTGCGGAGAGCTGGGTGAATAACTAGGACTTGTTGGCGAGTAGCTCGGACTCGTAGGGCTGTATTTTGGACTTGATGGAGAATAACTAGGACTAGTTGGGCTGTATGAAGGTGACTGCGGACTATACTTCGGACTACTCGGGGAGTAACTTGGACTACTTGGACTGTAGTTCGGACTAGATGGGGAATAACTTGGAGATGTTGGGGAGTAACTCGGACTTGAAGGACTGTATGAAGGGGATGAGGGGCTGTAGTTCGGGGAAGAAGGGGAATAACTAGGGGACGTCGGGCTGTAACTTGGGCTCGTTGGTGAGTAGCTTGGACTTGTAGGGGAATAACTTGGCGACGTCGGACTGTAGCTGGGAGAAGTTGGAGAGTACGATGGTGAGGTCGGACTGTAGCTCGGTGATGTTGGCGAGTACGATGGACTTGTAGGGGAGTAACTTGGAGAAGTAGGACTATAAGATGGTGACGTCGGACTGTAACTTGGACTTGTTGGAGAATAGCTTGGACTAGTCGGAGAATAACTCGGCGATGTAGGACTGTAGCTAGGCGATGTCGGCGAGTACGATGGACTCGTAGGACTGTATGATGGACTTGTTGGGGAATATGACGGCGACGTTGGACTGTAGTTAGGGGACGTCGGAGAGTAGCCAGGACTAGTAGGGCTGTATGAAGGGCTAGTTGGTGAATAGCCAGGACTCTGCGGCGTGCCACCTCCGGACATAGCTGGTGAGCTTGGAATGTAAGACGGTGACGTTGGTGAATAGCTTGGTGACATGGCACCTCTTGGACTTGGAATATATGGACTCATTGGTGAACTAGGAGATCCTGGTTGTGGTGACCAAGCTGGACTGTAACCAGGACTGTATCCACTCTCGCTGGCAGAAGAAGGTGAGAAACCTGCAGCACCGGGAGTCATACCGCTACCAACACCAGGGGACCAGGCACTTGCGTAGCCTGGTGTAGCACTCTGTTGCCATGGTGTCATTTGTGGAGACATACTCTGAGTCGGACTGCCCGCTGCACCAAAGAACATTCCAGTACCCACTGAAAATATCAAATAAAAACTTATAAATTCTACCATCAAACTGATACATTACACATGGGTGCAAATTTGCAAAACTTAAAACCTAGCTGGAAGGGACTTATGAGGGCCGAAGCTCCTGAAAATTAGGATTTTGAAGACCGTAACAGTGCAATTTGTTGTCGTTAAAACTTAAAAGGCTGATAATGACCCCTGGGGTCTTTGAAAAAAACAACAGAATTCTAGAATAAACACATTCATCTCTTAAATGAAAATGTTATAGAATTTGTAACAATAAATCTTGAACAGTTACATAGAAAAATAAAAACATGAGTCACATGAGCCAGAGCAACTTACAAAAACAACAAGATGCTGTGTTCAATAAACATGTATGCCCTTGGTGGCATGCTAGACTAAGCCTCAGACAGACAGATAGATGTGGCAATTACTATATATCCCTGGCTCCCTGCACAATTTAATGTCGGGGGCATAATAATGTATCAAAGTAAGTAGTCCTTACCTCCGCCCATCATTCCAGCACCAACATTGGTAGGTATCTCCATACCATATTTACATTTCTCGGCATCCAACAGCAAATCAAAACAACCTGTACCAATACGAGCCAACTGACCCAGCATGATAGCTTCACTCACACCCTTCATTGGATCTACCTCCGAGTGGGCGGCGGCTTCCATCAAAATATCAACCTGAAACGTAGAATAAGTGGTGATATATCATGAACGACATTGTATTAATAATATGTATGAGATAGATAAGCAAGTATGATGATGAACAGATTTGCCACATTTATAAATGGATAGCAGTGGGGGGTTTTTGTACTGATTCGGGGCCAAAATTTGACCCCTTTCCCCTGTCTGAATAGTATGTTTTTCCCCTAATTTCATAAAAAATTTCTGTTCAGTAGACTTTCATTTGTCTTGAAAACATTTTTGATAATAAGGATCATTATATTGTTAGTTTGATCGAGTTTTACGCCCCTTTTCAACAGTCAGAGTCATACAAGGCAGCTAACCATGATCCCTGGGAAGAACTAGTACTAGACTCCCCATCCTCCATAAGCAACTGCCTACTTTCTCACATAAAGAGACATACATGGTCGGTAGCTGGGCTTGAACAACAGAAAATTACCATTTTGAAGACAACAACAGTGCTGTTTTTGGTGCTCCTAAGATTTCGTAACCCTTGGAATATATCTGATATTAAGATTGTCGCATGTGAAACAGGAAGTAGATCTATATAAACTTACAGTTTCTTCAAAGGAACATCTGGCCAATGCACCAGTTTCCTGTCTGTTGATACCGTGACGTGTAATAGCCATTAAATGACCTTTAGCTGTCATCACGTCGCAAAGTAAAGCAAGATGTCGGTAGTTGACGTAGGAACCATCAAAGGAGATGACATGGTTCATTTCTTTTTCGATGGACTTACGCACAGCTTCAATTCCCAGTGTCTGAAAAATGGAGTAATCATTTGTATATAGAAATCTTAGGTTTGTAGTAGGATTTAGCAAGAGATGGTAAGTAAATTCACCAAAGGTGTCCTACCAATGAAATCAAGTTCTTCTTTATATGTACATATTCATTAAAGCACTCAGATAAAAGTACAATTTTTGACTAAATCTCAAGTCTGCAACTTGGCTTATCAATTAAGACATTGTAAGATCGTAACATTTTGCGATGAGCAGACATCACCATAGCTTTATAAACAGAACGCAAATGTCGCAGGAAAGATTAGGCAAGCAAAAATATTCCAAAAGATAATAAAATTGCAAATTTATAACAAAACCACATAAATTTTTGGAACGGACTAGTTGATACTTTAGTTTCTTTGTCCGATGGGCCAAGTGGATTTTAAAGTAATTTAGAGCCCCGGAAATTTTTATTAATATTCAATATAGAGATTTCTACAACATGAAACCATGAAATACCAACTTACAGCAAAAACTTCAACGATATCGTTAGTGGTAGTTCTGACGGGATCTACATCTCTCTCACTAAGTACACGAGTCAATGATGTACCGTCAGTTTCCAAGATCCATTCAGCTACAGCCTTAAACTCTCCTTCATCCGTGATGAATATTCTCTTCTTATCATCAGTGTTAGGTAAATGCATGTATACCTAAAATTTCAAACACATTACATGGTAAGATAATAAGCAAGTATACGGAGTCCATGCTTCCTATAGTGGGGCATGAAATATGTTGTTGATTTGATAAATAGCAAAAGCATCTCTTTATCATGTACTTTCATTGGGATCATTTTGTTTCAGTGAGTTAAACTTAATTTTTCACTGATATTTCTGTTACATACGGCAGCCCGGCTATCTAACCAGTTTTCCTGGACTGTATTCTAACCAGTAGCCCTAGGAACAGACAATATCACCATATATAGGGTGTGACCTTCAGCGACTGCGATTTGTACCCGGATCTTCCCCTTACAAGTCCAGAGTACTAACCACTGAACCTCGTCTGAAGCCACCAACAACACTATCATATAAATTAAATAGACATGAAAAACGCATTCAGCATGCGTTAATCCGAGCTGATAATTATCGTGGTAATACGGGAAAAAATTATTTTGAAGGAGGTGGCCCTTTTCAACAGTCTGAGTCATACGAGCATAGTTAGCATTGTTCATGGGAAGAACCAGTACTAGACTCCCATCCTCCGTAAGCAACTGCATACTTTCTTACATAAAAAGACATGGTCAGTAGTGGGACTCAAACCAACGACCCTCTTTCAGTGTGAGGCTACAGTGATTTGAAGTCAGCGACCTTAACCATGACAATAAATATAATCACCTTAGCGATGGCTTCAATACCCTGTAGGGACATGTCAGAGAGTAGATTGGATTCAATACAACGTAAGAACACATCATCTTCCATCTTATCTGCAACTTCTTCCTCCTGGAATACAGTAATATCAAAATTTCAAACATCAAGAATTATAACCCAAAATTCATGCTAAATGTCAGCAACTGCGACTGTTCTGTGATATACTGCATAAGTTGATAATTATTATCGTGTTGAAATGTTCACAAATCTACAACTCAATGCATTTCATATTCATAAATGTTTCTGAAAAATGATTTTCTGACAGAAGTAAAATCATAAAGAAGAATTAATTTTGTGTGGTCAGAAATTTTTGTTAAAATAAGCTAAACATTTCCGTGACACAAACATAACCAAATACACAGTAGGGCATTCATGTTACAAAAATGTGCTCGCCATCAATTAAAGATGACAACATATACTTACATCTTGCATTTTACTGTCATCTGTGCTCATAATTCTCAATCTAAGAACCAATTTCTCAGCGTTGTCATCATTGAAAATACAATTCAAGTCATCACCGAATCCTGAAAAATGAAGATAAAATTTAACAAAAAATATCAATACTACATACAACAGAATTTTCATGGTTATATTTCATCGAGTTTTCCAGAAGCCCTGACAACCGGCAATATCACCTTCTACTCAAAAACTAGGCCCAACTACTTTGTAATTCCAAAATACAACAAACAGAATTCATCTTTGTTCAATTGTAAGGTCCTAAAATACTGCCAGGGGTTTATATTTTTGGAAAAGAGGAAGACACTGGGAGCTGGAAAAAGGGAACCTTTTTTTACATGATATGGGAAAACTTGGGGAATATTCATAATGCAATGGGAAAAATATGTTATTTTCTAAGGCGAAGATGCTGACTATGATGCTAAGAAAAATACAAGAGCAACACAAGCGGTGCCAATACTCTTCTGTTCACCGCCTCAGTGAGATCTATCCACCTATGATGTTTCATGTTGCTACCTCCTCTAGTTTCTGAGTTATGAGCTACATTAAAGTTTCTGTACAGAATCAGACACAGACGACACAGTGATCACAATAGCTTCTTCTAAAACAGCCGAACTAATAAACTCACACTGCAAACCAGATAATGTAGTCCTCATCTTGAACTGGGATAACAGATGTTTTCCAAGTTTGATTCAGAGGACCAATTTAATTTAGCTATTGAATTACTCCATCAACTACGACAACATAGTAATGGGAAGAGAATAGCATATCTAAAACATATAAAATCTTACTAAATACCTACATTTTCCATATAAATATAGTGAACAGAAATGCAGGAAATTAGTATAAATTTGTAGACAGGCAATAACACATACCAGCAGTGATTTTCTCTGAAATCTGTTCCATAGTTAACTTTTTATCTGTCATTCTCTTTCGGTCAAGTTCAATCCTGAGAAGCCACGCTGAGATCTTGGACACATCAAAGTCGGGCATTTCGTAATAAACGTTCACCCATTCTTGATCTTCCGCGATCACCGTGTTCTGAGGGTCGGGATCATAATAAATAGCTGTGTTGGCCGTTACTTTACGTAGTGTTGTGTGCTCGAGTCTACACAATACATCCTGTAAATGAAAACAATATCATGACCAACCCACTGATTTGGATGAACAGTAAAACCTGTGTTAGTGAACACCTAAATAAAGGCCACCCTATGAATAAGGCAATTTTTTTTAAAAACTCATTGACTAAATATCAAGAACATATCCACATAAAGGCTGCCATTTTGTCTTTCCCAAAGGGTGGCCCTTGTTCACAGGTTTGAGCATTTTTGAATGTATCATAATAAGAATGGAAGCAAAGAAAGTATGCTGAATGCCTTTAGCTCACTTCTAGAAATCAAAATCTTGAAATGTAAATGTAAGGAAAACTAAGCATATACCATTCGATTTACTTTTTTTTTATATTTCTAAACATTTTGTCAGTGAAGAGAAAACATTTGCGAGTAAATATTTGAGACTTAAATTCTACATCGGAACTGGTTACAATTCCAATGAGAAAAGATCATTATCCTGCATCAAGCTCAAATTAAACAATAGCTTACCTTTGCTTTTTCAGCATCTCTGGATGCTTGTCCAATCAAGAACACGGTAAGTGATGGTGTCTTTGGCTTCTTTGAGATGTTGATGATTTCCTTAAGACGTGGTACACCAAGTGTTACGTTCTTGGCAGATACACCAGCATAATGGAAAGTGTTCAGTGTCATCTGTGTAGCTGGTTCACCGAGAGACTGGGCGGCCAGAGCTCCTACCATCTCACCAGGATGTACCTGCATAGACAATCATCTAACATTTATATTCATAACTTACTGGACATAAAAAAGAAGTTAAACTGAAGGAACAAACAAAAAATTGCATTAAAATAATGCATATGGACAGACAAGGCAATCACTACATACCTCTGCATCATTTAATCCTGCATTCATTTCAAACAATTCTTTTGTGGAATTGTGAAGCTGAGCTCTAACCTTTCTGATTACAATTTTGCAATTACCAGTCAATTAACACTGCCTCTAGTTTTCAAAACGATTAGAAATTTAACTTTACCATAAAGGTGTATTTTTCAATGACAAATCAAACACCAGTATAATGAATAAGCTATTTATTTATTTATTATTTTTTCACCCTGGAAACCAATACATTGTCATTCTAGTTCAAACTGTAGGGAACCTACCTGAGCATGCTGGAATTTGGTTTCGATTTCACCAATGAGCCAATCAAAAGCTTCATTTGACAGTCTAAATTCTTCGATGACTCGTTTAGAACAGAATGTAGATCTGATGAGTACCTTCATCAAAATGGTGGCGTTCTCATTGGCTTGAACACTGAGCCTGTCTTCTCCAGGCACTACAGTTAATCTTCTACATAACTGCTTCACATCTGGATATAAATGCAAGTAAAAACAACTGTAAGGGTTGAACTTACTATGATAAAACAGGGATTTGTTTGGGGCGATTTTATAGCCGAAATTCGGTCACATTCCCAATGGAAAATAGTATCTTTTTTTCCCAATATACAGACAAAAATTCCCAATCCCCCCCCCCAAAAAATACTTTCATTAACATCACTATTGGCAGTAAATACCTTATTCTGCTACTGTTCTATGGGAGAATAAGTAGAATAAGTTGCACATTGCAAAAATTGTAGTTATACATTTTTCCCAATTTTGATTAAAACACCGCGAAAATTCCCAATCCCAAGGGTATGGGTCATATTCCCAAAATACCGAGAAAAAACCCTTAAGCATATTGATAAACCACGCCTACTAATGTACAAGCTGTACTCTCTTGACGGTTGATTTGTACAACTAAAATAGCAACTGACTTAAGTGCAGAAATATTCAATAAACAAAAGATGTCCATTAAAGCATTTATGTAATGTTATTTAGTATCATTGCATTAACATATTGACTAAGGTGATCCTTATTACATTTTGTGTAGTGTATTACTATTACACTTTAAACCACACACAATCAGTACTGCAACAGATTTTTTAAAATTATTAATTGGTACACAGTAAGTATAGTGCGATTTTATTAAACTGTCAAAGCTGAATAATTACACGGTCGCTGAATGTACTTATTTTTAGCTTCGTGCCACAGTCGATAGGTTTCGTTTATTTTACCGTTAGGGAATTTCTCATTCCACATGTTTATATTGTACATCGAAGATTATCGCATCACTTACGAAATCAATCGAAGCTAAAAATAAATGAAAGCATTGACCGTGAAATTATGCGGCTTAGACAGGTTAATAAAATCGCACTATACTATAACAGATTTATTGAAGTTTTTATTTCTTTATTTACCTTCAATAACTTTCACTGGATGCAGATCGGTTGGCTTTCTCTTGTCAATCTTGAAGATCTTGTGAGCGTTCCATATCATTCGCTGTAAATTACAAGGTAATACAATCTTACTATCCCCTGAGGGGAAGATCTGACGTAGCGAGTCACGATCGTCTTTCAGCTGATCCCATTCTTGTTCGATCTCAGACAGGGCGTGAGCATCTGACAACAGTTCTCTGATCGTCTCCTCAGTCATACTTTTCTTTAATTGTCTGAAATGCAGAAAAATAAAACATCAATATGCAATACACGTTTTTTTTTATTCTGATATGAATTATTTGTGCAACAATAAAACAATTTTTCTTTTAAAGACTGACAAACTTTCTTCATGTAGTGTCATGATTTTTTATATTACGGGGATACTTTTTCTTTAAAGTGGAGAAATTAATACTAAAAGGTTTGGTGGTACCAAGTACAGTTAAATACCTAAATTGGGGAAAAATAAATACTCATTCTTTTACATGGAGAATGGGGCCAAATGCAAGCCAAAAAAATTGCATAAAAGGGGCCTGGTGGTAGACAGTACCATACCTCTCATTAGTAGGTTCAAACTTGAAATTCTTCTCAAAAGCTCGGTTCGATGGTTTCAACGTCGGCATGGATTGGAACTCTACGTGAGTAGCTTCTAACCCGTCCTCACCATAACGTAACTGTACCAACTGTTCGACCTGATTTCTTATAGTACCATCATACTTAACCATCACGCTCTCCATAGCTTTGATAAGACGACGCTGAATGTAACCTACAAGGAGATGAAACAATATAAACATAACCAGGACTTGACATGAAATTTTTCAAGAGGTAGTCAGCAGGACTACCAGCATAGAAAATGAGGAAGTCCTTACAAAATATGGGTAGTCCTCGATCATTCTAGTACTAAAAATATGTGTTTCTCATTCATTTCAATGCCTATCGAGTGCACATTTTAAACATCAGATTTTCAGAAATGTATTGAACAAAGTTATACAGGTTACATCATATCTAACAAAAGTTTGTTAGCTTTATCATATCTGTGTAAATTTATAGAATTTATGTCACCCAAATTTCAGATACCCAGCTTGGAAACCTAGGTAGTCCTTAGAGAAAATAGGTAGCCTCGGGCTAACGGACCACTGTCAGTGTCGAGCCCTGATAATATGCTCAGGGCTCTCCTTTGACCCTTAAAATCTTGAAATTTTGTTGACTTTAAATTTCTATCAGCTAAGGGTCATTTTGACCCCTAACTTTTGAAGTCTAGGGAGCTTCCTGATACTGCTTAGTTCCTGTGTTTATAGATCAGCAATGAGTAAATACTGTTTTGATCAGGTGACCATAACTTGATAACAGAAGTAACTTCTCTGTGTCTTAAACTTCAGATAGGAGCGTTAAGTTCTGCTGAACTAGTCACCGACTTTGGGCTATCAAAATGCTTTTAAAAGATACACTGAAACTATGAACTCTACTCTCTTATTTAGCGTGTGTGTACCTGTCTCTGCAGTTTTTACAGCTGTATCAATAAGACCTTCACGTCCTCCCATAGCGTGGAAATAGAATTCGGATGGAGTAAGACCAGCAAGGTATGAATTCTCTACAAATCCTCTAGACTCAGGACCATAGTCGTCTTTGATGAAATGTGGAAGAGTTCTATGTCGGAAACCGAACGGAATTCGCTTTCCTTCTACGTTCTGTTGTCCTACACAAGCGATAACCTGTAAGTGTAAATAAAACATACTGATGAACAAGAAGAATTTGTAAAACACCAATGCCCAATCAAATGACTTTTATTTTGTTCAGAAAGCATAGTTCTTTCTGGACAACTAAATCCGGAATTCCAGGATATTGTCAACCCTGGTGGCTGTTGTCGGGAAGTTGCACTGTTTTACAAAATTTTAGAAAAGATATACTTCTACAAAATTGTTTTTGAGAATCGAAATTAAAACAAAATTCAGCCAATGTAACAAAATGCTCCGATAATTAAGAACAGTTCTATGGTACCGTAAGATAACTCTTATTTACCTGGGAAATATTAATTTTGGATCCTTTGGAACCAGCCACTACCATAGCTTTGAAGTTGTTGAAATCAGAAAGTGACTTCTGGGCTTTACTACCAGTTTTATCTCTGGCGTCGTTGAGAATGCGATTTACTTGATTCTCAAAAGTCTGTCTCAGCGTGTTACCTGGTGTAGGTTCCAAATCATCATTGTGAGCCTTCTCAATTACCTCTATCACGTCAGTCTGTATTGGAAGAATAAATATATGATGAAGTTATACATTTCAACACTAAGTACTATTAAACAGCCACCAAAAAATGTTAACTGATTATTAAAGGGGCACACCCTACAAGTTGGTACATCTAGAATCAGGGCGAAATGATGATAAATTAGAAGCTTGTAAAGAAAAAAGCCGACGAAGAAAGTTTCAGCCAAAAATTCATCCAATTAAAAATAAAATCACAAAAATATTAGTTTCCATAAAAGATCGGAAACTCTTTGGAATTTGTTGTACAATTTTTGGGTGGAAGTGATTTATTATTCATAGCTATGATTTTTGCTGCTAGTACCTAAACTAGTCATTTTAATACCCAAGTTCTTCTTGCAATTATCCATAATATATTGTTTTACATATAGATCTAGCACATTTTTACACTTTCACAGAATGTTTGTCAGTTGTAGGGTATGCCCCTTTAAGAGCAAAATGACCTCCAAATATTATAAAGGCCCCATCAATAAAGGCTACATTCTGTCATTCCAAAGGGTGACCTTTGTTCACACATTTGACTGTTCTTTAAAAGGAATGTTATGAAATATGTTCAGAAGTGCTGTTGGGCAATTTTGGTGAAAGCCTGATGTGATGTATCCAGTTATCTTAACACTTTTTTTTATCATTTCACTGGTTTTAACACTGTTTTCAAACAATATTTCATTTACATTTTGTAGATGTATGTTAGCAGGTTCACCTAACCAGTTCTCCTGTACTGTATTCTAACTCTTTCTGAGGCATTATGGCCAAATAATTCTGTAAGTTTTGCCCAGACAAGGTTAGGTTATGGACAGACTGTCTGACCATCCTACAGACTGACCGACCGACATATGCAAAGCAATATACCTCTGTTCAAAGAAAAAATACACAAAAAGACATGACACATATGAGCCTAGAGCTGCAACGATTCACTTAAAGCTGATTCGATTCCGATATTAAATACCTCGATTCGATTCATGTATTCGGGTGTTTGTGTGATATTTGAACCAAGACATGAATATTGTCTTTTAGAACGTAGTTGTACATAGAGAGTACTGTTTTTTTTGTATCATTGCAATGAATACAAAATATAACATGTAATATAAAAAAAACTTAACTAGAAGTATTTTATCAGAACAGTCTATAATAAACAAAATTTCTGTTGCCATTTATCAATATAAAAAATAATGACAATGTGAGACACACAGTATATAACAGAAACTATCTGCTGATTATACAATTTATAACATTTAACATTTTTGGCACAATGAACTACAATAAACAAAAAGAACATAGTGTTTTCGTTTCATGTCTTACATAAGGTTGTTTGGTTGTACTTCCAGATTTAGGATAACAAACATCCGCGAAACAAGTCTTACCAGTTGCTTTCCCGTTTTTAAAACTCGTCACGGAAGCCAAAATGTTCCCAAACCTTCGATTTTAATGTTTTGGGTGCATCTTTGAGAATCAGTCGCCATTTTATGGCTGTTGCTTAGCGGCGTTGCTTAGTTATGATATTGACCAATCGTGCTCCGCGTATCAAAAGTCAATGTGTTTAAACGCGGATACAGATTTGCATTTGTCGCCACATGTGGTTAGAATGCGGATCGAATCGAATTATGCAGTCTCGGCATCGAAATCGAATCGACGGGTTTGGAACCGGGTTTTCGATGCATCGGAGCGAATCGTTGCAGCTTTATATGAGCCTACCTTGGCTTTCTTGATAGTGTCCTGAATGTCCATATAAGTTTGAGGGTCAGCAATAGTGTCACCAATACCAATACTGTGACCTTCAATCAACAACCAATTGTTTATCACTGTCTGAATGTTCCCATACAACAGACCTAGAAAAAAAGAAAGAAAATTACATACCAAGAAATTTAATGTGTTTTTTGAACACAACACCCCCACCTCAGGGGACCCAAACCATTGACATACAGACCAGAAAATGCACTGGTCCTGTAGAGGTTGTCTTGAGGAACCAATATTTAGTCTATGATTGTAGGTCGAGATGTTTTGATTTTATAGGCAAGGCTAGAGTTTGGTACAAACAAACAGTCCAAAAACAATATGCCCTTGTATCAATAAATTTGGGGCTTAAAAAAATGTGTTAGGGTTACATGGAACTTTTTTTCATTTCACACCAGAACTAGAGTTGTAACGGAGGTGACTAATACCCCGCTGCCGCTTTGACACTAAGAATGCAACAGCACACCATATGGTTAAGTTCAAGGGGACTTAATACTGCAATGAGTGAATCGCTGGGCATGAAAATTGTGTCTTGCACATCTACACTTCATGGTGATTACCTATCTCAAGTTTCATTGCAATCTTAAAGAATGTGGAAGTAGTTCGCTCCACAAACTTAATGCGGACGGACCAACCAATATACGCCCTCTCTAACTTTGTTTGCGGGGGTTATAACTATTCAGATATACTTACCAGCTGTTTCATAACCCATTTCCAGGAAGACCACATGAGCCAAAGCACCTGATGATGTTCCAAGAGACTTCTTACATAGAATACCAGAGATCAGTTCACCATCTTCAATCAATACCTGTAATAAAATGTATCATAAATATTAATTCATATCAATGATATCACTATTGTAAGGTGCCATGGAGATTGCCTCGACACAATGCAGTGTTTTTTATTGGATTGATTTCTATTTGGGCAAAAAACTTTCTCAAATCATTTTATACAGTCTTACTGGTATTTCATAATTTCAAGAACCCACTCTCAAAAATTTGGGCTAGTACTTCATAAATTCCAGATTTTTCAAATTTAGAATATTGCCAACTCCTAATTCTTTTAACTTTGTTTAGTTAATATATAAAAACAGCTACAAATCCAGCAAAAATTTTGCAAACAAATTTACCTTAGTATCACCAGGTGATATCCATCTATATGGACCCTTGTCCTCTTCATCAGGATGTGTGCTGTGGGTACGGATCAAGTTCACACGTCCTGGGATAATCAGAGAGAAAATTTGTTTTCCGGTCCACATGGGCTTTGGTTTCAAGATGGCTGGGTGAGGCATGTGACCATCCCAGCTAGGCAGAAACATCAGTATGTTCATTACTTGACCCTGAAAAGGGATACATATGATAATGACATAAAAAAATAAAATAAAAACTTTTATCAGGGTGCTCCCTAGACTTCAAAAGTTGGGGGTCAAAATGACCCTTAGCTGATAGAAATTTAAGTTTAAGTCAACACAATTTCCTACTAATGTAATAGTAAACTTGACTCCTTGGTTCCAATTCTCAAGAATTGAAAACCTTATTTTTTCAAATTTCAAGTGTCAAAATGCCATTTTAAAGGTTAAAGGAGAGCCCTGTTTTATGTTATTTTGTTAGCAGAAAAACACTTTGGAAGTAATGACTAATGCAAATGATGCAGTAAAATTTTACATAGGATTAAAATTTGACCTCAGTTGTGTTCCTCATTATTGTTATTAATACAAGGATTTCAAAATTGAACTTACAGCCCTTTTTAATGTTTTGGGGAACCAGTATCAGGGCCCTTTGATAAGGGAAATTTGCATGGTAAAAAAATAAAATTAGGTAATGTTATAAAAACTAACTTACATTGTTTAGGTAGCATCTAGAATTATTTCTTTAATGATGCGAAAATTTTTCTTTCTTTGGGGGAAAAATAAATTCTTTTTTACTTTGAAAATGGGCCGAATACCGAAGCAAAAAAAGGCATAAAAAAGGCCTGACCTACCCTGTCCAAAAATACATCTCTCTTAGTCATTTTTCTCACAGCAGTCAATGTGTCCTGTACAATACCCATGACAGGTCTGTTAGACTGCGGAGTGATGATCATACGTGGTACTGTAGCTAACTGGGAAATTTCAGCTCTAGTTTCGAGCGACTGGGCTAAATGCAAGTTCATTTCATCACCGTCAAAATCAGCATTGTATGGAGTTGTTACACTGCAATAATAAAACATAAATAGTTAGTTTCAAAATTACTGGATAAGGATGACTATTCGCAACTTGTTTTAAAAGTAAGAAAATGTCTACAAGACTTAATTATCTGTAGTGCCTTTAAAATAGATTAAAAGAACAATATGAAAATAGAACAAATTTCTTCAAATAAAAAACTCCATGAAAATAGAAAAGCAGAGGCTTATCAAATAAAATTATCAATAAATATGTTAATACCATGGGGTAGAATCCTTAGAATAGTAATGATTTGAATTATTATTTCGCTTTATCAGTAATAAATTACTTCACCGTTATTACATAATTTCAAGTAATTGATTAATAACAATTATATTCCTAGGCTAGCGCTAGCTGATCGCCAAATCGCCATTGGCGAGTCAAAGTCGAATCTGGCGAGTTAAAATTCTCATATGGGCAACAAAAATCGCCAGACATTTTGCTATTTGGCGACTCTAACAGGCCTTGATAATCCAATACTTTAATCTCAAATACGCATTTTTACACTGCAGACAGCAGTAATATGTGTGACAAACAATGCATGTCAATTGTTTACATCTGTCAACACCAATTTTAATTGCCCCAGGCGGTCATTCATAATGCAGATGACTCTTCTATCAAAACAATCGCGAGTGCACCGTGGTAGTGAATAAAGTCCGTACCATACCGGTACAGTCCGGGTTGTATTTTCCGAAAATTGCTTTGCACTTTACTGAACAATCTCGGGTTTTGTAAGTCTTTATTGACAATTTACTACAAAAGTACAATGTCATGTTGAATTCAGCAATATGAACAACAAAATATAAAAAAACTCGTTAATTTTCAAGCATGGTTGTTTAACTTATACTTCCGTGAAGTATACGAATTTCGGACAACACATTTCGGATAACAGCATTTATTGAGTAATTTGTGTAAACCTGTTCTATTTGTTAATGTTAAATGTGGTATATTATCCTTGATATATGATAATATGGCACACATTTATGATGAAATCATCATTTGCCAGGGCAGCAGTGTTACTGTTTGTCTTATGAAAATCATGATGCGGTTTTAATGTTGGATTGATTATTATAAGTTCACAATGACATCACCATTTGCAATTTAATAATATTGCAGCTCAACAAAGTAAAAGGTGTTAGAGCCAAACAATTGAAGTTACCATCTGCAATTTTGTGAAAGAGATTCATCTCCTTTTCGTACGAAACAACACAACTCACAAATAATTGATAGTCATGTTGATATTCTTTTGGGTGTATAGATTTGTTTCAAGACAAAATCTGAGCAATAAATGTGATTTGAACTCATGCATGTCAAAACATCAATAAACCAAGTGACTACATTGCCCATAAAGTCCAGAAAATACCATGGAAAGTGTCAGTGCAGTAACAGGCACATAAAGCCATATTTCATGGTAATTGAACTGGTCTAATAATTAGCCAATGTGACCTGATTTGATAAATGCAGAGAAAACTATAACTAGCTGTATACATGTATACCAACAAGTCTTGGTTGACATGCCCAACATTTTGCTTTTGGTTAATTAAATGCTGATCTGGCTATTAAGAAATCCGGGTTAATAGCCAGACGATTAAATGTCTGGCTACTAAGAATTTTTGGCTAGCGCTAGCCTAGTATTCATTATAGGTAATCAAGATTACATGGGTACACATTAGCAAAAATGAAGCTGCAGAAAATAAGCATTTTTGAAGACCAAACAGCATCGTTCTATAGGTGTTAAGATGCTGACTTAAAGCACTAGGGACTTGGAAAAAAAAGGAAAATGATACAACTGGAAAACTTACACTCTGATTCATGATTATTGATTACTTGGCTGAAAATAAAATAAGTTTGTTTGAAGAGCTCCGACCCAGAATTTTAGCACTGGGTAGGTAGGTAGGATTTTTTTTTTTAAATATGTATCAATTATAGTAAAAAAAAAATGCCCCAAAAATTTGTTTGCTAGGATTTTCGTTAGTAGGTTGGAGCACTCCAAACAAACAATTTTTTATTTTCAGCTCTATCTTTTGTAAATTATAAAATACTAACCTAAGGTTCATTCTGAAAGTAGACCAAGGCAAAACCTTGACTTGATGACACATCATACTCATCTTGTGGAGTGTTGGCTGTCTGTTGAACACAATAAAATCACCATCCTGCATGTGACGTTCAACCTGAAATACACAGAACGAATACATGATGAATTCATCAGCTTAGAATTTCAACTAGTTCTATAGCAATTACATTCCAAGTCTAAGATTTCTACTCATATTTATGACCCGAGAAGTGGATTCAATTTTCAAGCCCTGAATGTAGGTAAATCTTCTGAACGTTCATTAGAATTTTCTACCAAATTTCGTCAATAACAGGGACACATTCAGGGTGTACTGTCTGCACAAAAGAATAAGCTGTCTAGCCCTTATTGTGGCGATAAAATATTGGATTGAAGCCTCTTTTGGAGAAAAAATCTCGTCTGAAACCAATTTGGGGAATGTAATTTCAAGGAGTAAATTCAAAATTTGGAGAAAATTGCATGATTTCGAATAGTTTCTCAGAGGGGAAGGTGCCCATTACGGGCTACAACTCAATAATGAAGAACACTCCTAGAACTACTGACCTTGTATCCAATTTGTAGATGAAGATCACTAGCCTTTGGATGAAATCTCAGATCGATTCTTTCACCATTCTCACGTACAATATACTTTGCACCAGGATATTGATTGGCTCCTCTTCTTACTAATGTGTGAAGGCTGAAAATTGTTTGAGGGAGAAATTAGAAACCTGTCAAAACATTCTGAACAAAGAGAGATTTCAAATATTTTTGTTGTCATTTACTCTACACAAGACTATGTCAATGTAACTAAGCATTAAGTTTCACTATTCCACCTTCCGAAGGCAAACCAGGTTTTTTTTTAAATAAGAAAGTGACACTTATAGTCAGCGCCTTCCCCTTGTGAAGAAAAGTTATATTTCCTCCCATAAGTTGTATTTCTTGTATTTGCTTTTTTAATATTAAAAATTCCCTAAATTTGCCTCTTTCGTATAATTTTTCCCTCCTTTTCTCAGCTTTCATTGTCTTCCCCTTTTCTTAAAATAAACTCCTGCTATCACAACTAATATTCAATGTTATCCCAAATACAGACTGAATTGATCAAAGATGAAACAAAAAGCATACTTGTCAATGTTAAATGGTGTGACAAGTTCTGGAAACGTCATGTTCTGTGCAATGGAACGAGGTACTCCGACCTGGTCAATACGTAAATTAGGATCAGGGGTGATGACAGTTCTTGCTGAGAAGTCCACACGTTTACCCATCAAGTTACCTCGTACACGTCCTTCTTTACCCTTCAATCGCTGTTTTATAGATTTCAGGGGTCTTCCAGATTTTTGCACAGCCTGTTAAAAGAACACTTTTATCTTCAGTATGATGCAAAAATGCTTCTTTAACAACTTGACAGACAAATGCAAGAATTATCGAATGAATAATCATCATTACAGAAATCAATTAGTACTCAAGTAATGATGATTATCACAGGGGCCGGCAAAATCTGATTTTGACTTACCCGTCCCGTTATGCCAGAAGCATTTCTCAACTTGTCCGTATGATATTTATATAGTTAGTTCTGGAAATTTTAACTTGATCGTACAGGCTGCGGGGACAACCTGAGCAATATGCACAATTGATTTCGCGGCCCGTTATCAAGACCAACTTTTCATCAGTTACAGTATATTTTGTCTTTTTTTACGATAGGCATCAAAACTTCTTATAACTGCGAAATACATACCCTGGGTAGACCAGGAAGTTCGTTATCTGTTAATGTAGCTACATGAAACTGTAACATCTTTGTATCTTCAGAAATAATATGAGCAGCAGCACCATTTTGTTCATTTCTCTTCAGTTGATTGTTTGCTTTGATGATATCTGATAGCTTGTGGGTCAAATCATCCTGTGTGAAAAATGGAAATATTATTTTTCAGTTTATATTAGTAAATTATTATCAAACAGTGCCCTCACACTAACTTGGGGAAGGGGCCAACAGGGAGAATTTTCAAAACAAAGAAAAGGATCTAAATTTTACTTTAATGATCAAGGATAAAAGACGGCACCAGGCTTTTAAAACCAATTATCAACTTTCTATATTTTTAAATTGAGGGCCCTGTTAATTTAAGTTTAATTGTTTACTCTTTATCAACATTCCGCCAAGGTAGAATTAAGAATTACCAAAATTATACTAATTAATATTAATCTAACTGGTAAGGATACTTCAGAGTTATGTACATGCTAGCACTCATCTCTATCTTATAACTAGATGGATGTATATATTCCAGTTATGAAGAATGTAATGTTAAATTTAAGAATTCTTATTGTTACATTGTTAACATGAATGCAGGGTTCTCTGTCTTCTCAATAAGTGTAATGGCAAACAGGCTCAAAATCTAAGTGTCCGGGGCTTTTCTCCAGCAATATTATTGTTACTTTTTACTTTGAGATTTCTAACCAGTCCGAACTCATTTCTAAGCGGCTAAATCGGTCATTGAGAACCCTAGGTCAATATTTTACCTGATTTCTGGCTGATCCAAACATGACAACAGCTGGACGTACACATAGAGGTGGTACAGGCATCACCGTCATCACCATCCAATCAGGACGCGCAAATTTTGGGTCCATACCTTCAACAAAAACTCGTACATGACAACAACAAATAGAACAGGATCCAGCCCCTTTTTTGTTGTTTTGGGGAACAGGTATTCAGGTCCCTTTGATGGGGGAAATTTGCATTGTGAAACACTTTGATTTTTCTAATTATGGGGAAATTTTTCTCTCAGTGGGGAAAAATATATACTTTTTTACTAGGGGAACAGTGGAGAATAATGGACCCAAAATTGGCATAGAAGGTCTGGGATCGGACTTCTGGTAAGATACAATCCTTATCAATTCAATTCAAAAGTTTAAATTATACTATAATGATATTTACCATGGTAGTATGTAACAAAACAGTCTTCAAAATAATCAAAGTTTGTACAAATAAAAATGACTACTTGGGCCATCAATAAAAAATTGTTTGTTTGTAGTGCTCTGACCCTAATTTCCAGAGGTTGGTTGGTAGGTAGGTATTTTTTTTTGGAATAATTTTTTTCTGAAATTGCATTGATAAAATAATTGGCAATTTTGAAATACACAATATTTTCATGTAGTCTTCTCTGCATTAACAAAATATGACAAACAGCCAGTTTGTATTGGATAAAGGCCATGTATTCTGGTACGGTTTAAAAACAGAAAGTACTTTTTAACAGAACGGGTGCAAAACAGATAACAAATAAAAAAATCAACTTGAAACCCTAAAAAAAGAAAAGTAGGGGGCCATTTTGATGGGTCGGTCGGAGCACCACAAACAGACAAATTTTTATTTTCAGCCTTGGCAAATTAAACTTTACCCTCGCATGAAGTATAATTGAATTGATGAATTATATATTAAGAGAATAAGAATAAAAATTGATTTGTTTGTACGAGACTGACCAAGATTTGTTTGTTTGAATTTTACACCCCTTTTCAACAACCAGAGTCATATAACTTATAAGGTGAACAGTCCACCTAACCACTGTTCCTGGGAAGAACCAGTACTAGACTCCCATCCTCAGGGCTCTCCTTGGACTATTGAAATTTGAAAAATAAGGTTTTTGACTCTTGAGAATTTGAATCAAAGGGTCAAATTTACTATTACTTTAGTAGAAAATTATGTTGAATCATTATATTTCTATCAGGTAAGGATCATTTTGACCCCCAAATTTTGAAGTCTATGGAGCGCCCTGATCCTTCGTAAGCAGCTGCCTACTCTCTCACATTCAAAAAGAGACATGGTCAATAGTGGGGCTCGAAACCACTACCCTCTATCAGCGAGAGGTTACGGTTTTTAAAAGAGACTGAAAAGAATGTATAAAATGTAATCTCCACAGATAAAATAATACCTAGAATAAGAGACTCTTCGTCTGATATCTTCTTGAAGATTTCATGGACACGCTCTGCAGTTAGCACTATCTTTCTTTCTTGTGATTCCTCATTTATTTTCTTCCATTCACAAGTAAGCTCTATGCCCATTCTTCTGATGTTTGGCTGATATCTACCACAACCTCCGTGTCCCTTCATTGAAATAAAAAAAAACACACATTAACTCAGTGCATAAAAAAACTATATTTTCAAATTCAAGTATTTTTCAAGTGTAAAAAAACTAAAATAGAACATAATTATGCATAATTAAGTCAATAGATTTTTATCCTTCTAATGTATCAATCAAATACTTTAGTTACTCTTCAATTGCTATCAGCTAAAGGTAATTTTTGTCCCGCAACTATTGATGTCAAGAGAGCACCCTGTCTGTATTTTGTGATATTTATAACTTATGTAAGTAGGTAGTACATATGCATAATATAATCATATTCAATGTCAGGGTAAAACCTTAAGCAATTTGTTGACATCACAGGACCAGTCAGTCTGTGAAATTAAGGTCTGAAATGTGGTTGCCCGAAACAGAAATTTTAGCTGCTTTTCCTTTGATTTATTAATGAAAATTTGGTTGTCCGAATGAAAAATTGGTTGTCCCGGACAACAGGACAACTGCTAATTTCGCAGACTGCGGACCTGGTTCTGTTATTACTTCATTGTTTGGAGAAAAGGCTTATTGATAATCTGTAGCATAATGTACTAGTTATCTATAGACACCAGTTATTGTAAAGGATGACTTATAAAAGCAACCATTGGTGCATCTACGCCACCTTCTTATTTCGAGAAACCTGTAATGTCATGTCATTAAACATTGTTTAAAATATAAATAACAATAGTTCAATCCTATTGAACAGAATATGTATTCCCATCTAACACTAATGTTAAGTCTGGAATTTCAGTCTAAAACTTATGTAACATTTACTTACCTTTTTTTCTTCCCCATGTCCATCTTGGTCCTTCTCTAACTTTGTGTCCATCTCATCACCACCTTCACAGATTTTTCTGCTTTTGCACAAATCATACACATGAGCGAGTCTCTTGGAAGGAAAGCCCTTTGATCTGACAAGGATGTCTTTAATCTTGGGTGAAGACTGAAATTAAGATATTATAATTTAGTCTAAGAACTAACAAATCAACTCATATATTTAACATATTAATTAATAAGGCCTAAATTAAAAATATGTTTGTTTGCCCTTTACCGACCCTGAATTTTAGAAGAGGGTCGGTAGATAGGAAAAATATTTTATTTTATTTCTGAATTTGACCTTTACCTAGCATGAAATTACTATTTTATATATAGAATCATTCTACCGTCATTTTATGTATTCTGCTACCATACAACTATTTATTGTGTGCTTTAGCCTTTAATCAATCATGACATGTACTCAGTGCCATGACACACATGATTGTTTTCTTTCATTACTTTAAATGTTTATCGAAAGCACTGAGTACATGTATATTTTCCCAAGTATAAAAATAAAGTGCTCCCAGATTTTGCAATAAAATGTTTCGAGTCGGCATGATTTTTTTGGGTCGGTCGGTAAAGGGCAAACAAACTTAATTTAAGCCTAAGACGCAGTATCACAAAATTAACTTTCAATTAGTCTTAAAAATTCAATGGCTTAAGACAACTGTTTGATAAAAAGGTCAATTTAAGTATCAGAATTAAGATCTTCTCTGTGCAATAATTAAAAGCATTCTAACTCTAAGGTGAGAGAAAACATAGTGACACATAAGTTATGGTTTGATAAAGGATTTGCAGTTCAAACCATTCATCATTGGACCCGTCTTGTAGATTGAACTGGATCACCACATATCTGCTAATCTACATCGCTAATAATTATCATCAGTGTTAAAACAGCCCATACTAGTATCATACTTACAGGTTCGACAAGCATTTTCGAGCAATAGAAGCATACACAGCGCAGAATCTTTATTGACTTGGTAAGGAAGCCAACATGAAACACAGGTTTCGCAAGTTCTATGTGTGCAAAATGACCAGGGCATTCTGAGATGTTTCCAGCACAAGTCTGACAGCGAGCCGATCTATCAATGACACCCTGCCTGGGATCCATCAATCCGCCAAGTTTGGGACGTCCCCCCTCCATTGTCTCTGAATACTTTAGGCCTCCCTCCACCACGGACATTCTCCTCTAAAATAAAGGAATTAAATCAAATATAATTAGCAAGTTAAATCATAGCGCTGGAATAACTATCCAAGGAAGACCCAAGAAACCATACAAATGGAAGGAAAAACATGGTCATCGCGGATGCTTGTATGAACATTTTTACTGGATGAATAGGGGTTTCTTCTGTTTTAATAAGTTCAGCAATTAAGCGTAAGCAAGTTTTTAAACGTACAATTGTGCTGTACAAATGCTGGACATCAACCACGCTAGAATATTACCGACTGTTGGCGGGTTGTATTATTGAATGTACCCCACCCACTCGGGTATAATAGAGAAGAGAAAGTAATTGTATTGAATGTACTTCATGCTTCGTTTGAAATAGAAATAAACGTACAAGTTCATCAGGCCCAAGGATCCCAAACTGCACACGCTTGACATCTCGTAGGGTAGCATTGGAATCGCCAGTGTACGCCATTTCTACTGATTGTGAAATCCAAAATGGCGTCCACGCTCAATAGACAATACAGAGGTGAATTAAACTTTGTCAAGTATGTAACATAACACAAATTATAATACAATTTTATTTGAATAAATGTAACAGAACGAAGACCGCTGTTACAGTCACAATTTATCCCTCAGCTTTTTAAATTTTCCCACTAGAGCTCCGCCAGTTTGGATCGTTCCGTTAGGCAGCTGGCGAGACTGTACTGAAATCTACGGCCGTTTCTCGCCTGTTTATATACTTTTTAGACCTTGCGGGTTGTACTTTATTAAATCAGGGAGTTTATTTTCGATGCGTAAAAATTATACCATCGTAATATTTACTAACTAAATAAGGTAAAAGGACGCTAAATGTTGACGAGTTCTCTCTGTTTAAATGTAATTATTTTGTTATTCAAATGCACAGTAACACAGTTTTGCTTTCACTTAGGAACATATTTTCAACTGCCATGCTATTATAAAAGGTTTAATCAATGACTTTATACAGGGATGCTATATTACATTAGCATCCCTGCTTTATATTACAATATGGAGGCCGGTCATTATGCCTCGTTTAGGAGTATTTGCTTACTTACTTTATATTGTTTTAAAATAAATTTGGTCAATGGAAGATAAACGTTTCATCAAAGTCTTATTCAACATACATGCGTACGTAAAACAAGGCTGGTTTCTTCCTTAACTAAATAAGGTAAAAGGACGCTAAATGTTGACGAGTTCGAGATATAAGGGAGAAAACTCTAACAAAACTATTTTCGATATCTTTTATAAGATTTGCCTCCCTTGCCAAAGTAGGACGAAACCACTTTCAGTTCTAACAACAAATTATATTTAAAGTTTTATCTTACGGACAGATATGCACACTTTGATTCTATTTTTTCCCAAGAAACTGCTGCTAGTAATACAAATCTAAGATCACACAGAGGGCAAATACTGAACATTCCAAAACCTAGTCTTGAGTTTTGTAGAGACGCATTGGCCTACTCCGGACAAAAACTGTGGAATCAAATTCCTCTTAATTAGTATTCAAACATCAGAAACTATAAACATGTTTAAATCTTCCTACTTAACATGGTGGTACTCCGGTTTCAAAGCTTAAACGTTAAATTTATATTTCACATAACACAAGTCGGTCTTGTGCGATGTTTCAATATGTATAATGCATAACTATGTATTTTGTGTACAAATGTCTGTATTTCATGTCCATGTGGACCATATTTAAAATTGATCTTGTACAATAAATAAAGTCGTACGCGTTATCATTATTATTTCAATGTATTATATTAGTCAGGGCTATTTATACAGTTAACAAAACAATATACCCAGCGTGACTCAATGGTTATCAATGATCGTTTATCAACACGTTTATCTTTGATTAAATTCTAATGCGTTTCGTTAAATGAGGGTCAAGTAAGGTATATTTTCCAGTCTTTGGGGTTAAACGTAGGACCACCAGCCAGGGTGATCTGGCGAGACTTTCTAGCGTAACCGGTGGATGTTCCATATCCTAGGCATGCATGTGCACCTTAAGGCTCGGTCACAACCCACCGTACGTGTTTTAAGTCCGTACGTTTTTAGAGGAGGCCACGGTCGCCACGTTTTTCTGACAACGTGGGAAGGGAGTGGCAAGAGCAGGGAAGAAATACGTACATGTTCATGTACGTCACTCGCACGGTTGCGTAAGGTGTACGTACGTTCTCATTGGTACGTTATAAGTGCGTGCAAGTACGATGAACGTGAGTACTAGGGTAAATCTGTAACCCGACCGCAGGCCGAACGCAGCGACATTTCCTCATGCACTAAAAGTGCTACGGCGTGTCTGTGTGCATCCAAATCCGTACAGAGGCGGTACTCACCACGTACGGATCGCCAAGTTTTGCCGACGTTTCTGCGAGTAGATAGCACGCACTTGCAAGTACGGCGGGTTGGGACCGGCGCTTTACGTAATTATTTTCTAATTACATGTACACACCACAGAATACAGAATTAAAAAAAAAAAGAATCCGACCGAAACAATTATTATCCGATTTTCATTTTCAGTGGGTTTATCGCCGTATTTCAACAATGTTTCAGTGGCGGTTTTACCAGGCCCCAGTTTCACAAAAAAAACTTAAGTTTTTCCTCAAACTCAACTTATCTATTAAATCAACCATTACTATGTTTTATTGTATGGAATTCAGAACGTGGTACAATGTATCATCAAATAGAAAGTACAATGATTGTCTGATATAAAAGTTTCTCACAATTTCATCCAAGCTATAATCTTGGAACTAGGATATACATGTAAGAGTTATTCAATAAAATTGATTGGAGTCTGTTACTTTGAATTTGACTTTTGACTCATATGAAAATGAAGTTTTGAGACTTAATTTGTGCGCCAGTCCTACATTATTTTATACTAGCTTGTTTGACATGTTCCTAGTAAATAAGGAAAGAAATGGCAACACACTGGCAAGATTTCTAGACAGAAAAACACTTGAGTCTATTATTGAGTTTCTAATCAATTTTGTTCGTGAAACTGAGGCCTGGACTTTATTCTAACACGGACTAACTTGCCCTTCAAAAAGGAACCGGTAGCTTCTTCATGATCACATGTGGTGGAAAATCGACATTTTTGTCAAACTTTCACTGAAAGGTATAAATGACCTCCTGCGACCGGGATTTGAACCACAGCGCACTAACCACTGGACCAGTGCCGCGACATAATTATTATTAGAAATTTAATAGAAATACACAATCAAGTATAAGTACATGTTGCAATATTCATAAAATTTTGACAAATTACAGAAAACATGGATGATCGATGGCATGGCGACATGGATACAGCAATGATATAATAAGTTATTCAGTTAATTCATTAAAATTTAATATTTTTGGGAAATAAACACCGTCATAAATTTTATAACTCAAGGTAACGATTTATCAAAATAAATATAAAACGTAAAACATACTTTGAAAAGTTGGTCTTTACGTGACTGTCACAAGATGATTATTTGTTACAATAAAATCATTCGAAATAATACCATTGTACGTATGTACGAGTACAGTGCAACCTTTCTACAACATCCACCAATGAGAAGGACAAAAATGACCGTTGTAAGGAGGCGACAGTTGTTGAGAGGGTGAAAATCGAGTAAAACGTCAAATTGGGTTGCTAGTATACTGGCTGTAACAGGGAGGAGGCTGTTGCTCGGAGGTGATCATTCATGGAGGTTTCACTACACCATGATTATATTTAAGACTAATCATCACAATTTAATATCTGTTGTATAAACATGTACACCCACGGTAAAATGGTCTTCGTTTATATTATATTACTAGATTCCCTATGAAGTAATTAAAAACTGTATTTACAATATTACATTGTTAGTAGCCCACCACACAAGTTAAGTAATGTCATTAATGGATCAGAAACAATAGGTGGGACCTGGGGCGGGACCAGTTTTGACCCTAGGGGCATCATTTGAACAATCTCGGTAGTTGACGGAATGTCGATAGTTCTGTTCAGGTACATGCTTGACCAATAATAACTTCTCGGGCATTTCCGTCACTAAGAAATACGCTCGGACTTTTCCGTCATTGAGAAATAAGCCATGTACATAAGTGTAGGATTACACACTTTTGGTTATGCGGTTTCCGGTCACTACTTTTTCAACACTTGGTACTCGTTTTCAAGAATCATTTTTAGAATGATAGACTTTCAAACGTGTGTATCGTGCGGGATGACAAAATGGGCATTGAGTCTCAATTGAAAGAGAAACAGGTTGTTTCCATCGTTGGATTCTCAGGGTCAGATATGACGAAAAGTAGCCAATGAACAACAACAACTAGCCGACATGGCTATTATGTCCGAGACTGTGATTTTATTTTTTAGACAAATACCAAGGAGTTCCGATTGCCTGGGGTATTCCGTCAAGGACCCTGGGTGTTTTTGCGACTCTACCCCCCGCTGTGAATCTCAGTTATAACAAATTGGCTCGAAATTTAATTATTTTCAATACAACACAGACGTTTTCTCATTGACTTGTCTCAATAATATGTAGTTGTCACCAAACAAAATCCACCGTCCTCTGATACACATATTATTTACCATCCATGTAATTCACATGATAAAGACGCTATGAAGAATAAAACGCTGTCATCGCTATTAAAATTTATGTCAAAAAGAGAAAATTGCATCCGATGAACAATTTACATCGTCTACTAAATTTGACACCTCTAATTTATTTTAATAGCATACTAAACATTTTCTAAATCTAAATTTTAAAATTTTCACAAATTATCAGTTATGGTGCTGAATAATGACGCTTTATCTATCTAGTTCTTTAAGCTATACATAGGTGTGTGCTGCGTCTCACACTGAGTGGCAGTCGAACACGGAATCCTGATAGTGCCATCTAAAATGTCGTCCTGCGCACCACAAAGACATTGCGATATGACGTTCATCAATGTGATACGACACACGACAATACGATACGACGGGTGACAATGCAATATGACATTCGTCAAAATGTCGTGCTGTTGCTTCGCATTGTCGTGCACGGTGGTGCAAATGTCGTATCGCATTGACGCGATTTCGCAACGTAATATCGTGCGTCGGATTCAATTAGGGCACTTGACGACATTTGGCATGGCACTTACAATATTCCGTAGTCATGGAATATTAACCGTAGATAAATAAGGACTAATGGAAAAGTGATGTCACAGCACATGTAAACCGTAATGAAGCAATTTAATATTGAAATACACCACAAACTTGCTTTCTGTATTATCGGGAAAACATCCAATGTTTCATAATAAGATATTATTGGTTAGAAAATTTAATTAAATACAAAATCGTGTGGCAAAGTTGTAAAATAAGATTACGTAATCAATTTCAGAGAAGAACAAATGAAGCGACATGCTGTTTGTAATGAAGTTTTATGATGTCATGAAATTGATCATTGTTGTAGCAAGAACGTCGATTCTTCTAAAGCCTACTTTTTCATGTCGATGTATGAATATTCGCCCACTCCACGCAAACGTCCCCAGGCAAAATGTCAATCGTAACTACTCGGGCATTTCCGTAAGTGAGAAACACGCCTCGTACATAAGTGTAAGGTTACAAATGTCAGTTATGCGGTTTCCGGTCACTACTTTTTCAACACTAGGTACTCGTTTTCAAGAATCATTCTCAGAAGTACAGACTTTTAAACGTGTTTATTGTTCGCGATTGATAAAATGGGCATCAAGTTCATAGCTATTGAAAGAAAACAGGTTGTTTCCATCGTTGGATTCCTAGGGTCAGCCATGATGGAAAGTAGCCCGTGAACAACACCAACAAAATGGCGGCTTGCCTATTATGTCCGAGGCACTTTTCTTTTAGACAATCGTCAAGAGGTTACGATTGGCAAACTGTTTGTTGGAAGCTGATAAAGGCGTTTTTACGAAGACGTTTTAAATCGTGTACACGCTTTGATTGTTTGTCTGTTGTTTAACGACCCTCTTGACAGAGGTACAGGAGAAATCTGACATCCGAACAGTATTTCATGGTTCATTATCGTGAAATGACCCTGACTGTAGATGCAACACTGAATCCCATTGAAAAAACGACAACACTTGATTTGACAGACTGTTTGCCAAACAGGACGGCTTTTTTTCTATGGTTAACAACATCGGGTTCATCAGTAAAAAACGAATCTACCTCCATCCACATTGAAATGGGACCAATAGGCAGAGGACGTATGCACAGTGCAACTTTTCTAAAGCAACACCCTTCGGGAGAAGCAAAATTATGTTGTTGTTGATAGGTTGTTGCTTTAGAGAGGTTAAATTGTGCAGTGTGAAAAATTATGCTGCTGTTCAAGGGAGGTTGTTGCTCAAGAAAGGGCCGCTCTGGAGAGGTTGTTATGTATTTATAACTCAACAACTTTATTATATTGAGGTATACAGTTTGTCACCGATACCTCATGGACGGGGAACTTATTTCGTTCTATCGTGGACGTACTGTCAAACCTGTGTTAGCGGTCATCTCCGTATAAAGGCCACCCTGTAAATAAAGACCATTCAGTTAAAAACTGTCATTGTTTATTTAGAACAAAATGACGCCCGAATAAAAGCCATTTTGTAAAAAAAAGTCAATCAATTAAAAATCGTCATTGATTACTCCGAGCAGAACAAAATGACCTTCGAATAAATACCACTTGTCAATAAAGACCACATTCTGTCTTTCCAAAGGTGACCTTTGTTAGCGGGTTTGACGATTATTATTTAGAAATACTGTAGCATTCTTTGGTTTTGGGTTCGAGCCGAGCTACCGACCATGCCCCTTTATGTGAGAAAGTAGGCAGTTGCTTACGGAGGACGGGAGTCTAGTACTGGTTCTTCCCAGGAACGATGGTTAGATGAACTGTCTGCCTCATATGACTCTGACTGTTGAAAAGGGGCGTAAAACTCAAACAAACAAACAAAAACAAAATAAAACTATTTTACAATATTGAATAAACTTTACATTAATCTGAAGTATTGCGTCGTAGAAATTGATACGAAATCCAAGAAATACCCCAAGGTAATTGGTTTATTTCCCCTTTTTTAAACCTCATTCATTAAGATCGCCCAGATCTTTTGGAATGGAAATACCAGATAAATGATTTTGAAATTAAGCAATTTCATTAAACTAAACACATTTTGCGTGCGTGCCTCTAATTGAACTTGGCGAATTCCGCTGTTTTATTAATTTTGGTCTCAAGCCGAGATGGTTTTAAAATGCATAAATTTCGTGTCCAACACACATTTCACACTGAGGGTTAAGGTGATCTGACTCACTAATTCAAACACCAAGAATAATTACTTCAACTGTTTCTGAGGCTATATGGTACGGAATCCGGAGAGGGCCACAGCGATATCGCCCCGCGCCATGAAAAAAGGCTTCATGTTACAATCTCGCCTCTTTTTTCTGGCAAATTTACATTGTAAAGCATTGCTGTTTTGTCTCATAAAGCCAAACAGTGACGCGAGCTTTCATTCTCCAATCCGCGCATCATGTTTTTTGCTAGAAATCAATATCAGTAATAACGAGAAGCTTCTGTAAATTGATGAACACTGTAATGTAACTGTTAATTGATACTATCTACTTGAATGTATTCTCATTGTAAGCTCAAACCCGTTAAGGTCGCCGACTGAACAAATCACTGTAACCTCTCACTGATAGTGTCGTTGATTCGAGCCCATTTACCGACTATGCCAGGCTTTATGTGAGAAAGTAGGTAGTTGCTTACGGAGGATGGGAGTCTAGTACTAGTTCTTCTTAGGTGAACTCACGGTCCGCCTCATATGACTTTGACTGATAAAATGGGGCGTAAAACCCAAACAAAAGTACATGTACATGTATATTAGGAGGGTAGTCTAGTAATATCGCGCTGGACTACTAATTGAAAGGTTGTTGGTTTGAATTCCGCCTCCGCCTGTCAATACTTAGTCTAGTATCTCCGGGACGCCATTTCAGCGTCCCTATTCCTTCTACCCAGCCAAGAACTAGCAAAGGAAAATCACAGTTAATGGCGCGTATCGGTGCTTTACACAGGACACGATAAAAACAGGAATAAATTAAATGTATACGGATAAAATGTCCGGTTTTTTCTTTCCCCTCTCTTTGGGGGCGATCCTGAAATGACTGTTAAACAACGGATAAAATTCAAAGATTAGTTAAAAGGTATACACTATTAATTCGTTGATATATCTACCCTATTTAATGGCATCATATACTGTGGAATCATTAATTTTCGTTGGGGATTTAATTTCGTGAATTTCGTTGATTGGCTCATCCACGAAATCAAATCCCCACGAATTTAAATGAAAGTACAGTAAATATTTTACACAATTCGAGTTGTCCTAAAAACCACCAAGCAAGCATTCTGACGACGGAATGAAATAGATTTCATCGACATCAGCGTCACTAAATCTTGAAGAACAAAAACAAAACAATGAACTACATGCACTTGAATGACATATTAGTATATGGACATGCTTATTACGATGTATGTATTTCCCCAGCGTGGGTCAGAAAGATCTTATTTAAAGAAAAAAACCAACACAACTACTACTTGACAATGCTTTGAAAACTTAGTTGAAATCTTCTCTGGTGTTCTGCTATCAAATTATCGCTTTCCCTGTCTCCATGTAAGTGACTTATGTCGGTTACAGCTGTGAAAACGTACGTCTTCTCTTCCTCAATTTGGATAAATTACCCATTAGGAAACGAAATTGATATGTAGCATGTGTTAATCACAGCGCAAATAATGGTATCATTTGTTTGTTGTTGTTTTTTTTATCCCAGAAACAAAACTAAAGAAATACAAATATACGTATGTATTAACCACGCTGATGATTCTACCATAATTTATTTCTTAAATTCAGTTGACCCCCCAAGAGAATTTTGAGCACTGAATTTCAGTAGGTTTACAATAAAAGTTCACAAAACAATGGCAATATTAATCATACATAACTGCGTCTGCAAAATTTATCTGAACATGTATTCAATTATTTAAAAAGTGATATATTTTCTGTTAAAATAATTATTGAAATGGAATTGAGATTTGAGCTTGGAGGCTGTTCTCAAATTTTATAATCTCGGGACATCGTTATCTAGTTAGTGGTCGTACAAGCTTTTTGTATTGAAGGTCACTGTGACCTTGACCTTTGACATTTTTATTGCAAAATCTATAGGGTGATGACCATCCCCTAACCAAATCTAAGGAACTTAGACTAAAAGGATCTTCACCTATGGTCGGACAAGTTTTGGTTACGGACCGACCGACCGACATGTGCAAAGCAATATACCCCCTTTTCTATGACATGAGGCATACATACGATAGACAGTAACGTTGAACTCAAAGACAATACGATGTAAAATATAAGACATTACGATGTAAAATAGAAGACAATACGATGTAAAATATAAGACATTACGATGTAAAATATAAGACATTACGATGTAAAATATAAGACAATACGATGTAAAATATAAGACAATACGATGTAAAATATAAGACATTACGATGTAAAATATAAGACATTACGATGTAAAATATAAGACAACACGATGTAAAATATAAGACAATACGATGTAAAATATAAGACATTACGATGTAAAATATAAGACAATACGATGTAAAATATAAGACAACACGATGTAAAATATAAGACATTACGAGGTAGAATATAAGACAACAAGGTGTAAAATATAAGACAATACTATGTAAAATATAAGACATTACGATGTAAAATATAAGACAATACGATGTAAAATATAAGACATTACGATGTAAAATATGAGACATTACGATGTAAAATATAAGACATTACTATGTAAAATATAAGACAACACGATGTAAAATATAAGACATTACGATGTAAAATAGAAGACAATACGATGTAAAATATAAGACATTACGATGTAAAATAGAAGACAATACGGTGTAAAATAGAAGACAATACGATGAACCTTACGTTTTTATTGTTCTAAACAAGACGATGACTCTCACAATTTCGAGAGGTTAACAAACTCAGACGTCGTTATTACTTTTCTTGGAGATACATTTTGTTATTTGCATGTGGCTGCATATACAATATATAGAGAGAACGTTGGATAAAGCAACTGCGGTTACATGCGTCGTTGAAAAAAATATTTGTTAGATCAGACACTTTGAATGAAATGTACTAGTTTGTTTGCTAGTGGTATTATTTGTGTCACTGAACTTTTAGGAATTAACATCAAGAAAATTAGGAGAGGAAAGAAATTACTTGGCTTACTTTGACGATTTACATAATTATTTCCACCAAGCGGGTTGGGTTTAGAAAATGTTAACTTTGAGGCAATTTCTTGTGTTTAGAATAACATACGAGTGTGTATTATTCAACATGAATCTTTACTTAATAATTATATTCATTGAAAAGAGAAGGAAATATTAAAATACATTTACGAGGGGTGATCAAGTTCTTGGACCACCAAAGCCTATTAGTTGAAATTATTGGTACTTTTTTTCCTTTTATATTCGTTAACCTTACATAAAGATCTCATTAGTATACAATTAATTATAACGGTAAGAGCAAGTTTATCCACGAACTTAATGAACACCCCTCGTATATGAAGATAAATTATATCTAACGAGACATTATATGGAAAATTTTCAACAGTATTTTGATAAATCTGTCAATTATGATAATACATTTTCTGAGTTTGATAATATCTAACAAACATGTTTTATTTCAAAATAAAACTTGCATTGTGATATATCAAGACCTTACTTATAGCAAACCACTCAATTTAAAAGGTAATATATCAAACGATATCATTATACGTAAGTTTAGTTACCAGTTTTATAGTTTATGATTGAAGCCATAATGCCGACTTCCTACGCGTGTAACATAAGTTATGATCTCATTTGAAGCTAATTTTGAGCTGAATTGATGAATTACAGTGCAACCTTCCAACAACAGCCACCAATGGAAAGGAAAAAGCTGAATATTGTACGGAGGTGGCTGTTGTTGAGAGTGTAAAAATAGAGCAAAACGTCAATCTGGGTTGCACAAACACTTTAAGACACACATTCTAAAAAAAGATCTATTTTAAATATTTCAGTCAATTCATTAACACATTCATTTAGACTAGTATTACAATATATTATCTTTGTTTAATGTTGTTTTATGGCGCATCGACAACTCATGGTCATGTAGCGTGCATTTTAATAAAAGGTTAAAAGCAAAACGTATAAAGCGTTATAAGTATAGTATATATATAAATAAGAAATATGGGGTAACTAAATACGAACTGGTTCAAATTGATATACAGTAACTAAGAATTTTATTAAGAGTGTGTTTTTTCCATAATTAGCAACAGTTCCATATCGATCCCTTAAAATCTGACCGACACTGACTGAGAGTTTTGAATTATTGTCGATAAATCATCAATGAACATTGGTGTTTTAAATGAAACTCCAATATTGACTTTTATAGATACGTCATGTCTGGTACCATGATGGTGTCATGATGTCTGGAGAAATTCCATAAGATGTTTGATTTCTGGACATTTTTATAAGCATCAAATATGCAATATCCCGTCTAAGATTTCATATCTTTATTAGATTAAACATAATTAGTTTCTGCTCAAATCTGAGATAATTAATATGTGCGGAATGATATTTCCAAACGTAAGAAAAAAGTAGTTGCGCAGATATGCAGTATTACATGCAATTTCATGGTACAGCGCAACGTCTCTAAAGCAACACCATTTGGGAGTAGCAAAATAATATTGTTGTTGGAGGTTGTTGCTCTAGTGGGGTTAAATTATTAGTTAAATCATGAAGTGGGAAAAATCATGCTGTTGTTGAGGGAGGTTGTTGCTCAAGAGAGGGCCGCTGTGGAAAGGATGTACTGTACTACAAATATTATAGTATCATTACTAAGTCTTGTATTATTCGTATCACCCTAACAGAAAACAGGGATGGGCGCAATCGTAACTGCTCGGGCATTTCCGTAACTGTGAACTATTCCTCGTACATAAGTGTAGGGTTACAAATTTTGGTTATGCGGTTTCCGGTCACTTTTTCAACACTATAGGTAATCATTTTTTAAAGAATCATTCTCAGAATTACAGACTTTCAAACGTGTTTATCATTGATAAAATGAGTGCCAAGTTCCCTTTGAATGAGAAGAAGACTGTTTCCCGATTGTTTGATTCCCCGGGTTAGCCATGATGTAGAGTATCCCATGAACAACAACAACAACAAAACAGCAGAGCCTATTATGTCCGAGACACTTTTTCTTTAGACAGACGTCGAGGGGTTCCGATTGGGATGATCGGTGGTCTTGTGGTAACGCGTTTGACTTCTGAACAAAAAGTCATGGGTACCAATCTCTGCTCTGCCTTTGGAATTTCTCAGGGACACCTTTTTAGTGTCCCCAGCCTTACCACCGAGCCTAGTCTAGTACAGTGTCTAGAAAATAACAGGAAAAAGGGGGAGGCGTGTATCTGTGCTTAACACCAGGCATGCTAAAGAACCAGGAAAACTACTAGTATTCGAAATAAGAGTAGGGGTACAAATGCTCGGCTCTCCTGCATCTTCTCCCGCCCACTCTCTCTGAAGTGGCTCTGAAATAAAATGACCCTAGCTGTTGAATGTGTTATTAAACAACGGATAACTAAATAAATAAAAAAAAATCAAACAGAAAAATGACGGCGTAATACAGCGTAACCAGCGTCAACGATCGACTTCATACACTAACATTTCACTTTCCTGCCATCACTCACTTTGATTAACGAGCGGTAATCTGGACACAATTTCTATCGTTGTAATACATTTGCTTTCTGTCAGAAATCTTTCGACTCCGACCGTCATTTGGGACTCATTTTCCCTGTATTCTCGCAATTTCTCGTCTGAAATGTATCTCAGGGCTTTTAGTTAATTTTCCAATTTTCTGCAACTGTGGAAGCGGAATGAAAATGTACGGTATAAGCTAGAAATCATTTGCCTTTACGGATATAAATGAATAAAATCAAGATAAATAACCCAGCACGACTAATGCTAGCAAAATGGCAACCGAGCACTTCTCTTAAATTACGCTAATGCATATTATGTCGTGAAATCAACCGAGTATTGCCCGAGAAAATGCAAGCACAGTTTGGGACGAGAAATGGTTAAAAATGTAACATGGAATGTCTCCCAGATAAAGAAATAGTCAAAGATTAAGACTTACTTAATCGTAAAAAAGACAAATGGTAATTATAGTCGTAAAAAAGTCAAATCGTAAATATGGTCAATGTATTTACGACAGTAGTCTAATTAATAGGACGGAGACTTCCTTACAGTTTGTCCTAATTTCTCGTCCAATGAAATGTCCGCATTTCGTTCGAAATTTGAAAAAAAAACATACTGCATAAAATGTGCCGAGAACTTGGTATGGAGTAAAAAAGTCACTTATTCTTTCTGTATGTACAGAAAGTAGGACAAACTGTATTTCAGTTAACGTTCCTATTTTGAATTTTATGCAACATATCACTATGCTCTGCTTCGTGATGCTTGTGATATATCATATAAAATTCAAATTATGAACGATAACTAATATACAACATGTATTGCGTTATGGAAAGCAGTGTCAAATTACGACCCGCGTCATCGATTTTGAAAGAAATATCAAATGAAATGTCTGAAAGCCGACGGTGTAGTGTCTATATCTATCGGTATGGGGTCAAACTACACACTTTTCAAGATCCAAGTACTCTAATAAATTGGCAGCTGATTTCCAATTATGTATGTAGAATGTAAGGGCATAACTATGAAATAATCATGTACGTGACTGGACCGGAAAAAATGGAGTAGGTAGGTCGTCCAGATTGCTGCATGAGTTACAAGACCAGCGCATTAGCCACTGGACCAAAGCCACGGCCGATATAAATCGAACCCACCATCTCTCATCAGCACCGGAAGTGGATGTTATTCCACTAAGCCTACTAGCCCTTTCGTGTGATGTCAGAAATTATCAAGATCTCGCATGGCTTCGTATAAAAACACAGAAGAAACGGACACTACAAACCTAACATGAGATTTAATCAATTATTTTTGTTTTAACCGAATGAAGTCTCAATCGTTATGCTGTAGAACATATTTTGGACTAAAGCACTTAGACGTAATAACTTACACCATAAAACTGTCTTCAATCTCCAGTGTACTGGAATTCTACATCAAGTTTCATATTCACGACCAACAGAAGTTGATTCCGCTAATGGATATTGATTAAGAAGCAAATACTCAGTTACGAATATTTCCGAAACAAAAACAAACTAAAAACATTTCGTCCTTTTACCAAACCGGCTACGTGTTAATGGACGCAATCAGTCGTTTTATCTATAGAACTTTAATATTGGCTACGTTAATTCTCATTTACTTAATGGTGCTCTAACGATAATTACAGAGATAAAATGAATGAATTCTGAATGTAAAGACAGTGATTTGCAATCTTAAAACAGAAAAATTATGCTGTCACGTTCTCCGCGAGATGTGATTTGTGTAAAAACTGGTGACTTATAGTGGTATCATGTGGCTTGAGTTACGTTCGCATTTGACATTATAAAAGTTGATTTTGAAGAAATTAATAGTTTGTGTTTATTTTATTTTAGAAAATGTGTGTCTTGGGAAATTTCTTTAAGTGTTCTTTGATATGTGATTGTGAAATTAACAGCTAAATCAAGTCTTTATTGTTATTGTTCACTTGGGTTTTCGAAAAAAATATATGTGCATGTGCATATGTATGACTCATATGTGAAATTCCCTGGCATATATGTGAATATCTCTGTCCATATACCTGATATATATGTCCATATCCATATCTCTGACATATATGTCCATATCTCTGACATAATAAATACATGTCAATTTTCCCGATATAATAAATATATGTCCATATCCCCGACATAATAAATATATGTCCATATCCCCGACATAATAAATACAAAAAATGTATATGTCCGTATCCATATCCCAGACATATTATGTCCATATCATATATATTTATATTTTTTCCTACAACAGTTATGTAGTAAATACATGCATAATGTATCACTTTTGAATTCCGAATACAAGTATACTCACACGAAAAAAAAGCGTGCACTTAGTTAAAGACATTATTTTACTTAAAGAAGCAAACTAAACGTGATTATTAGCCTGCGGTGAATTTGGCGCATTTGTGTAAATAGGTGTGCAATGCGTGATTTTTTATTTTTCTTCATTTGTGACGATTAATCCGCAATTCTATACTTCATAGAAAAAAACGCCCAATATAAAAGTGCACACTTTCTTTTGCGTGTAAGTATACTACCATTTAAAGGCTGCGAGTGTTTCGTATATTTCTTCCTAGAGACAGAAATTGCATCTTTCTTCGAGAAAAGTTAGAAGAACAATACCGTGTGGATATTTTTTTGTAATTCAAAGTGCTATCTGTGTTTTCAAATATCTATTAACCGACTTAATTGTTTTGTTCAGAAATGATGCCTCTACTCGTGAATTAAAACTGGAATTTTATCGAAAACAGACCTAAGGTTAAATTTCTAACACATTAATGGTTTATTTCAGCAAAGATACAATTAATAGATGCCAATCCTTTTTTTGAACCAATGCGCTCTTGATCATTCGAATAGACACGATTCAATTACTAGGAATGAATATTATCTTATGTTAGTAGGAGCGGTAGAACATATATGTTTATTTTAAAACTTATTTGAACGGTACTGCATAGCTCGGCTGAACATGCATTTCCCAGCACTATAAAACAAATAAAAACAACTTTAACACTACAAATATACATAAATATATTATTATATAGATCAGCCTAGTTCCCGGCCGAGGTCTAGTGGTTTGTGCGCCGGATTTGTACCCCGGCGATCCGGGTTCGATTCCCGGTTGTGGCAGGTTATAGCCTTCTATGAAAACTTGACAACAGTGTCGAGTTTCCTTCGTATATGGAGAAGTTGCCGGTTCACTGTGGAAGGATAAGTTAGTATTGGTTAGAATTTTATACAGTCCAGGGATACTGGTTAGGTGAACCGGCCACCGTATATATCACACCTACTACAAAATACTCTTCTGCCATTGGATATTTTAAGGTCACATGATGTCCTAATATATTCTACATTAGGTGACTAGAATATATTGGGTCTTTAATGGAGATATTTTATTTTAAATATTGGGTCTGTAATGGAGACTTTTATTGTAAATGATGAGGAGGAAGGTAGTCTGCGTGATAAAATTGTTACGGGGATAGTAACTGACCCGAATGTATACGGGACTGAGGAAACCATACCGGGACTCGAGCTTCAGTCTCGCCCCATATGGTTATCCACAGAACCGTATATCCCGTATCGGGTCAATTACTAACCATGTAACTATTAATATACTAGTAACTGAAACATAACTGGAAGGCGGCGTTAAACTCATGGGCACTGAAATGAAAGGAGATTTAATTCGTTCACCAACAGCCAGGATCAACATGGCATAGAAGATGTATCTATCACTTCACATACCGAGGAAGCATAATCAGCAGGCCAGGAGGTACTGAGGAGGACATCAAAGCAGCAAGAATTGGAAAGGCATGTCACGTCTTTGTCACGCTGAAGCCAATCTGGAACAAGAGGAACACCCAACACAAGACAAAGATGAACATCTTCAATTATAATGTCAAAGAAGTTCTGCCATACGGTTCTGAAACATGGAAGCACACAAAAGCTCTAAATCAGAAACGTCAAGTCTTCGTGAACACCTGCCTACGACAAATTCTCCTAATCAGATGGCAGAAAAAGATCTCAAACGAAGAGCTCCAGAGGCGTACTCAGCAGAGACCAAAGGAAACAAGATCGGAGAGGGATGAAGACTGTGGTGAAGATCCTATATTCCAGCAGGGACGTAGAGGATGAAGTAAAAGTAGGTAAACAGTCAGGAGGATTGGCAGAGGATGAAGTAAAAGTAGGTAAACAGTCAGGAGGATTGGCAGAGGATGAAGTAAAAGTAGGTAAACAGTCAGGAGGATTGGCAGAGGATGAAGTAAAAGTAGGTAAACAGTCATGAGGATTGGCAGAGGATGAAGTAAAAGTAGGTAAACAGTCATGAGGATTGGCAGAGGATGAAGTAAAAGTAGGTAAACAGTCAGGAGGATTGGCAGAGGATGAAGTAAAAGTAGGTAAACAGTCAGGAGGATTGGCAGAGGATGAAGTAAAAGTAGGTAAACAGTCATGAGGATTGGCAGAGGATGAAGTAAAAGTTGGTAAACAGTCAGGAGGATTGGCAGAGGATGAAGTAAAAGTAGGTAAACAGTCATGAGGATTGGCAGAGGATGAAGTAAAAGTAGGTAAACAGTCAGGAGGATTGGCAGAGGATGAAGTAAAAGTAGGTAAACAGTCAGGAGGATTGGCAGAGGATGAAGTAAAAGTAGGTAAACAGTCATGAGGATTGGCAGAGGATGAAGTAAAAGTAGGTAAACAGTCAGGAGGATTGGCAGAGGATGAAGTAAAAGTAGGTAAACAGTCAGGAGGATTGTCAGACTTTGACGGTAGAGGAAGTCACAAGGACAAAACCTCCCAGCTTCCGTAAGCTAGTTGGACATCTTCCTACTATGTTGATGTCTCTTGTCTCGGATAGGATTCAAAAGGACAGCAGAGAACCATTCGACCACGGAGGCTCACTTTAGGGCCCATTAACAGGTAAAACCACGCCCATGACATTAGTATTGGCTCTCTGTCTTTTCCATTCCCGATTCCTAAAACTGACGTAATCAAACATGACAAAGAGAGGCAATTTAATTTAATGCCAATAATCTTAACAAATTCTGAATTGTATCTTGCATGCATTTCATTAAAACATTTATCAAGAAAAAAGCGTTTCGCAATTTGAAAAAAGACAGAAGAGTCAATTTTCCACGACAGGATTCAGGCATCACGCTTTTTGTTCATCACGAATTTCTACGTTAGACAACAAATACTCGTATGTTAAAAAGTCAGTGATTTCTAATCTAAAAGCAATTAAAATAAATGCTGGCGGATTTCCGCGACATTACTCGAAGTAGAAATTCACGTTCAAACACACATTTTTTTATGAAACCATTACAATATTAAATTTGCAATTTGCGTTCAGCAATGCGTTCGTTTAAAACTGTTCTCGTTAGATTGCAAAATCACTTCCCAAAAAATATCAAATGACGTCTTTAAAAAGCACGAACGTAAAAAAATCTCCAAGAATGCATGCATGTCCACCGTTTCTATCAGTCACACACCAGGAGATCACAAGACACTTCTATCACAATATTTCGACAAAATCTCGTTTAACCGGCCATTTGAATCGGCACGAACATTCATTTTCTAATCTTCGGCTCACATCGGGTGACTATGTAAAAGATGGAGTGGACCGAGGTGCTCCGAAAGTTTTCATACGTCACAGATGCTCAGCCAATAATTATTGTCAACATGTGATTACCTTTGGATTTTATCTTTGCATACAAATAAGACAATATCTATAGCAACTTAGAGAAAGACCCCAAACACACACCTGAGTAGTAGAATCATAGACCTTCCAATTCCATAAGCTAGTTGTACAGCTTCCTCCTGTGTGGAATCTGGTCCTGAATTGGGTTCGAACTAACAACCAGTTTAGGGGTTGATGATTGCAAGTCAGTGAGCATTACCACTGCACCACGTGGGTCCCTTCGCGGCAGTTCTAATGTCACTGTTCTATAATTTTTACATTCAGTTGAATGAAAACCAAATTTCTATTTCGATATCATGTTTTTATTTCATTAATAGAACTAGTACAACCCGATTACTACTTAGTAAAGATAGAATGTGTTCTTACAAAAATTGACCAAACAAAATTTAACCGAACAGAGGAGTTAGACTCAAGATCAGTCACAGTTATAAGTCAGTCAATAATGAAGCCATTTATCACAGACATCATATTCATGACCAGATTTTGTATATTAAGAACAATTAATATCATTCATACGACATTGAGCATATTCCAAGAACTCGTTTAGTTCCAATCATTCATTATCGTCATATTGTGTACCTCGTATTATGATGTAGTATAGTTGACACATAGCTATTTGAATTCAATATTTCATCTATTTTATCACATGAAAGACACAGAAATTGCCTCGTTAACTATTGCTCATTGTGTTACATTTCACCAGGGACCAGTTCCGGCGTATAATACGCGCTTAAATAACCAATAAATATCATTTCCGCACCTATTGTGACAGAAATTGCGATTTTCCCCTTGAGAGCCGGAAGTTAAGTGCGTGACACGCATGCGCACAGTCTCATTAGAATGTCTTCCAGACTGAGCGCATTTACCTCTGAAATCTAACGTAAATAAACGATAATATTTCTTTCCAAGAAAACCAGTCTTCAGAAAATGGTGTAATTTTTCTGAGAATTTTGATATTTTGAGAAATTACTTTGTGAGTTTCACTCAAAGTTTATTATATTATTGAATATATTTCCAAAAGCTTTCGAATTCCAACGCTTTTTACTGCGCTACCATTCATTTTGCGCGCTCTGTGTCGCAGACAATATTTCTCGCAATCGCTCTTGTCGGCGATTTCAATGAAATATTAAAGCATAGACACAAAAAGTGAATTGCCTGCCTGTTCCAGCACTTATAGAATCTCTCACAGAAATGACGAGGAGACTATGTTTGGCCAAACATAAGAACATTGCATTATCCAAATCAAAAGAAAAAATCTTTTCCAAGACTTATGATTCCTTTTACCCAGAGTAGAAGCTGAGTCACAACCCTAATATACACACACCGCCGATATCGTCTGGAATTGTAAGGAATAATTGTCTAGTGATGTTAAGCTATAATATTAAGCAAATACATCATTCAAAAAAAAAATATCCGTTATTTAGTAGTTTGCTAAATAAACTTCAATGTTTTATGTAAAGTATAGGTCTGTATAAACAACATTGCTTGGAAAATTATTACAAATATAAGCTTACATCAACATTGGTATATTTCTCCAGCCTACCGTAAATTTTGCGCCAGAATGAAATTACCATATTTTCGACATTTTCAATCGTTAAAACAATAATTTCAGCATCCATTATACAATTTCAATTTGTTTTTACGGGGCTCTAGAGTAAAAACTTCTATCTCGGCACGAGGAAAATGGATACGGAGTAATTTGCAGACGGGTGTTCGATTTATAAGCTTCGAAAATTGCTTTCGCACGTTTCTTTATCTCGAGACAATAAACCAGTCAACTAGAACGCCGACGTAGGAATAACCTGTTCAATTTCGGATAAAAATCCGGCGTAAAGACATGAAAAATATTAATGAAGTTATCTAGAATGTCATATTTTGCCAGAGATATGAGTATAATACAATTTTAAGGGACATTTTATCGGAAACAAGGGACTGTATTTTGATGTATTTATGTGAGTAGACCAAGCGTCAATAGATCGAAAACCTCAGTCAGTCACGTGCATGTCACGTGCCGCTGTAGAGGCGTTATAATATTTGGATTGAACTGGTGTGAATATTATCTTATAAGTGGTACTAGGAATATGAAAAGTTTTTTGCCATCGCATGAAACTATTTCAAATTAACACATTTTGAAGCGCTTTCAGATTTCACTTATTTCCAGTTTATATTAATCACCCATTGAAAACAAATTGGCCACTTATTAAAATGCAAAGTTATATAAATGCATGAATGATTGAATGAATGATTGACTTAATGAATGAATGATAGAAGGAAGGAAGGAAGAAAGAAAGAAAGAAAGAAAGGAATAAAGAAAGAAAAAAAGAAAGAAAGAAAGAAAGAAAGGAATAAAGAAAGAAAAAAAGAAAGAAAGAAAGAAAGAAAGGAGGGAGGAAGGGAACGAACGAACGAACGAACAAATGAAATAAAATGAATGGATTTATGAATAAATAAAAAAATGAATAAAGAAATGAATAAAGAAATGAATTAAAAAATGAATGAATAAATAAATAAATGAATGAATGAGTGAGTGAGTGAGTGAGTGAGTGAGTGAGTGAGTGAGTGAGTGAGTGAGTGAGTGAGTGAGTGAGTGAGTGAGTGAGTGAGTGAATGTAAAATGCGATGTATCCGTTTCTTGAAGTAGACTGTGTTTTATTTTTGTATCAATTACTGTTTCACTGTGGCTCCGGATCGATTCCGTATACCTTACTTTTAACCCAAACCAATAATTGACGTTTTATCTCCCATCATGCTTGCTTAATTGGTCTCAATTGATCGACATTTGATGTGATAAGAACGCAAATTGTGATTAAATGAAAGTATATTACACAGACACGCTGAAATTAATCAGTAAGTAAATTATATCATGCTCGTAGCACGGCCATCGATTTCGCGCCAAAGCCACGGAAACTCTTCACAGATGAAGATAAAGATAAACCCACTGAAAGACCAAATTAAATTAAGACTACCGTTTTATCAGTAAGTGCTGGTATAAATCACGACAAACGACGCAATCGTCGGCTTTTCATGGGACAGAGATAAACGTAAAAGGACGTGTTTTAAAGTAGAGATTTCCTTAACGTTCTAGCGTTGAGTGATTGGTTCAGAGAGCCAGAAAATAAAGATGGCGGCGATCATAGAATAGTATTACCCATTTTTGTATCGATATGTTGATCTTCTCTGACAAATGTGTCATTTTAAATGGGACCCGGTGTGTGTTTTCTCTCATGATTTTAGATGAGTTTACAGACAAGATAACACAACATATTTTGCGGGTTTACAAGACATATTGACATAAACACCAACTGTGTAGTGTAGAGGACTCTTTCTACATGAATCAGTGGTTAGTTCAGATCATTCTTGCCTATTGCTCGGTAGAAGAATTGAATATTGAACCCGTTCTCGCAAATGTAGAATATATCAGTGAAATACGACTTAGTACATGGTTTGTCGTATCCATTAACGCAATTGCTTTGCACTCTTTCGGCCACTTTCTTATCAAACATCTTTAAACAGATTGTTTAAGTTATTGGTAACTGAAAGTTAGTTCAGTTTGTATCGTTCAGCTTGCCATAGCTGTCACTCGATCGGTGCGCATGAATTTTTATGCGGAGCTATGTACTACTTTTGTCTACATCATCAAACATGTATTTGATAAACTATTTCTCGATTCATTTTGCAGTGTAAGTCTGTGCTAGTTCAGTTTCCATGAGTACTTTCAGTACTTTGATTATTACCTTCTCAAAGGGCTACTTCATCTGTATGACTAAATCATTACTTTTTGTAACGTTTTTTTATTCCCTCCTAGAGATACTTATATTCAGTACAACCCTCTCTTGAGCAACAACCTCTCTTCAACAACAGCATGATTTTTACCCAGTGCATGATTTAAGTACATGTATTATTTCAACCTCTCCAGAGCAAAAACCTCTCAACAACTCAACAATATAACAATTTTGCTACCCATAAAGGGGGTTTCTTTGGAGAGGTTGCACGGTACGTGCATATACGTAAGGACTCCCTCTCTCTCTCTCTCTCTCCCTCTCTCTTTCTCTCTCTCTCCCCCTCTCTCTCTCTCTCTCCCTCCCTCTCTCTCTCTCTCTCCCCCCTCTCTCTCTCTCCCTCCCTCCCTCTCTTTCTCTCTCCCTCCCTCTCTCTCTCTCTCTCTAGTTAAAAGGATCTTAACCATATTCGAACACAGACAGACTTCTGTCATTTGATAATGTTGGTAACAAATGAAATAATCTATTAAGTTGATTTAAGGTGAGACAAGTGTGTGTTCTACTTACTTAATAAAAGCATTTCAAGATTCAGAACATGTGTTGTTACCGCAAGGGGTCGCCACCAATGACACACAGTACACTCGTCATAATTCTCCCTTATACAGTCAGACATCCATCTACAAGAGGCCGTTACTAAGGTGAACGTGGATTACCCGAGTGACGAATGTTTTCAATAAAATTTAACATGACCAGTTTATCTTCTGTGTTCATTTTAATATAAATTTGAGGGTAAGTCAGAAGTGGAGCTCTTACTTTTGGACATCTCCGCACTTAAGACACAGATAACACAAGTGTAAGAATTATTGCTTTCTTATCAATGAAAGCGATTTGTGATTTTAATACTACAGTGTTATTGAACAAATTTTGGAGATAAATTCTGTTTGTTGAGATGTCATTAAAGCTGGTTTCCTCACAATGCTGACAGACTCAAGTCGAATGTATAATATACAGTATTATAGCTCAATAGCTTGTTTTTATAAGGACGTCACCATAAATAAAACATTTTGAGAAGTTTTATTGTTTGTATGTTGGTAGCATTTATTGAAGCAATCCTATACCATTGAGCATTGCGTTTTATACCAATACATGTATACTAATTTTGACTCTGTAATGATTATTGATTAACATAAGTATGCTCAAGCCATGACCTCTGGAAGAGAACCCAACAGAAGCCAGTCACCACCACCATCAAGGAAAGAAGGTGGAAGTGGATTGCCCACCAAGTTCAGAGAGACCAGCCGAACATTATCAGGCATGTCATGGATTGGAATCCATAGGGCCACAGGAGAAACGGTAGACAGGTGACGACCTGGAGAATAAGTCTAAATGCCGAGCTCAAATCCAACCACCTATCATTAGATGAAGTGAAGCCCCCAAACACAAGACAGAGCCAGCTGGAAGAAAGTAGTGAAGGCCCAATACAATGCCCAGCACTGGACGAGGAGGTTTAAGTAAGTAAGTTATGATTATTGATAAGAAGGATTTCTATATAAAGACACATACAAAACATCTCACCTTCCCCAAAAATACTACCCTCCAAAATATTCCCCGCACCCAAAGCTCACCCAACACACATGGCCTTACAAAAGTGATGGGCACATTTATTTTTAGCGTTTCGACAACATTTTCGTTTTTTTTTGTCTTTGTTCCAGGTTTCCGTTTTCAGTATAAACATATTATTAATTATACATGTATTGTTAATAGTACATTTTTAAAGATGCTTACTTACCTAATAACGGATATCAACGTTTTTTAAATTTCATTTTATTTCTTCGGATTTAACGCCATTCAACATTATTTCAGTTGTATCGTGGCGGGCAGTTATACTAACCAGCTTCCCTCGATTTTATTTTGGCCTTAACCAGTACTAACCACATTCTATCAGCATGCTACTGCCACATTACCCAAAATAATTCAGAGGTGGAGGACAATTTAACCTAGGATGTAATATATTCAGTCAAATTTGTCACAGACAGTGCTAGCCTCGTCCGGGGTTCAAACTCACTACCTCTTGATCTCTGTAGACCAACACCCTAAAACACATAGCAAAAGCTAACTTAACAACAAATACAGCATATATTCAAAGGTCTCAATACTTATTCCATTGAAAATCGACTTATTTTAATGATCGTCTTATAAGACCCCCCAAATTATTCTAAAACAAAATCTTCAAAGGAGAATAGTAAATGTTAAACTAATTATAATAATAAGTAGCAATGCATTTATAATTACGCAAAGATGTTTTGTAACGTAAATACGGGCACTTCTATTCATCGGAAAGCTATTATCTTTCGATTATAGTTTCGCAATATTCGATATAAAATTAAGAATTTGATTTCAACGTAAATTAGAGAACGTCTCTTGAGTGTAATTGGAAAGCAATTACTCTCAGTAAATATAATTGCGAAGCGGTATCTTTTTGCACGTGCGCACGAGGAGAATAATTATGTGATACGGTCTTGTCAAAATTATGATATAATATTTTACATTTCTCTTTAGAACATTTCTCCAGGGACATATATAATCTGGTTTCACATTTAGAAAATAAAATCTAATAATGACGTTAATTCCAATTTTGGTCGCTTCCAATTATTTTCGATTGGTCCTGTGATATTTATATTTTGAATTCTACTAAGAAGTTTTTTTCGCCATCCATATTAAAAATAAGGGAACCATGAATTATGGAGCACTTATATTTTAACTCATTTCTGCAATACATGTGGGTTACTTTTTTCTGTACTTAAATCATTGTCACACGCAAATTTATCGACAGAATATGACAGGAATATTTTAATCGTTAATAAAGGCGTCTAACCCAAAATACATGACATTCAACACATATATAATAATTATGCATATATGAGTACAGAGTTATGTCATGTACATACATGTAATTGTAAATAAAGTCAGAGTCATATGAGGCAGACAGTTCACCTAACCATCCTTCCTGGGAAGAACCAGTACTAGATCCCCCATCCTCCGTAAGCAACTGTCTTCTTTTCTCGGTAGCTGGGCACGAACCCACGACCCTCTATTAGTGAGAGGTTACAGTGATTTGAAGTCAGCGACCTTAACCACTCCACCACAGAGGCGGGTCAGAATTTTTAGAAGACAGAAGTAAATAGAAATCATTAAAGGGACATACCCTACAACTTGGTGCATTTAGAATTAAGGCAAAATGATGATGAATTAGAAGCTAGTAAAGAAAAAAGCCGACGATGAAAGTTTCAGCCAAAAATTCAACCAATTAAAAATACAATCACAAAAAATATTAGTTTCCATAAAAGAGCGGAAACTCTTTGGAATTTGTTGTATAATTTTTGGGTGGAAGTGATTTATTATTCATAGCTATGATTTTTGCGGCTAGTACCTGAACTAGTCATTTTATGACCCAAGTTCTTCTTGCAATTATCCATTATATATTGTTTTACATATACATCTAACACATTTTTACACTTTCACAGAATGTTTGTCAGTTGTAGGGTATGCCCCTTTAAGGTTATACCATGTAAATAATCAAAGGATTGAAAGTACTCATGGAAACTGAACTAACTCAGACCTGCACAGCAACATGAAACGAGAACTAGTTTAACAATTGCATCGCGGATGTAGATAAACGTAGTACTTAGGTCCGCATCGAAATTCATGCGCGCCGAGCAAGTGACGGCTAAAGAAAGTTGAACTGTTGTACAGTTTCAAAAAATCTAATCTTTTTTTTTTTTTAAATAAAAAAAAACATGAAATTCACGATCCAGCTGAATTTAAGCATTGACTGTTAAACAATGATCACAATTACGTTCATCTTTTATTATGGCATTGTTCCAACTACAATCTTAAGTTTTTGATAACGCAATTATAAAGCTGTTCACTAAAGGGAGGTAATCGATGTAGAAGAAAAAATTAACAAAAAGTCTAGATAATTTTCCTTCGGATATTTCATACGAATACAGCTTAGCCCACACAATTGAATTTCTACCGTATTAAAAGGTTCGCGTCCGAAATGTCGAAAGGAGGTCATTTTATGGTATAAATAATTATATTGTCAATGAATAATGCAAACACAGACCTGTATTATTCTAATTGACACTGGATTATTTGTGTTGACTATAATTATCTAAGACAATGGACATTGAAATCATTAACTAAGCTATTGTCTATTTAATGACGCCGTATGTATTGATTCGTATCCAATATGTTTTCTCGTTTGTAGTAAATATAAAGCGTTGTATTAATAAATGTAAACTTTGTGTATGCTTGCATTAACATGTCTTAAATACGCAAACATTAAATTCTCTGTATAAATATACATGTATATATAGGTATATACATGTTTTACGTACATAGTAAATCTATGATATATACGCGCTGTGAATAAATTCCTCTTTTATTGTGTTCAATTGTTTTTTTGATGAATCAAAGCGCGATGTACATGTAGATATAAATATTTAAATCGACTCAATGGGATCTGGTGGGGTTAAATTACAGTATACCGTATTCTACTGATTGTTTAGGGTATATTATGAACGTGTGCATACATAGACTTATCTCTGTGTGATTAATACTGATAACTTATAGTGTATACATGGAATGTAATCAGAATTTCTATGGGTTTCTTCTTAAAACTATTTGCTTTAAAGTTTAAATAGAAAAACTTTTGTAAACAAGCAAAAATGTGAGATAGAGTAAAGATAGACAAATTGTGGCCTTATAGTCACCTTAATGTAAATATTCGCCTAATAATTTCAACACAAACGTATACTTAAAATATACACTTGTTCTTAAGATCTTTTGAAACTCGTTATAATTGCTAAAAAAACTGGGTATCGACAGTTCGATTTTTTTATTGATCCAACCGTAAAATTAGACGTTCGATCGATCATCGATCACCTTTTAGTGTGTACATGTAGATTATTTGACAAAAATTGCAAATTTTAACTCAGTGCAGTAAGATCCGAGATAGCGTCTTTCTCCTCAATACAACAGCCATTTTATTATAACAACTACTGACAGATTTTCAATATGTCTTTTAGAGTTTAACCTTATAAAATGATGTTTGCTTGTTTGTTTGTTTGTTTGTTTGTTTGTTTGAGCTTTACGCCTCCCCCCTGTTCAACAGCCAGAGTCATATGAGGCGGACAGTTTACCTAATCTTCGTTCCTGGGAAGAACCAGTCCTAGACTCCCATTATCTGTAAGCAACTGCCTACTTTCTCACAAACCTTATAATGTGCCTACCTCAGTATGAATGCTATTTCATTACAATTGAACATTTTTATGTAGGCCTATAGAAATGAGTATTCCTTCTTTCCACAGGTGCTTTATGTACTTCTACGACAACCATCAGAAAACTAGATTTAAAGTTATCTTAAGTGAAAACTCTCTTTAAAGCTATCGTAAGTAAAAGAGAAACTCTCTTTAAAGTTATCTTAAGTAAAAAACTAGATTTAAAGTTATCTTAAGTAAAAAAACTAGATTTAGAGCTATCTTAAGTAAAAAACTAGATTTAAAGTTATCTTAAGTAAAAAACTAGATTTAAAGTTATCTTAAGTAAAAAACTAGATTTAGAGCTATCTTAAGTAAAAAAACTAGATTTAAAGTTATCTTAAGTAAAAAACTAGATTTAGAGCTATCTTAGGTGAAAAACTAGATTTAGAGCTATCTTAAGTAAAAAACTAGATTTATAGCTATCTTAAGTAAAAAACTAGATTTAGAGCTATCTTAAGTAAAACAAAAAGATTTAGAGCTATCTTAAGTATAAAACTAGATTTAGAGCTATCTTAAGTAAAACAAAAAGATTTAGAGCTATCTTAAGTATAAAACTAGATTTAGAGCTATCTTAAGTAAAACAAAAAGATTTAGAGCTATCTTAAGTAAAAAACTAGATTTAGAGCTATCTTAAGTAAAAAACTAGATTTAGAGCTATCTTAAGTAAAAAACTAGATTTAGAGCTATCTTAAGTGAAAAACTAGATTTAGAGCTATCTTAAGTAAAAAACTAGATTTAGAGCTATCTTAAGTGAAAAACTAGATTTAGAGCTATCTTAAGTAAAAACTAGATTTAGAGCTATCTTAAGTAAAAAACTAGATTTAGAGCTATCTTAAGTAAAAAACTAGATTTAGAGCTATCTTAAGTGAAACAAAAAGATTTAGAGCTATCTTAAGTGAAACAACTAGATTTAGAGCTATCTTAAGTGAAAAACTAGATTTAAAGCTATCTTAAATGAAAAACTAAAGATACACAATATTTAGTGGCAGGAGATAATTTCGAGACATTTTTTTACGTTTTCAACGAGTCGCCCGGGTGATAGTAAACGGCCGACTATCTATCTTATTAATCGCATTAGGACTTTATTTCACATTTGAAATTCAGCTACGAGCTATTCATATATCTATCTGCTCATCAAAGCGTGATTAAGTACAAAAAAATGTATTATCTTATCACAGTACATGCGTATATACACTGAAACACAAGTCGATCGTCTTATACAACCCCCTGTGGGAAAGCTAACGGAAAACGAATTAAGTATATTAGTACATGTTAAGTAGCTATGATATATCTGTGTAGACATGTTATAAGATTACTTGATTTGCATTGAAAATTATAAATATCCATAAATATAGAAACTATATATCCTAAATTGAACCTTGTCTTATTTTATTTCAGGTTTAAGCGTGTATATTGTCCTCGTATATAATCCGATCAAACATAAATAATATTATACTTATTGACTATACGAAATGTTTAATAATAATAAAATGTATTTTGCGCATAAACTAAAGAGTTTTTTTATAGAAACCGTAGAAGGGTTGCGAGCAATTCACTGCAGAGCAAGGTCTTAAATTATCGTGATACATTTTACAAAAAAAATCGTGATATGCGATATGGTATGATATCTAAAAAACATTCCCGCTACGCAGAGATGTCACTGTTTTTTTAATTCATTTTAACAATTTAAATTAAACTTCGAAATTGCTTGTCACCGAAAGTCTAATTAATTTAATATCATCTTAGTATACCGCAAATTGTGTTTGTTATTAATTCTAGCCTATCCGATTATAATGCCATATCAAAATTACACAATACAGACTGAGTCAGACAATGTGTTTTTGAAATTTCGAAATATATCGTCTTCTGTACAACGGTCCATTCGAAAGCCATGTTCATTTCAGTGGCGCACCAGAAAGAGAGACAGAGAGAGAGAGAGGGAGAGAGAGAGGGATGAGGGGAGAAGGGGGTGTGAGAGAGAGGTAGTGAGAGAGAGAGAGAGAGAGAGAGAGAGAGAGACAGAGAGACAGAGAGAGAGAGAGAGAGAGGGGGGGGGGGTGAGAGAGAGACAGAGACAGAGACAGAGAGAGAGGGGGGGAGTGAGAGACAGAGAGAGAGAGAGAGAGAGAGAGAGAGAGAGAGAGAGGGAGGGAGGGAGTGAGAGAGAGAGAGACAGACAGACAGAGAGAAAGAGATAGGGGGGGGGGAGTGAGAGACAGAGAGAGAGGGAGTGAGAGAGAGAGACAGAGAGAAAGAGAGAGGGGGGAGTGAGAGACAGAGAGACAGAGAGAGAGAGAGAGAGAGAGAGAGAGAGAGAGAGAGAGAGAGAGAGAGAGAGTGAGTGAGAGAGAGGGAGTGAGAGATAGAGGGAGTGAGAGAGAGGGACAGAGAGACAGAGAGAAAGAGAGAGGGGAAGTGAGAGACAGAGAGAAAGAGAGAGAGGGGGTGGGGGGAGAAGAGACACAGAGAGAGAGAGGGGGGGAGGAGGGGAGGAGGGGGTTTAGGAGAAGATACAGGAGAACCGGTCATTTACTTACTAGTATCTGTCGTTTATAACGGCCCTTTCGACAATACCTGGTATGGTCATTTCAGGGCCGCACCGAGAGCGGAGAGAGACGATAAATGGAGAGCCGGGCATTTGTAGCTCTACCGTTATTCGAAATATACAGTACAACCTCTCCAGAGCGCACCTCTCTTGAGGAACAACCTCCCTTCAGCAACAGTATGATTTTTCCCACTGCATAATTTAACTATTAATCTAACCTCTATAGAGCAACCACCTCTCAATATACAATAGCATACTTTTGCTACTCCCAAAGGGTGTTGCTTTGGAGAGGTTGCACTGTATTCAACGAGTCATTCTTAAACGATTTGTCCGGATTAGGGATAAATGTCGAACTCAGGTTATTCATACAAAGCACTACATTAACGTCTACCTTATGTCAATACTCAAACCTGATTTTGTAATTAAATTTCAAATATCGATCCATACGATTTTATTGACAGTTTGGTTGTAGTTAAATTGAACAGTTATATTTACACACCAGCGTTTTGTCAATGTGTCTTTACATACATTAGTATACATGTTGAAATACTTTTGATCCCTGTACGAAAACATGCATAAATTAGCCGTATCATGACTTCATCTTACGAATTAATTTGCATAAAATCCAGTTTACGTAGATAAAACCAGAGTTTGAAAAGTATTATCTTGGTATCCTCAGTAAACTGACCCCGAGTGTCATATTTACACCACAATCGAGGACGAATTTCGTAAAAAAACGCTTTGAATATAATAATACAATATAAATACACGAAATGTTAAACATCTAATGACTCTATTCGGTATCAGATCAAAATACGTCGCTGGTCAGATGGTTAAACAAAGCTGACCATCTAGGCCTATATATAACTCGGACATTATATGTGCGTGGTTATTAATACAGACATATCTAACGTCAGTATAAAGTCACTGACCTTATTACTAGATGTCCCAAGTTTTTAGTGAGGATTTTCGTATTTGATGTGTGAGAATTTGTTTTCGAGTCTTGAGGCTGTGAGTGAAATTATTGACCCCTATTACCATTCTGTTACGGATATTTTTGGAATAGTGTGTTCAGTTCTATTCTGAGAAGGAATTAAACTCCATTCGGTGCAATCTCTTTTTATCAAAGTCTAAAAAATGCCAATTTAATCAAACCAAAAGCGCGATCAACATATCGTTATTTTAAACATCTTTTTAAATTTATTTCTTCAGTATAAGTGTCTTAATTACAAAAAATAATAATTAAATTCATCGCAAAATTATTCTCTCAAAACTGCACAGTTTTAACACTAAGCTGTCATTTATTTAGTATGTTAAAACCATTTATTGACATACATTTCGTGTTCACGCAATAACACGCGCATGAGTAACAACAAAATGTATAGTATTTACTTAAAATGCATCAAATCAAATTGCCCGTGACTGGATTCTTTAGTTTCATATATCAAAAAAAAAAAAAATATATATATACATAATCATGGTATAAAACGTTTACATTCTTTGTTATTTTGTATAACACAGAAGGTTTTACTTTTGTCGAAATTTACAATAGAGTAAAATGCTTATCGCTTTAATTTACAACATTTTAACTTTTAAACGTGCATTTTTATGAACAGCATCGCGTTTTTGTTATTTATGCTTATTCGGATAACGGATATTTTGTATTCAAAGTTAACAAATTTAGTTCTTTAGCATTCTTCAAAAAAGATTGCTAATTGAATTGATATTTTTGCACTTTTATGCGACGATCGATTTTAAACGATTGATAAATCGGTTGATTAATTTTCAATAAATCAATCAATTTCAAAAGATTTCGAGAATTCAGTAGTTTAGTGAATTTGACGTATGTTTAGATTTTAATGGTTTATTTTAAATTGGCTAACTGTTTATAAGGAAGCGTTTTTCATTAGATCAATTCAACTGAGTCTATAAGTCAAGACCTCAGGGTATAAAACACTGTAAGGTGAGAGACATAATTAAACGAACGCGTTTTGTATATATAGTGTGGACTTATATAGATTTCTTGAGCGTTTTAGAAGCGGAGTTTTGGCTTCTATTAAAGACACATTTGAGACTATCTACACTGCTGTCGGATATGATTATTAATTCATAACAAATCTCTACATATAACGCCTATACGCATTGACGGGAAAATATTGGAAAAACCTTTTTGTAAATAGAGAGAGGCGAATTCTGATTGGTCCGACCGAAGTCACGTGTAAATTGGAAAACTGGCAAGTCAATACGCTATGGTGCTAAGTGTTCATTCGCTTTGTGTATAAGCTAGTGTATTTATGTTTTTCTGTCTTGCGGAATATATAGTGCCAAGTTTAAACTTTAGACATGTATACTATGATCAAATGAACAATTACTATACAGTGTGTTTTCATTGATCTGTTTATTAGTTTGACGGAGGGAATATTTAGTCTATAAATTAGTGTACAAATGGACGTTTATCTTTCATCTGTATTAAATACATGTTGAATAGCAATCAACTGTTTTGGATGCTGTCAGTTGGTGAGTTAACTATCACGAGGATTAATGTATACAGTCGAGTCGCATTTATTTAGCAGAGATCAGATTTGACATTATTATATAAACGCATTCGTTGTGGCAAATATCAACGTAAGAATTTCTTAGTATTTAAGGAGTCTGTTTTGGAATTAAGCATTAGCATTAAGTCGTTCGGAAATGTCAGAACAGGATAAAGAAGGGATGGCGTTTATTAAGGGGTCCGGGGGTAGTTCCAACGGAAAAATGAATGGGGCTCATATGGACTCCCAACTTAATCTGAGCCGACAGATTCGTCAATTAAAACGGTACATGCTTGGTCTGGCTGTCCTTCTTGCGCTAGCATTTCTTATACTAATCATCACATTCTCAATTTTATTCGCGAACTTGAAGTGGGATATTGAAAACCACGATCACCCACCCAAAATTGGTGCTCAAATGAATAAAGTGCTGGAAAAAGAGGAATTATGTCTACCGTGTAGCGAGGTACGACTTGGACCAAGTGTCCAGGAAGATCAAATGTTAGATGACTTTAAAAGAAAGCCAGGAGAAAGTGGTTCAAAGGACGACGAACAGTGCTGCGTTGAAACGCCAACACAACTTCTTAAAATCCTTAGAATGGTAAGTTAAAATTTCTGATTTCGCGATTGTATACCGTCCTTATTCACCAACAATGATAACATAATTATGGGACATGAATCTATGATCACACGGTAATCACAAAGTGATTTTTTGCTCTAAGAATGTATTTTGTTGATTAAATTTACCGTTAAATCACAGGTATAATGTCGAACGGAAACTTCTAATTGAAGATATTTATTCGATTTGTGAATAACTTATAGTTCATTACCGTCAGATTTTGTACCGATTTTTTCATTAGTTGTCTCTGCAATATCTGTATGGTTGTGAACAACTCGAGCCTAACTTAGTAATTTGTTTTTGATCAAAATACGACATTAATCTCTATGCTTTGGTTATGACTGTATCTCAAATTATCTGCTTTATTTTTTATATATTTCTTTTGGTTCAGTCCCGCTCAGGATTAATTGTGGACTTTCCGAGTTCATTTATGAAATCGGCCAATCAGAAAGACAAATTTACAAGGCTATAAACATACTCTTGACTGTACTTATTCTTGTTCCAATTCTTTAAATCAGTCCAAATGAACAAATATAATTTCTGATGATATCTAGCTAGGATCCAACTCCAGAGCATTTAATTTACCTAAGTGATTTGTAAGTGATGGTATTTGCCGTAATACGCTGGTAATCATTCTCTTTTTATAATAATAGGTCCCGAAAGCCGAGATGAACTACATTTTATGGCGTTTTCTGTGTTTTCTAATTTATTATCATAAACATTATTCGCTTCTATCAATCATGACATTTGTTGAACTGAACGTAACAAGAATACGAAACCGGTCCCCACGTTTCTGTTTTGTTTAGTTTATTTAAGTTTTACGCCCCTTTTCAACAGTCAGAATCATATGAAATGGACAGTTCACCTTGCAGAACCAGTACTAGTCAAGCGACTGCCTACTTTCTCACATAACCCCACGTTTCTGAAAAGGCCTATAAGTAACCGTGACACAGCTTACAGGTCATCCTTAAAAAATGTTTGTTTGCAGTAACCATACTCAGAGAATTTTAAGTGGGTAGTTAGGAAGGAAAGAAATATTTTGAATTTTTGTAAAGAAGCTAAAATACATGGCAGAATGCGCATCTTTTATTTAAAAAATGTTTTATACAAGAGGATTCATTGAAGAAAAAATAATACATTAAATTCGAAGGCCAAAAAAGTTGGAAAGGGGCCTTTTTGGTGAGTATGTAGTGTTTCCAAAAACAAAATATTCTTTCAGATGACCCACAACGAGTTATTTTATAAACTTTTGGAGGAAACTTTGCCTATTCCGTTCCTGTAGACAAATTGCTAATGAATAATACAAATATGTGTTAGTTTTACTAATTACTTGAACGAAATTGCGCCGGAACTGGTATTTAAATTGTTAGTGAAGAAGAGTTGAAATAAAATCGTCCTGTCGAATCATGTATGTTCAAAGATTCTACCACATTTCTGGTGTGTAGTTATAATTGTACAGAGCGTATGAAATAAGTCCACAGTCCAATGCAATGGCTCTGTATATAATTAATCGAAACCTTTTTATTCTGTATTTCTGCAAAAGTACATATAATTCGATGAATTACAACACGGTTTTCACACAGTTACAGAATATAGCAGAAACTTCCGATCCGAATCTAGTTCGGACTGACAAAATATTCGGATAAGAGATTTCTGATAAGAGAGGTTTTCTGATAAAAGAGGTTTTCTGATGAGAGAGGTTTTCGAATAAGAAAGGTTTTCAGTTAAAAGAGGTTTTCAGGTTAGAGTGGTTTTCGGATAAAAGAGGTTTTCGAATTTAAGAGGTTTTCGTATTAGAGAGGTTTTCGGATAAGATAGATTTTCGGATACGAGTAGTCTTCTGATAAATAAAGTTTTCGGACTAGAAAGATAACAACGTTTTTTTTTATAATTGAATACATTATTAAAAAGTCGGGACCAGCTGAGTTCAGTTTAGAGAGGATTTCGGATTAGAAAGGTTTCGGTTAAGGGAAGTTTGACTGTATATAATTTACTCGATTACAAATTATGCTTCATGTATCTGGTGACAGTTTTAAAAGTTATTTAAGTTCCTATTCACTTGATGGGAAGAAATACTGTTTGAATGAAAAATTCAATTGTATTTTTAGAAACTTTCTTCGAGAAGAAATTGTTACTAGAATTTCGAAAGACAACCTGAAGGGGGAACATGAATTAATTAGACCCGTTGTTTAATTTACAATGATTTTTTGTCAATCTGAAACATGACAGTACTGAAGTGGGTAATTAAAGACAGAAAAAGACTTATCTGAAGATTTCATCCCGAATCGAATGTTGGAAGAACATAACCTTGGGTGCCTGTGTGAATGACATCCTGGTATAAGGCACACGTGCCACACGAAACCTTTAGACTGTACATGTGTATTGGTAGCGTTATCTATTATACAAGAAAAAATAATTTTATTTTCTCAAGCCTTCCAAAATTTGCTGTTGATAATTCGTTGGGACCGTGGCCTTGGTCCAGTGGTTAGATAGGTGGACTTGTAGCTCGGTGGTCCTGGGTTCGTATCCCAATCGCGGCAGGTCATACCATTCTATGACAATTTGACAAAAAGATCGATTTTCTTACATATGTGAAGAAATGGCTGGCTCCTTATAGAAAGGTAAGTTAGTACTGGTTAGAATTCAGTCCAGGAAAACTGGTTAGGTCAACCAGTCGCTGTTTATAACTGAAATGTCAATGAAAATGGCGTTTAACCCACTGAAATAATTAACAATCATTAGTGCGTACATGTATTACTTTGTTGTAAAACAAGAATTAAAATCTAACATGCATAACATCTCGCTGCCTGAACTCTGTAGGACTAACCGGTGCTAGTGCCTAAATGTTGTTGAGAGATTCATACTCACGACCTTTACACTTTAAATTCTTGTTTTTAATACGAATTTACCCGACGTTTTACATACGCGTAGGACAACAAAACAGTCGTACATGTATTTAGACAGAAACTATGCAGGTGACGTGTCGTAAAATGCAATATCATATCGTCGTTCTAAGTTGGGAATTCTTGCACGCTGAGAGACTTGCCCCCAGTCCTTGTTTCATAACCTCTGTTATCAGATTGCGCGTTCGACTGTTGGAGACACATTCATTCGTGTCTGTTGACAGGTTATATACCTTGAAAACTAAAAACAAAAAAAATATGATACGCGACATTTAAGCTGCTATGTGACATGACTAAGTATTTATTATTTTTCAAAACTACGGGTTATCATCGTGGGTATTAAATGTTTATGAAGTATATACCTACTTGTATTACTGTTTAATTTCTTAATTTTATGCACCCTGTAATCAGAGATATAGTTTCCTGTACAATTAACATAAGATTATCATATAGTAAAACTTACATTGAAATTTGAGTCATATGTTTATAATTTTTTGGGTTAGTGTGTAATTTATATTTCACTCAAAGTATTAAAACCTTAAAATCTTTTTACCAAAGTTCAGGAAATGTATCGACAATAAGTGTCAAATTCATAATACGATTGTCATAATAATCATCATCATATGGCCACCACCACCACCGTTATCATCATTGTCATCATCATCATTGTCACTAACATAACCACCAGCAACAACAACGATACCATTGTCATCATCAACACCATCAGCGTCACTACCTCAACATCACACTACCACCACCATCAAAATTATCATCATCTCCATCACCATTACATGTGTACTTCCTTCAATACTTCCAGTCTCTAATTACCATCATCATCAATATCATCAACATCATCATCACCACCACCATCACCACCACCATCATTATCATCATCATCGTCATCATCACCACCGCCATCACCACCACCATCATTATCATCGTCATCATCACCACCACCATCACCATCATTATCATCACCATTATCATCAACAACAACAACATCAAAAGATAAATGCTTGTCCTCCGCCAGTTAGATTTTTAATGATGTATTACAGTGTCATATTTCTAAGAGATGAGAAATAGGTATTAAAAGTTAATAGACTTTTAATGCATGGATATGATAGTGTCGACGATATCAACAATTTGTGGATGACTGACTTCTATATCCTTGTCTGTGGCAGCAGATCATGTCTGTCTGCAGGAATATCTTATAACCTCTTAACACCGATACATGCACGTTTTTATTTCAGTACAACGCATGCAGTACGCACGTATTGAACTTCCTCGTGCATTGTTATACATGTACATGTATGAACAGAAATACTTGATAACGTGACAGATTGACGAAAGCATTATTATGAGTTTACGGATAGCTTATCTAAAAAGCTAAACGTCGACCATTTTGTTATTGTCACGTTCAGGTAAAATAAACGACACTGAATCGAAGCACCGTTAGCGCAGACCTTATTGTACAGTGTTTATGTTATTTACGTAGATTCAATCGGTTAACCTCTTCATCGACCGTGTGACTAAGTCATACAAAATGTTATATATTTTTCCATTTATACACGGGCTAGGGATGTTACTTCTTCGTGTTTTTCTAATTAATGATAAATACTCTTTTAACATGTACTATCGGACATGGATGTGCGTTTGATTGAAAAATTATGTACTCATTTATCCTGTGCAGATGTTCGGTACTTCATTAGGCAGGGTACTAAAGTAGGTAAATCTGGGGTCAATTAGCCAGAAAAACCAGACTTAGTTCTAGTACGCAACCTGTAACATCTCGTGAAGAAACAGGTTGTTTTACCATACAGTTCATGTTGTATAGTCGGTAAATTCACATGGCCTACAAGGGCATTATTGTCATCGCTTGTGGTATATTTTGAGAGTAAAAACCTACAAAGTACAGGTTAGAGTACATATGTTGGTGTTCTTCGTAAATAAGAAACCTAAAAGGAGCGGTAGTGACTGTACTAAGCTTTCTTATTTAGCAGAACACCCAACTATATACTTACTGCTCCGATTCTGAGCATACACAGTGTGTACTAAGTCATTTCTTCTAAACTAAGAAGTTATGACACTGGTTTTATATTCTATTAAGTTAAGAAAGTCAAAGATGTAAAGAAAAGTCCTTGTCACTAACTGGATAAGAAAATGGGGCAAGCACTTAGTGTAATTAATCGTTATTCACTCAACAGTAAAGGAACGTCGCATGATGAATGTAAAGATTTAATGACTTCTAAGTTGTCGATCATCTACAAACCATCTTAATCGATTATCGCTTACTTTTACGCATCTTTTTTCTTTATTTTCTTTTATTGCGGTAATTTAGGGAAATGTAATATCTGTCTACTCCCAGTGTTTTATCATAGTTTACACATAACTTTGACTCACATCTTTGTAATGGTATTCTTTATATGGTCACAACACTACTTTCATGAAGTGTGTCTACTTGTGTGGATATATACTTTACACTTAATTCAACTATACATGTACAGTACATATTGAACAGCCCTTTTGAGCTATATTACATCTTTTGTAATCTACATAATAGTGTGTGATCTTCATATTATTAGGTTGTTTCTGAATTGCATGTTACATGCTGAAAAAACTGATACATTACATATACTGTATTGATTAAAATTGGGTTTAAATCTTATTAATATATAATCTATACTTTAACATGTTCTGATAATCATCATCATCGTCATCATCATCGTCATCATCATCGTCATCATCGTCATTATCATCGTCATCACCATTAGCATCGTCATTAGCATCGTCATCATCATCGTCATCATCATCGTCATCATCATCGTCGTCATCATCGTCATCATCATTAGCATCGTCATTAGCATAGTCATCATCATCATTAGCATCGTCATCATCATCATTAGCATCGTCATCATCATCATTAGCATCGTCATTAGCATCGTCATCATCATCATTAGTATCGTCATTAGCATCGTCATCATCATCATTAGCATCGTCATCATCATCATTAGCATCGTCATCATCATCATTAGCATCGTCATTAGCATCGTCATCATCATCATTAGCATCGTCATCGTCATCATTAGCATCGTCATTAGCACCGTCATCATCATCATTAGCATCGTCATCATCATCGTCATCATCAGCTTCATCATCATTGACATCGTGGACTGCTGTATGTTGTGCTTATTTAGAATCAGCAGCCGTACGAAGGTTTGAATCATTATTAACAGTTGCAGCATCTAGAATAGTATCAACATATTTACTAGTTGTATCTTAACCCACCGCTATGTCGGTTTTTTACGACCAATTTGGTATGATTAGTTTAATACAAGACACAGCATCTTATACAGTAACTCCTTAATTTAGAATGAAAATGCCAGATGGGTTTTTTACGACCTGATAGAAAAGCATTGCTGGAGTTCTTTACTTATTAAACTCCTTGTGTGTTTTAACGATCATCTCTGCTAAGTGATAGAGAAGTTCTCACTGTGTAGTACACAAAATGCTGATTTGATTCAAATAGAATCGCAATATCTGCCGCGAATGTTATTCTTTTAATCCGATTTTTGTGCATTTAAGTTCCAATTTCATTAAGATTTCGCCTCGTAAAGTCCTGATAGTGGAAATTGGAAGTTACACTTGAGGGTCATGCTTGTTTCTCGATTTTCTTTTCGTCATGAAAACGTAAAATAACATCTTTGTGGCGAAATAGAGAAGACTCCTCAGGCAAATTGTTTAGAATCTGTCTGACTTTGTAATCGAATTTTCTTTTGAAACTATTTACTGATCTTCACTGGCGTTAAAATCTTGGACTGTTTGCTTACTCGCACTGCTACAGTCATGATTTCTCTTTATTCAACCTGTATTTACAAACTTTTCGAATTTAGTCATGTCCTGGTTGTATTTATAAAGAAAGATTGGAGTCCGACTAAGAGTGAGTTTCGACTGATATTTGTCAATATTCAATAAGTACGTGATTATTCTCTTTAGCCAAATCGTTGACAGTTGCTTTCTTAACGCTATCAAATTCGCAATCCTTCGCGTCTAGTCGACAAATCTAATACACAATTTCAAAACAGGCGAATTTATTACTCAATGCCAGTAAATTGAATTGTTTCAGCTGCTTGCGTTACGTCGTCAATGTCTTGCTAAGTCTAGTCTCTTTAATATTAAAACAAGACTTCGTTCTAGAATGATAACTAAGATTTATATGTTCATACCATTGTTTCTGGTAGGTTTTTGGCTGACATGGTTGTAAAATTACACGTTTATTGCATATATAGAGCTTGTCAAATAATGGTTATCGTCGGCTCATCCTGAGTCAGCCAGGCGCCTGAGATAAAAAGAAGGGTTTCGGGAGGTACTGTGCGCACAAAAGATAGGCGTCTCATAAGCCAACTTGGCTGGCCCTTTTAATCGGGGTGACACTGTAATTAACAAAGTGTTTTTCCTCTACCTAGGATAAAAATGCAAACAAGCACGTAATCTCTTGTTTTACGTGTTTGTGTATTTGAGCAATTGATAAAAAGGTAACAGAAGTTTTGGGAGTGTGTGTAATGCGGGGTAGGGGGTTTGACCGAAAAAAGTCACTCTTTCAACTTTGTTTGTTTTCAAATGGATTTAATCTAAGTTTTGATATGAAGTTCAAGTTTTGTTTTCTTCTCAACATACGTAAACATATTTATTTAAGGATAAATTTTAGAATTAAACCTGTATAGTTTTGTTTATCTTAAAACCTATACTTTAATTTCTTACAATTCCACCAGGGAAATAAATTTACATGACTTATCAACTCGACCTCACAAGTTATACAAAAATTTAATTAAATTCTTAATTCAATGTGTATATCTATTGTTGAGCCATTTTTGTATTATATACTGATTCTATTGTTATTTTATACATTCATTGTATTGTTATGTGTATCTATAAAAACAACTATTGTACTTACTACCTTTTCAAATCTACCTAGTACGTAAAATAGAAGTCATTTGTTTTCCTGGTGTATTTTTATCGATTTTTTTTCTGTGGACAATTATTTATTATGTGTATTTTTGTTTATGATATAGAATTATGAATATAATCTTTCTATAATAGGGCTATTCAAAGTCTAAATATTCTTTAAGTCGCTTATATATATCCTTAGTTCGTATTACGTTTCATGATTTCATACCCCGAAATTTATTATTCATTCAAAGCTGGGGTTACGCGCGTCATATTTCAAGTGACCGAGTCATTTTATGAAAAAAATGTAATAATAAATGGTGTTGTGAAATGTTTAGATTTCAGATTGAAATAATGTGATCTTTTGTTGTTGACGTGGCTCTAAAAAAACATTGGACATTTTTTTTTATGAAATACTTTTAGAGACTTTTAGTGTTTGATACTTCAAAATGGTTTGAATGGGAAAGAAAATGGTTATTCTAGTGTCTGTATTTACGTACAATTGTTACACTTGACCAGTACGATCATGTCCGACTTGGTGTTAGAATTAATTCAGACCAAGACCCAGATCTGACCCCTATTGTTACCTAATTTAACATTTTTGCGGTTATCTCATTGAAGAAAAGAAGTTTTTATCACACTTATGGTGTTATAAATTGACCAGCCGACGTCTTAGTTAAGTTTTAAAAATGTCACCTGAGTAGAAACACTACAATGAGTCTTTTATATGTTTAGAGGTGAAAAGGCATCCGAAATCGATGTTTTTATCGTTCAATTTCTCACCTGTTCATTCAGGTACAATTGCTACTATTTTTTCTTCAATGCCAAGGTCACTAAGGGTTGTTGTTGACACCGATGACAGTTGCAAAGATGGGTTAAAAGCAGAAATTCACGGTGCCGAAATGTCAACAAAAAAAATCTGATTGAGCATTTCATCTGCACAAAAGACTTTTTGATGATGTCAATCGATACATTGAGATTACAGTGTGCCCCGGAGAGGAGGCCCGGGCTGAAAATAGAATTTTAATTGGTAATAATTATTGAAGCCTTTGTCTCGCGTTTTAGCTGCTACAAATGTTTTATTGTAGTTCATGCCTTTCTCAGCTTAGTACCCGAATGACTTTACTGGCCCCCTTTTATGTAATCAGTCGACCGTGATATAAACAGTGTAACTTAATTATTTTGCTAAAGTCAATGAAGCGCATCGGACCATTGCGTCAACACAGTTGGTACTGTGAATTTTGCATCTGTTTGCTGTGATCTTATCTGTTTTTTTTTTTAAATTCAAATATAACATTAAACATCGTGTAATGATACTTATCAGTTATAATCAATATTCAAGCGGTTGCTACAAAGCAGACGACACAGAAGTAACAGTTGACGGCACGTGCCGCGTTCCTTCAAATGTAACACGTTTTCGTGCCTGACAGATGTTAAACAGATATTAGCTCAGTGCGCGGTCTTAGAAACAAAAAAGAAGTTTATGTTATTTTTATTGTTATACAAACTTATGTTTTTGTCTCTCCTGATCATCATGTTGTAAGAACGTATGTCTTTATTACTGTTTCTGTTTGTAAAGTCATATTATGATTATTAGCGATAATTATTGCATGATTTACCATACTAGCTCTAGCTGCACGTGTGCAATTAACAAGATACTTATTTTGGGTTATTTATCGTAGAAGTTCTGTGTTTAAACTTGCTACAGCACAACATTTATTTGTATTTCAAAATCAAATTCTTGTGGCTATTGAGTGATCGTTTATTTAGACACTGTCGGTATCCATTATGTCAACAAGAAGTACAGTTTTATTTTTTTATATTTTCAATTCTCGCCCAATACGAGATCAGACAAGAGAGAGAGAGAGAGAGAGAGAGAGAGAGAGAGAGAGAGAGAGAGAGAGAAACGATACGTCGTCCACGAACGATTAATCACGGCAGATGGCTACGACCATATTAATGCATGCCAAAAATAAAACTCATTTGGTGATAAATAATCATTATTATTATTATGAATATCATATAATAAAACAAATAAAATTTTGATGAATATTTCAACAAATCATAAAAGTTTTTGGTGATCTGTCAGGACGGTTTTTGATATTCATGAAGATGGATAATATTTTACTGAAATACGTAATTCTCATAATTCGTCATATTCAAGCAAAACTAATTAATCTTTTAAAAGAACGTATTTATTATACAAACCATATGAATTATTTTATTTAGGGTGACAATTAATTATATATGTCAGTGCAACCTCACCAAAGCAACACCCTTTTGGAGAAGCCAAAGTATGTTGTTGTTGAGAGGTTTATGCTCTAGAGAGGTTAAATTAATAGTTAATTCGTGCAGTTGGAAAAAATATCACGCTGTTGTAGAAGAGAGGTTGTTGCTCAAGAGAGGGTCGCTCTGGAGAGGTTGTACTGTACTTCAAACCAGTATTTATCGCTTATACTTTACAATAAATCGTGTCGACATATTGACATCACTTCTGATTAAAGATTAAATCCCTTTTCAAAACTTTCTGTTTAATATACGGTACAACCTCTCAATAGCGGCCCCCTCTTGAGCAACAAACTCCTTTCAACAACAGTATGATTTTACCTACTGCTTAATTTAATTGATATAGTTACATTTATGACTTACTATGATATCATTAAAACATGCTTAGTCTGTAACTAAGACAAACAACAAACGAAACATAAATCAGTTGACTCATTCATCGTGTCTTTATTTAATAGTTCGTGGAATGTTGGTATACAAAAATAGTTCACATTAAGTCCCCCCACCACCCACTTGACTATGAGTAGCACTCAGCGACTTGAATTGTTTATTTACAAGTAGTTTGTTCTAGGACTTAGATCATTCCCTGTACTCGTTGTAAAACAATCAAACTACTCACATGACTATATGCGTCACTCGTAACTACTCGGGTATTCCCGGACATTTCCGTCACTGAGAATACGACTCGTACATAAATGTTGCTTATAAGCATAGATGCTGTTTTCGATCACTTCTAAGTTCCCATGGAAAATGAAATAGGTTGTTTCCATTGTTAGATTTCCAGGGTCAGCCATGATGGAAAATAGCCTCTGATCAGCTACAACTCTATGGCAGCTTGCCTGTTATGTCCGAAAGATTTTCATTGCATACGTCTTTGCAAATATATATCTGTTCATATTTTATAAGCACTAGTCATTTAGCTACACATGTTCATGAATAAATCAAGATCTGATCATTCATTATGGGTAACTTATGTTATTGCATGTGATTATGCCTAACAGCGCGTGTTAGCTAACACTTTATCTAACTATTCACTGACTTTCAGAAAATAAATCGAAGAAATAAAATATGTGTCATTATTATACGTACAAATTATGACTTTTCACAGACAAGAAATCCTGGTTTTCAAACATGAATCAGATTGTTAAAGAATCCCCCAAATAAAATTCTTTGATTAATTCTGTTTCAGAGAATATATTCTCATTTTTATTATTTTCAGTTTAGTTTCTAAGTTCACGACCTGTCGGGATTTCTTTTGATTTAATTAATAGAGTGGAGCGGAGCTATTTATGAAGAAACACGTTTATATCTTGTAAATTAAAACTGTGTCTGGTGTATCAATTTGTGCTTACAGTATATTTACAAGTACAGTACAACCTCTGTAGAGCAACTCACAGTGGGAGCTGCAAATATTTGGCCGTTGTTTAGAGGTTGTTGCTCTACAGAGGTTTAATTCATGGTAAATATCAGCTTAGGGAAATTTTGAAGGTGTTGTTATAGAGAGGTTGTTGCTCTACAGAGGTTTAATTCATGGTAAATATCAGCTTATGGAAATTTTGAAGGTGTTGTTATTAAGAGGTTGTTGCTCTACAGAAGGCCGCCCTGGAGAGGTACTGTACATTTATACAGTCAAACTTGTGTTTTCGGTCACTTCCGAATAAAGGCCATTCTTTTGATAACCATTATTGATTATTTAGAAAAAAATCATAAAAGGGTATGACCTGTTGCGACCGAGATTCGAACCGGATCGCCTGGTTAAAAGTCCAGCGCACGAAACACTGGACCCTGGCCGGTGTGGATCGACTGTACGCAAAACTCCAAGGTACTTATGGAGCACAGCAAGTCCCTCCTTGTAGTTATCTGAAATCAAATGCCTTAAGTAAATAATACTTACGTGACATTCTAAAATGATTAATATTTTCTACAAAGCTTTGTATGACTCATGGTTTTAATCGCCTTTAACAGTAATATACGCTCATTCAATATCCTAATTCCAAATACCTTCCTTTTTATTTCGGTTTTGAATTATCGATCTGTTCAAAATACATGTATATACTACATTTTGACATTATTGCGGGTCTGAACATTAATTGTCGATATACGGAATCTACACAAGCCACAATTGTGCGCAAAATTAATAAGAAGACGATCGTACAATCTTATTGAAAAACTCTATTCAATAAATTCTAATGTAGACATTTCGAAATTGATATCGAATGACGGTAGTCGTTTTCTCGCTTCATTAGGCTTGCTATAGTTACGTCCTACTCTTAACTGTCAATATAGAGGTTTGTAATATGCATGACTTGAACTCGATTGGTTTTGATTGATTTTTATTGCTTACTTTCTGTCTCTCCCCTCCTCTCCCCCCCCCTCTCTCTCTCTCTCTCCCTCTCCCCTCTCTCCCCCCACATCTCTCTCTCTCTCTCTCCCTCTCCCATATATATACATATATATATATCTCTCCCTCTCTCTCTCTCTCTCTCTCTCTCTCTCCCTCTCTCTCTCTCTCCCTCTCCCCCCACTCTCTCTCTCCCCCCTCTCTCTCTCCCTCTCTCTCCCTCTCCCTCTCTCTCCCTCTCCCTCCCCCCCCTCTCTCTCTCTCTCTCCCTCTCCCTCTCTCTCTCTCTCTCTCTCTCTCTCTCTGTACTTATAAAAACGTTTTCTTGAAGATTTTGAAGATGCACTTTGTAAAGATTTGTTTTTGGGAAAATTGTCAGATATAAACTTTTATGTTGAACTGATTGCGATATGCGTGGTTTTCGTTTATGTGATAAAAACATATACCATGACAATTTCCATATTCAGGCAGATTATTAGTCTCTCCGATCGTTTCCCTTGAGAAAAAGATGACGAACAATGTGTTATTAATTTCATCATGAAATTTATCGCTATTGTCTGTCATCATTGTCAAATCAATATCATCATCATCGTCGTCGTTATCAGCGACAGTAACAACACAACAACTCGAGTCTGAAGTTCAGCATTTGCAGTAGCTGGAGCATCATTGTCATCATTAATAACTACTTCAGCTGCAACAATATCAGAACAATATTCATCATCATCAGTATTAAAATCATCCTCAACATTATTACCAACACCATTAGTATCATCAGCAATGTCACCAACATCAGCAATGTCACCAGTATCACCAATGTCACCAACATCAACAATGTCATCAGCATCAACAATGTCACCAACATCCATAATGTAACCAACATCACCAATGTCGCCAACATCACCAATGTCACCAACATCGGCAATATCATTATCACCGTCAGCACTTTGATTGTCCTTATCATTAACAGCAGCTACAACAATTGCGTCATTATCATCATCTTTGAGTTCCGGATGCTTTCCATCCTTGCCGGGAATTTCATTACAAACTTAACTGCTTTGCATTTTTAAAATGAACAGCATATTCAATAGCTGCAGGTTCCTTTTATCATCCTCGTTTTCTCTTATGTCATTATTAAGAATTTCTTCTTCCTAAAGAGATGAATGTTCGCATTGTGTTTTCATAAAACTACAAAAACCATAGAATATGAATAATTCATAGTTATTAATAAAATCGCCGACATGTGTTGAGTATTCTTTTATTGAGAACTTCTGTGTGAAATGTATTGATAATTCCCTGATGTCATACAACAACACAAATATAAACCATCGCTGTAATATGATTTATGTATAATTATTGTTGGTTGTACAGTAAAACCCAAGAAAACTCCCTGAAAACCGGACTCCCTGAAAACTGGACTCCCTGAAAACCGGACTCCCTGAAAACTGGACTCCCTGAAATCCGGACTTTCTGAAAACTGGACTCCCTGAAAACTGGACTCCCTGAAAACTGGACTCCCTGAAATCTGGACTCCCTGAAATCCGGACTCCCTGAAAACCGGAATTCCCTGAAAATTTTCCATGTCCCATTTTTCGTTTTTTTATCAAAAGCTCGATGAAAGCCGGAATTCGCAGAAAGTCGGACTTTCGGCCCAGTCCGGAAGAGGTCCGGTTTCAGGGTTTTACTGTGTAAAGTTGAAATGCAGTTTGTGAGTCCATTTTTTAAAAAATAGTGAACTGCGTCCTAGAACTCTGCCCCAAATATTTAAAGACGAGATTCGAACACACGACCTTTCGTTTCGTAGTCCAGTGCACTAGCACTTAACCACCGATCACCGTTAGTACACAATGTATTAGTCTGGATTTGACGTGGATGACACTTTGTGAAGACGTCATAAAGAAAACATTTTCATCAATAAGATGTAAATTTGCTCACAGCTAAAATATGAATATAAATTTGTTATCAAGGAGTCATTCATACTGGTGCTAAATTACCTGCAGGTAAAAACTAAAGTCTTTTAGTAATGTTTTACTTGAATTTCGGTGCCAATATGAAGGTACTCATGTTTTATATCTAAAGGACTGTAAATGTTTGTAAATGTCATTATGTATAGTGACTTTATAAACATGTTTTCCAAAAGTGCCGCAAGTGTCAAATTCGCAATAAAACGAACGTTTTGCAAAACCAGTTTCTTAGAAATAATCGTCTGCGTCTATAAACGCTTGGGGAAATTATTCTGTCTGTATCACACAGGCGCTTTTTAGAGTGTTAAGAGATGGGTGCATGTAGAAATTGACGCACATCTTACTCTAAGTCGATAGTTTGTAATTGTTCTCTGATACAGAAAATACTTTCTCGTCTATGGAAAGGCTTTTGTCATTTGCTATATTCTGACGGTGAAAATGATTTATGAGCCGAGAAAGACGCGAATTGAGACCGTAGGACGAGAATTATTAAAGGATACTACATGACGTAATGAATCGCTGCTGATCCCTTGATTTAATTCTCCATATGTTTAGCTATCAAATACGTCATGATTATGAGCCACTAATATTTACTCTGCTGTTCATAATTATCTTACTGGATTATCAATGGAATTAGGTATGATTTCTGAACAACACACGATAATCGCCAGGTAATTAATATTCCAGGCACCCGGGATGTTTTTCTATCATTTATTGTTCGTGCCAGATGATATGTATTGGAGCATTGTTGATTTTTTCTATGTTTCCAGCGAGTAGCACTTCTTCATGCGTAATAAATCACCGTCTCACGCAGGGCTTATAAAATATGAAATTGATGTCGTTCTTCGCACGTTTTCTGCATATTGATATAAATAACGGAATGTCACGAACTTGTTACGAAATTTACCGATAATTAGACGATGGCATTCCGTTTTTGCATGTTCCTGCTTGTAATACATGTACATGCAATATATATGTGTGTATATAATATTACATAATGGGCTTGATAGAGTAATTATGCTGCATGCACGCGTAACATTACGGTACAGAAAAAAAATGAATCTTCCGTAATATTTTGGTAACCTAGGCAATGATTTTCCACCGTTTTTGTTTCTTAGTTTTTATCCATATTCCCATCAGTTCAACTGCTTGTCTTTGTCAATCACTCATACTGAAGCAAATAGTGTTGTAAATCATATCTAACACAATTCAAGTGCGATGTATAAACACTTAAGTGAATTGTACCTGAATAAAAAAATGTACAGATAAAGTGCTTAAAGTGTTTGTTTACTGTAAAACCAGAAAAAGCTTGTTAACATAAAACAAGTACTGTAATGACCTCTATAGAACGGCCCTCTCTTGAGCAACAACCTCCCTTCATCAACAGCATGATTTTTCCAACTGCACAATTTATTATTAATTTAACCTCTCTAGAGCAACAACCTCTCAACAACAACATAATTTTGCTACTCCCAAAGGGTGTCACTTTTGAGAGGTTCCACTGTAATACATGTGTATAAAATATGTCATGTACGTTTATATATGTTTTTGGTAAGGCTTTTGGTCAGCGTGGCCATTAGGGACTTATTAACCATTAAACATCACCCCTTCAACGTGCTAGTCCACTGTGCTTCGCCCTGTCGGTAAAAGAAACTACATGTATAGTTTCTCATGATTGTTTAGCGGGAAGATCTCTTAATTGTTCCAAAAGGAGACGCAATAAAATAGAATTAAGATTGCCTTGTCAACACGCTGTAAGAGATGACTACAAAGTGCCGGACAGGATTGCTCGATTAATAATTTAGAACATAAAAAGTTACCATATTGAATAGAATCGAACGTATCTTCCCTAAAGTTGTGTTTGTTTAACAGAATCAACTTCTTCGACTGTTGACATCCGTGCAATAGTGCCGATATCGATAATCACGATGAAAAAAAAAATCGATAATTCTAAACCCGAATAAATAGTGCGAGGAATGTAATCCTAAAATGCATCGGAAGTAACCGATCGATATTATGTCAACAAATGTTCGAAAATAAAACCGATGACAATGATCGATCAGTTCAGTGTCAGTAGTGTTGTTTTAATACTTGACTGATGGGGTTATTCAATATTCCCATTAAAAGCTGTTTAATGGAGTTTCCGTGTTGTTAGGGCATAGTTGAAGTGCCCAATAACTTGATACATGGGTGGGTAGCCTGTCGCTATGAAATCGGATCAATGCGGCTGCTAAAGAACGTACGATTCCGGATTTCCGGACTGAGGAAGGTACGGCGTACTTGAATTTACCTGGTCACCATACATTGGAATTCTACGTAAAGAACCAAGTGCCGTTTGAACAATTTATTGACAAAAAAAAGACACCACCACCACCAACAACAAAAGAAAATATTTAACATGGACACTGAGTGTAAATGTCCCGATGTTGTATATCTTTATTAATTGTCGCCGAGCTCAAATCTGAATACCATTTATGAAGTATTTTTGTTAAAAAGATACGGATATTTAATGTTTTAATACATGAAGTTATTCAATATGAGTACGTTAACTGAAGAGTATAATAATCATATCTATGTTAGTTAGGGTCATACGCACTGGTGCTAAATTACCTACAAATATTTGCTTTTTTGTCACGTTCAGCTTAGAAAAAAATGAATTACAAACTACAAGATGTTATATGTTATAACCTCGGGGGGGGGGGGGGGGGGGGGGACCCATATTCTTACATCTAGGCAAATCGATTATTTATATCATCAGATTGAACGGCATTTTCAACATTATTTCGGTTATATCGTAGCGGGCAGTTATCCTAACCAGCTTCCATTGACTTCATTTAGCCCGTACTGATTATATTATATCCACAAGGCACTGCCAAACTAACCTACGTCAGAAGAAAGGGACGTAATACCTTGTGTTCTACCATTTCTATAGATCATATTTTACTGACTTCTAAGTGCTCGTTCTATTTGCACTGTAAATATTTTTACCATGTATGAAATCAATGTTCAGATGAGGTAATGTTGGCTGTTAATCGTGGCTTATTGTATTGTAACGTCCAGACTTTATATCGACAGAATTTCGGCTGGTTCAATGAATGTAAGCTAACTATTCTACATCGGAGATAAAGAATAGTTTCTCTAGTTAATATTATTTAAGTCTTTTTCGACAGTAAAAACTTATCTTTGTACATATTAAGTAAGTTTTTCTATACTCACGAAACAAATAAAGGATGCACTTAAGGGTATACTTTTAGAGACTTCATAATGGTCTTCAGTCAATTTGAAGTCCGTTTATTCGCTTAAATGTTGGGCATGCAAATAGGTGCAAGCGTTTACTTTACATCTTACTGCCTGAAAAGTTAGTTACTTTACACATGATAACAAGCCCTAATATAAAAGTGAACACTTACTCTTTCAATTTAGTATATTTACGTCAAAAGCATGTTATAAATGTCAACGTTTAATAAAAAAACAAATCATGTGGTTACCATGCCTAGATATAATATTGGAACCAAAAGGAGTTATTATATATAAGTGGTTAGAGTTATTCTGTTACAAAATGATTTATTATGTATTCTGTACGAAGAGTTTGCTCATACGGTCAAATCTGTATTCGCGACCACCACAGAATAAAAGCCACTATGGGGAAACCGTCGTTACTTATATAGTACAAACTAACCTCGAAATAAAGGACACCTGTCAATAAAGGTCACATGTTGTCCTTCTCAAGGGTGGCTCTTGTTCACAGGTTTGACTGCATTTGATATGCGACGATTCCAACGTCGTCTGTGTTTGACTGGAGTTGACCTCTAATGCAACTAGCTGACTGTAGTCGACTTCCATCACAACGCGTAATTAAGCACAGGCAACTATCTTCACTTAATACTTGAAAGTGTTTAATGAAACGAAAAGAAGTTTTAATCAATCCAACGACGCGAATTGAGGCAAATGATGCGGTAATTCAGAGTATTAACTAACGAGCAATTAGCTTCATTTGCTGCAGTCATGCAACTAACGATGGAATACAGATGTATATTCTGAAGCAACAATATTTCTCTCCGTACTCGTAGACTATCTAAGACTATAACATTGCTGCATCGCTGGAGAATAACGTATATTCCTAGGAACTTGTAAATAACTGTCAATTATGTTGAGCGTGAGAAGTCGATGATGAAGTTCGTTATCTGAATGATCTAAGTTGTCAATTAAATGAAACAAATTGTCCGTCTTCACCGTATAGAAATGACCGTTTTATCTGCTGGCTGAAGTCTTATTTATTTTCTTGAGGGAATAATAGAAATATTAATGAATTGGGTCCACGGTATGCTGCGTACTATTTGTAGGGGCTTACAATCATACGCGAGTGAGTTACGGCAATACATACGACGCATCGTCCTGGTCTTAGAATCATGGTGTGTTTATACTTACCATTATAAAAATGAAACAATTAACGGCGTAAGAATTTTTATATTTCATATTTGCCTTTATCATAAAAGATGTCTACAGTCAAATACGTGAACAAAGGCCACCTCTTGGGAAAGATAAAAAGTGGCCCTTTTTGACAAAAGACCTTAATACTGAGGTCAGTTTGTTCTAAATAATCAAAGATATTTCATCAAGGAATGACCTTTATTCTCAGGATGGCCTTTATTTCGGAGGTTGCTGCAGACACAAGTTTTACTGTAGTTACGCGTCTATTTGTATTCACTTGTTAAAGGTGATAATCACACCAGGGGCTGAGTGGTAAAACTATGATAAAGATGCTTCATGCCTGATCATATTTACCGTATTATCACGTTGTTATCATGTACGGACGAGATTTCATATCTTATTATAAGACAACGCTTATCAAACACTCGTGCATTAACTCCCGGCGCTGAGCGCCGTGATTGACACGAGCTATCGTGCTAACACATTGAACATATCCATAAAGAACTCCGCTGGAAACAACGACTTTAACATACGGTTCATTTCAATATTGAGATAGCTAATTCAAACTCGAGCTTAGAACATAAATGGGATTTTAATCTGAAATTTCAAAACAAAAATGCCGTCTATGATATCAAAGCAATTACAATCTCGTATAATTTTCCAGGAAATGATGATTTTGTCAGAATTTTGAAGTAATTCAGGAATATTGAGTAACTAGAAATTTTAATCGAAAAAGAGGAAATCTATTAACGGCATCCTGTTGTGTATTTTGGAACAATATACATATATGCAAAACTTTATCTAAATTCTAAAATAAGATTCGATTTGAAATTAATTACGCAACGCACGTTCTCCAAGTCTGCGTTTATTGTTATGTATACGTATATATGTTGTCAGCTGCCTTTAAACTCGTTTGTATTTCAAAGTTTTTAGATCTGTGAATTTCAGATTTGAAAGATAGACTTGTATAATTAATACTTATTTGAACATTCTTGCGTCTGTTAAATTGAACATGTTGAAATGCCTTCCCAAAGTCAGAGAATTCTACTAAAAATGCATTGGCAAAGGTTTAACAAAAAAAGCCCAACATGCCTTTACGTTCTGAAGATTTTAGAGACGCGTAAATTTGAAGAAAATTGTGTTTAGGTTTCGAAATTTAACCAAACGAGAAGCAAAGAAAACCCCATGGCTAGGAGCAGGCGTCGTAGTATAAATTATTTATATATGTTATGTATGATCTCACAGACACACACGAGACTTTACGAGACAATGTTTCACAGTTTTTACACCTTTGAAAATAATACTTCATCTTAATTCATTTGATTTTCATTAATTTTACGTATCACATGTGTATATTACCACATTTCTCTGAAGATAAGATATAGTGGTGTATTTATATGATATTAATACGCGATGCATCTTATGTAATTCGAAAAAAAATCACCTGAACTATTCAAAATGTTCTGAAATAATAACATTAGGTATTTAAATCATTTTGGTATTATATACTCGCACCTGATCCAATTAATTTACGTCATAAATTACGCGTCTCTTTGTCAAAAGTCTGGACTATCGGATAACGATAAGATTTTTTTTATCACCATTAAATGACATACTACCAATCATGAATCAAACGATATACGAATCTTTATTGTACATATATAATCATGGCTTTGATAAAAATATATTTCTATATACAGTGCAACCTGTCCAATGCAATGCCTTCTGGGAGTAGCAAAATTATGTTGTTGTTGAGAGGTTGTTGCTGTAGATCTAGAGAGGTTAAATTGATAGTTATATCGCATCGCGCAGTGGGAAACGACTAATGTTGTTACTAAAGGGAGGTTGTTGCTCAAGAGAGGGCCGCTCTGGAGAGGTTTCATTATATATTGTACTATTGATTGTGTCCCCTCTGCTCCTCTTTACCCCTGATCAGTTTTCTCATTTATTAAAATGACCCCTATTTGCTTATATATATAATCTGTCATGAAATGTTTATTTTCCACTCTATTGAATCAGATTCGCCCTAAAAAATATGCACAAGTGTATTTTGGCATGTGTTGCATGTATGTGTTTTGTATAATGTTGTATGTTGATATAATGTATATAAATATTCTGTTCTGCTCTATTCTTATTTTTGTGATTGTACAGTACATGTACAACCTCTCCAGAACGACCCTCTTTTAAGCAACAACCTCCCTTCAACAACAGCATGATTTTTCCCAAAGCACAATTTCACAATTAATTTAACCTCCCTAGAGCGACAACCTCTCAACAACAACATAATTTGTTTCCCTTAAATGGTGTTGCTTTTGAGAGGTTGCACTGTATATAAAACAAAAATTCTCGGTTATTATTAATATTGTCCACGTTCTCAGAGTTTCTTAGGAACTATTTCCTTTCATTTTACAGTTTTGAGATAAAAGCAATAATACAAATTAAAACCGTAGGGTGTGATTTATACGCACGAAGTACGACAAGCGAAGATTTACACTATACTACTGAACTAGTGTTAATCAAATTACACGAGTATATAAAAATATTAAACTAGCGCTTATAAAAAGCAACATTTGAGCTTTTATGTTAATTTTGTTTCATCAAATGACGAGGTGTGTGTTATTTATATATACAATGTAGTGATGTATCATTTCAATATATCATCTATCGTAATCCATTTTAATCTATTCTTATAACTTATTGTCACCGTAGATGATTTTCTTGTGTGAAAAAATGTCATTTTTTGTGATATTTACCTAGACTTTCGCCTTTTTATCGTTTTGCCAGCTCAAACCTATGGTGTTTTACGAATATATGATAAGTATATGAGTAAGTTTATACACTTATACATTTATACATATATATTTTCAAGTAATACACAAATACGTAATTTTGATATAAAATAACAAATGGTATGGGAGTAATGCTATGACGTGGAATAGAAAAACTTAAATTCAAGGTTCAAATTCTACCTAGACTGAACATTAGTCATCCATGGCTCAAGTCATGTAACAAAAGGGGCTGTTCTCTTCTGTTCTGTTCTATAATACATATTTATAATATATAATATAAAAATACCATTTTCATTGTTTATCATCAGCCATTTTCTAAATGTCTACCTTGGGTGATATATTTTCTCTTGTTTGTGTTCGTCAGAACACAAAATTCTGTATTGTTTGATTATCTTCTCTAAAGAGTTTTATTTGTTTGTTTATGCGATATGATTTGTTTACTATTTGTTTGTTTATAAGATACAATCTGTTTACTTCCTCTGTCTTGTTGAGTTCACTGAAGTGATTTTATATTTGTATTTTGATAGTTTAGACATTAATTTGCATATTCGGTGTATGAGTGATCTACGGAGGTTTTTAACTTTTCTTTTTACCCACAATGCCGTCTTTGGACCGGATACATTAAAGCACGGACGGAATATGGCTTTTATCCTGACGCTCTGATAGTGTTTATTTGATTTTCACACCTTTGCTGTGGTCAACTCAAGCAAAATTATCTAGAATGCTTTCAATGATATTAATAAAGATTCAAGATTCTTTATTTGTAACGTAAACATTAAAGTGAGCATCGTTACAAACTTGAATTAATTGTTCGACCAATCAAAAAGTCAACGTTATCTGGACCAAAATGACCGCACCTGGCGGTTTTAGTAATTTTAATTTATCTACATCGAATCAAAACCACATCCTTCAATCAACTTAAATACTTTTCGCTGGACATGGTTGTAGAATAGAAAATATTTATTTGGTCTAATATAATAATGACCAACATTTATAATAAATGAATTTGTATTATACATTCCACTTACAGTCAAACCTGTATAAGCGAACACCTCCCAATAAAGGCCATCTTGTGAATAAAGGCCATTATTTTAAAAATAGAATGATTATTTAGTAAGCGAACACCTCCCAATAAAGGCCACCCTGTGAATAAAGGCCATTATTTTAAAAATAGAATGATTATTTAGTAAGCGAACACCTCCCAATAAAGGCCATCCTGTGAATAAAGGCCATTATTTTAAAAATAGAATGATTATTTAGAACAAAATTACCTCCGTATAATAGTCACCCTGTGAATAAAGGCCATATTATGTCTTTCCTAAGGTTTATCTTCATTCTAATGTTCGACTGTATATGCTATAAATTGAGCAACAACTGTAATCTGTCGTATATAACTATACATTACGAAACGCATAAAATACCAAGTAATTGACGTCCAGACATGCTTTGATTCGACAACACCCTATATTAACAACGGAAGAATAGTCTGTGATCAGAACTCTATTTCTATTCCCAAATTGTATTAATACGATTGAGTAAATAAGTAAACCTCAAATGTTGAAGCCAACTGTACATTAACATTCACAAAAATCTCTCTCTCTCTCTCTCTCTCTCTCTCTCTCTCTCTCTCTTTTAAGCGGCCTTTGTTCACAATCATATTCGAATGGACAGCCAAATCTGTGTTAGAGGATACTCTCCGAATAAAGGCCACTCTGCGAGTAAAGGTCGTTGTTTTAAATACCGTCATTGAATATTTAAAACAAAATGACTCGCCGAGTAAGGAACACCTGCCAATAACGACCATAATTTCAATTGTTATGTCTTTCCCAAGGGTGGCCTTTGTTATAGTTCACAGGTTTTACTGTACTCCGATCAGTGGCCTCCGTGATCGAACGCTTGTGATCACTGACTTGTAATCACTAGCCCCTTCTCCACTGTGAGTTCGAATCCCACACGGGAACGTATTTCGCATGTTAGGAAACTGTCCATCTAGCTTAGGGTAAGCCTGTGTTCCTTCTCCACTGTTAAGGCTTGACATTGGTCAATGACATTGACTGTTGGTGCGATGTTAAAACTCTGGTTATCATATGGTTTAAAATGTGATTAATTTTATCATTTCAGTTTGTTGAGAAGACATACAGGGAACAGATGGCTCATGGTATGTTTGATTTCTTTGTTATTGTCATAGTAACATAAATAAACCGTTATAGTCTATTAGATACTGTGGAATCATTAATTTTCGTTGGGGATTTAATTTCGTGGATTTCGTGGTTCGACTCATCCACGAAATCAAATCCCCACGAATTCAAATGCGGAGATAAGGCATTTCTTTTCAAAAATCAAAATCCACGAATTTATGTCCCCACGAAATAGCCATTTTAGTAAAAACCACGAAAATTGAACCCAACGAAAATTAATGATTCCACAGTATCTCAATAAATTAGTATTATTGTTGTATAATTACGTTAGGGCAAAAGACAACAGTAAATATACTCAGTGAACAGACAAGAGACATGTGTGAGGGTTCAAGCGGTGAAAACGAAAACAGATGTGTTATTATTTGCATTAATGACAGCTATTTAATATGGCCATGAGTATATTTCTTCTATTCATGTGTCATTTTGGTGAAGTTAATGCGAAGTTTGCATGTTTGGTGGCGATGTAACTTGGTTATAGATACATACATATCACATTTCCACCCATCTCAACAATTCGCCGACCTTCCCTAGCAAATTGCTACTTTTGTACAACCTTATCCCCCGTACACCGCACTAAGCCAACATTATAATCCTCGCACTTAAGTGTTCTTTAACTCGAGGATTATGTTGTATTGTATCTAATTCAGCGTAATGAGGAACAGAAGTCACTTATTTGCATGGATTTATGATTCAGCTTCCATATAGTGCTGGTGTTATGCTGTTACTGGAGTTTTTGATTATGTTGTTTGTTCGGTTATATAGCCAGTTGTATAGGATGATTGATTTTGTCACATATGTTTGTGCTGTGAAAGAAAAGTTTGTAATAATCTAACATTGTGTCATTTGTGACAATTTTGTTACATTGTTTGCACGCTTCCGCGTATTTGCAGAATTATAATTATTGTGATAGTGGCTAAATTGAACATTTTGTATACAAAAGCCCGTGGTCTTAGATATAATAGACCAAAGTATTGAATTTTGTAAGTAACAGACGGTTTATGATGTCAGCTGTAATGTACCCATGAGGGCAGAATTTATATATTTTATCTTATGTTCAACAATAAAGCTTGAATTTATGGTGTAAAAGTAACTTAAATGTATATGATTGTCACTGTCTTTACCCAGAACGGGATAAACTTGGTTTTTGTCTCAAGTTTTTGGCGAGACAAAGTGTTGTTGGTAATACTTAACACCGAGCCAAGAATGCGTCAATACTCGTAAAAACAAAGACGTGCGTTATTGAACTATTGTTTTGAATCTGAATAATTGAAAAGAAATGACTTTCCAACTATGAAAATATTTTGTTTGGAACATGCTGCGCGCATTTGAAACATACATATGTTTTGAATCACTCGCGTGCTTTGTCAAAAAAATGTAAACAAACCCTCATCTTTATGTGCACATTGCAGTGTTTATTGTATCAATTTGTTGGCTTCCTATAATATACGATATGCACACCGTTATGATATCAAATGTCATGTATCTATAAAAATATTCTCTCTTAGACATGATCAACAAACAATGACACATGCTGTCTGCTTTCTTGCGCTTAAACGCAGATAATTTGAGGCCTTCAACAAGTGCTCGTACATATGCGCGAGGTTTGGAATGAGCCGTTGGGTGCTGAATATTAGCTTGTCATGTACGTTGCTACTTTCCCCTCGAGGATTGATTTCGTCATTATGTAAGCGCACCTAGGCACCTGACAACCTTGGGACGTTACCATGCGACAATCTGATGCAGAAACTCGAACAATCTCTGCGCAGTTATACACATGATTGTGTGTTAATGACGTCATCACTTCTCTTTGACAGTTCGTATTTTTCATGCAAATGTAAAAACATAACCTTGATAATTACACACTTGGCAGTATGTCTTTTATCAGATGTAGTTGTGTTTTAAGCGCTCTGATTCGTTCATTGGTACAGCATGGAATGTTTCCTCATCATTGTGACGGAGTTTTTTTTATAGTCATCTCATTCCTGCAGCGAAGTCTACGAATACCTTTCCTGTGTTTTTGCTCCAAAGACATTCGCTCACTCAATTTAAGGAATAAGTGGACACGATACTGCGTGTCATCGCAATTCTGAATATTGTTGTAAATTGCGACACAATCTTGAAGCGAAATCTACTTTCTAATAGGTTCTGGCAAGATGTAGCGCTACCTGCTGTTTTGTCATATTTTCTTGTCACTGGCATATATTTCTCGATTAAACATATAAGAATAATGCGTTTCTACGTGTGAACAATGTTTGATTACTGCTTAGCTTTTACAGTGTAGCATATGTTTGTTGTTTTGGGTAAATGCAGTGATTTTGGGTAATTGGGTAATTGTTTTCGGGTTTCGATACCAGCTTGTTCGGTTAGTGCCGCTTATGAATACACTGAAAATCTTGATTCGATTAAGATATTTAAATCTAATAATTGAAAATAATTTGTTGACAATTTATTTGTTTAAGACGGTAAATAGCACAATCTCTCGAATTACAGTGATTGAAAGGTCTTGCAAGATTTAAATCATACCGCAGTGCCTCAAATTGGATTAGGAAAGCACTAGCTCATTCGAAAATCAAATTTGCTAAAGCAAACATTTGTATTATTTTGATTAAAATAAATGAGGTAATTATTCGAAAAGAAAAACATAATTATATTTATGTGCGAAAAAATATTTGATTAGCACCAAATTGAATGTAAAGCATGACTAATCATTTATCATTAGTTTTCGCGAGGTCTAAATCTTTCTGGTTTGAAATTAAAATCCACCGTTTGTATCAATTACGAATTCTGTCGTAATCGCTTAATTTCAGGAGGCCTGTATCTGTTACATTTATTTCATTTTAATTAAATTAATCTCTTCTCTTGTAATGCTTTGGTATGTAAATTTCCGGAATGGAGTTTAATGCCACGTGCCAGCCTTCCGTTTGATGCCACTTTTAACACCGAGGTTAAGAAAAAGGCTTTTATTTATACCACATGCATTAGTGCCACATGGCATCCTATACAATGAACATTGCCATTAACTTCCGATCGAAATAAATTCAGTTTTCACGTATTTCCATTAAACATGAATTCAAATGAAAACGTCTGATTTAAATCAATCAAATTCGAAGTTTTAAGTAATCTAAAATTGTTTATTTGATTCATCTAATAACCTTGCGCTTAAAATCCTTCTCCTGTCATTTAAAGACATAGTGCTATATCAATAATTTATCATACGTCAAACTGTCAATTCAAAAAGTCTGAATAGAGAAATTTTGAACAATTGTTTTCTTGGCTAGTAAATTAAGATAAAAGTCGTATATTATGAATAGTGAGCTGTGAGATACAATGTCTATGATAAATTCGTCACAAGTTTACTGACAATGTTGTCGCTTCAATCCTCAGACGGTCTGCAGGGACCTTTGACATGACAAGTTTATTGTAAGAAGCATAGAGATTTACATGAAACGCTTTGTGGTTCAGTTTTCAGCTTACAAAGCGGAGTTTCATCGATTTTTTAATGCTTATCAATGGAACATAAATTCTGAAACAAAATATTGTATCAAACTTAATAACAAAAACTGGTTCCCGTTGACATGTCTGTGCAAAGCCTATTGGAACTAGAACCAGTTTTAATTGATAACGCGGCATTTGGATATGTTCGCGCTTCAAGCTTAATTGCGATTTTGTTTTCATTGAGCAAAGTCTTTTCTCCTGAATGACGAACTTCTGATTTTGAGAATTTGCACCAAATGGTAAACTTTACTGATAGGCACACATTCGAAGAAAAAATAAATTGACTTTAAATTTTTATCAACTAGGGGTCGTTTTTGACCCTCAACGTTTGACGTCTAACGAGTACCCTGTGTATGTTTGTGAAATATATATGTACATTCTTATAACGCCTTTATTTTTTGCGAACAATATACTTTGTTTAAAAACAATTTTCAGTACGGTCCATAAATCTAAATTGCCAACTTAAGCAGTTACAGACAGTTCAATTCAACACAAAACAAGTAATTATACAGAATGTATAAAGTAAGTAAAATTTCAGAAACGAAAATGATATAGAATATATAGTATGCCATTAATTAGTAATATGCACTGTTACGTCGTATCGAGCTTTCGTCAACGTCATCGTCAACATTTAGAGCTTACAACTAAGCTAGCTCTCTACGGCACTACAATGCACATGTATGACTAATTTGTAATTTTGCTATTATAATTAATCACTGCATGTAGTTTTTATTCCGAATCTTGACTCTTTAATTTTATGACTACAATTGTAAGTTGGTATTCTCTATTCCCAGTTAATTCCCCTCGCGACTGCCGGTAACGGAAGAAGATTAGAATAGGTACACTCGTTATTATGTACTAGTAAATGATTGTCTATTGTGTATGCTTAATTTCCTGTACAAATAGGTATGGTTCTACCCCGGGAAATGAACGGGATTAAATCATATTCTGTCATTGACACTTTCTAAATTGATTTCAAATCTGGATACATCTGAGGAGGTTCTGAATACTGTAGAATCATTAATTTACGTTGGGGATTTAATTTCGTGGATTTCGTGGCTCGGCTCATCCACGAAATGAGATCCCCACGAATTAAAATGCAGCGGTAAGGCATCTTATTCAAAAATCAAAATCCACGAATTTATGTCCCCACGAAATAGTCAATTTATTAAAAACCACGAAAATTGAGCCCAACAAAAATAAATGAAAATACAGTACTCCAGAAAGGCTCTTCGTACTCCCTTGTTGCGTGTCGTAAATTTTCGCGAAAATAAGTATATACAGTTTACGAATTATATACGATTCCATGGTTCCTCTTAAAATGCGTATGTTACATTCGCGAATACTTTAGTAACATTTATAGCACATATTGTGAGATTATAGACTTCGTGTTAACCTCTGTTATGTTTATTTTGGTTTCTTATGCATCTCGGCTTTTGGATGAGGAACACAATGTATGTGTGTCCCAATATTTGTATTAAGATAATGAAATGAAAATACCTCATGATGGGCTTCCATTATCTTACAATATCCATTATTCCTGAAACTGGAAAATTGATAAATCTGAAATGGTTGTATAAATATATTCTTTGTTCTGTTTTTTGTCTAGTTATAATGGGATAGATAGATGTAAAAGCGAACGTAATTATTATGTATGTGCGTGAGACAGAGGCATGTTTTTCCGGCTTGTTAAGAATCTGTTTGCGTTGCTATGCTATTGTTTGAGATTTCGGCTTTAAACACAAATATTTCGATCAAGATTTCTCTGTTAGCGGTGCTATGAGATTAATTCAGTGCTGGATGCCCCTATTTTACGATGTTTTCATATTTTTTGTCCTTGAAAAAAATGAGTGTTTTTAACTGAAAGCAATTGTCACGTTACACCGCCATCTCCATTTTTAGTTGTGTCTTAAGAAATTTGTTGACGAAGTCGTTGAAAAATGAGAATTAAAATAGACCTCTGCCAAAGAAACATGTTCCGTCTTAATTAACAACTTTATGGAGACATTAAAATTTTCAACAATTAAGGGGCAATCTGATCTCAAATGGACCTTCTGTCGACTGGACAATAAGGGGCTTTGCCCTTTCAACCCCTTTGTGTCAATACAATTTGTTGATTTACTTGAATGACTAAATTTGAACGACATTTTCAATACAAATGTCTCATCCTTCTGATTTTAACCGCATCCCGATGATGACAATAACAGTGCATTGTACATGATAATGAGCTAAAGTTTGGCCCCTCAAGTCATTGTAAACACTATCTGGGGACAATCTTAAACCCCATTAAAGCTGAATAGCTTTAAGAATTAACGAGGACTAGTTTTCGGATTCATAGGGAAATGCGTCGATTATATGGATGAATTTATAATTAGGTGATATGCCGATAAAAAACGAATAAATGAATACGAATCGACTTGGGTTTTACAGAATAGACTCACATCTAAGGATTGGACTTTTATGATAAGTACATTGGCTAATTGATATCATTTAGAAACATCACAGTTTATGACAAGTTATGTAAAATAAGGTTTTAATGGCTAAACTATATTTGGAACCCGTTCCTTATACTTTTTATGTCGTAATTTATATACTAGGTACTTCCGCTGACTAATCGCAGTGAATCTCTTAATGCAAGACAAATTTTCACAAGTACTTAATCGACCGTCTTATCTGTTTTACATCGCAAAACCTTTGTACATTGTACATTGTACATTGACAGAGATGCAGTACTTAAGTTCTTAATCATGATTAGCTACTAGCAGTACTGTGTAACAGTTCCTGAGGCTCTCTATACTAGTCTGTCTCTATGATAACAGCTGATATGCCGTGAAAATTAAACGAGTCCATTTTGTACTAGTGTTAAGTGTCGAAACAATTGTCCTCTATATGTTTCATGTATACATAGTAGATAGTAGTTGAAGCCTGCTTTGGAACAATTCTTTTGTGTTAATTATTTCGTTGACGACGCAAGTGTTCTAAGATACGCTGGTGGGTACGTTTCAATACCTTGATTATTGTCTCTGCTTGTCGACATTCGTCAATGACAAACAGTGTTCACCATGAGGAAACCTTCCATTCCCTTCAGGCGGCGGTGTTTCAGTTCCATTATGCGGTGTCCTCGTAATAAACACACGATTGTAACAACTACTAAAGCATACGACCAGATTCGTTCACTTGAAGATAATGTTATTGACGCATCAGAAGTAGAGTGTGTAGTTACTGTTACTTAATGGATTGATGGTCTTAGTGCTAGTAATTACCTACATTTACCCAAGCTTGTTGTTCTCCCAGAGTTCAGATATATTGATCAGATATTGTCCTGTATCGATATAGACGAGTAACGTTTGATAGCTCGTACAAGACAAGAGTGGTTTGAGTTCAAATGAAACGGAATCCTGTTTAGTTAATGGGTGTCCTTAATGAAACTTAGTGTACTGTGACAGAACTGTCCGGGATACGATACCATTGTCCTTTAACACAATCTTAAATGGGGACCATAGACGATGTAATCTCATAGTTATGTCTGGTCAGTTACTTTTAGTAGAAAACACAACACCGTTCATTTATTTGTAAGGTCTTGCAGTTCTTATACGTTTTTATGTGCCCCTTATCTCTAGATTATATAGTTTAGGAGTTCCCCATTATCTATAGAATACATTCTAGTTTTGGAATGCCCCTTTTCTCTGGAATATATAGTTTTAGAATGCCCCTTATCTCTGCAATATGTAGTTACGGTGTGCCCCTTTTCTCTGGAATATATAGTTTTAGAATGCCCCTTATCTCTGCAAAATGTAGTTACGGTGTGCCCCTTTTCTCCGGAATATATAGTTTTAGATACCCCTTATCTCTGCAATATGTAATTATGGTGAACTCCTTTTCTCTGGAATGTATAGTTTTGGAATGCCCCTTATCTCTGCAATATGTAGTTATGGTGTGTACCTTTTCTCTGGAATATATAGTTTTGGAATGCCCCTTATCTCTGGAAAGTATAGTTTTGGAATGCCCCTTATCTCTGGAATGTATAGTTTTGGAATGCCCCTTATCTCTGGAAAGTATAGTTTTGGAATGCCCCTTATCTCTGGAATGTATAGTTTTGAAATGCCCCTTATCTCTGGAATGTATAGTTTTGGAATACCCCTTATCTCTGGAATGTATAGTTTTGGAATGCCCCTTATCTCTGGAATGTATACTTTTGGAATGCCCCTTATCTCTGGGTATGAATAAATATAGAGGACAAGAGCTTTATGTTGAAATCAATTTATTAATGATAATTGTAAGTTCCCCATGAACAGCAATGATGAGCCATGGACTCAATAACCTCTTTCACCTTGCTGTAAAACAATACATGCCACATTGCAAATATGAAATCTCGCGAGACCATTTTTAGACACGTTTTGTGCAGATTCAGAATCAGGTGTATGATCCGATGTCAGAAATAACTAATGTTGCCTAATTGTCACAATACGTCTATTAACCGCATAACACACTGGTAAATTAGTATCTGGAAGTCATTAATAAGGTTTTATGGACCTCTTCTCGGTATATATATCTTGCGTAACAGAAAAATAACTATTCTTGTATTCGGAATTTTCTTAAAGTTACATTACACTGTTATACATACACACATAAAATGGCACATTTCGGACCGGTTGTAAGAGTTATATGTGTGTGTTTTCTGGTCTTGACGTGTAATGTACTCGCTGAATCGAATGCGGAAGATATGTTTGTAAAAGTTTCAAAACTGTTGGAAGATTTTGAAAATTCTTTTGAAACAAAGCTTGATAGTGTTGTTGAAACTGTTAATGCTCGCTTTGAAAAGATTGAGAATATAGTTGGAATTAATGAGTTAGACAATGATGGTGAAACTATACTGGAAAAGATTAGGAAGAGTGAAACTGTGGTGGATGACATTAAACAAACGAAACACAGATTTATGAAAGCAATATTGGCAGAGAAACTTTACATGAGAGAATTTGAAATTGCCAATGAGGAAACGCTTATTGAACTTAAAAACAATGTGCAATATGAGTTATCTGCAATTAATAAAGCTGTTATGGCATCCAACCAAAATCTGATTGGAAAAATAGAACAAAATGCAAACAATGTTGATGATACGTTTAGAGATATGCTAGAACGAATTGAGAATGTTCGGCAAAAAGTACTGAATGAAAGAGGTGACGACGAACGGACGTTAAGAAAACTCGGACAGCTTGAAGATAGGGTATCGTGGGTAGAGTATGACGTAGGTAAGTTTTGATTTTTTTATACGACAAACATCGAGTCAAAACTAACTCAGATGACACACGTGATCAACAGTATCGTGTGATTGCTATGATAACGTCAGCACGCCTGTGGATGCTGAATACTCTAGAATTCTGCATTTGGCGATCAAAATATTGGGTCAAAACTAACACGTGACAAACACGCTTATGAAAACTGAATTGTGCGGTCCGTCTTGGAAAACGTAAGGATGAAAAGTGTGTGATGTTAAATGAGTGAGTTCACTTGTTTCAGAAGTTTTGTTGATTGATCGGTTTTAAATATACTTGTTGTTCTATTTCTTAACGAACTTGCGTTACAAACTGACAACATCATAAGGAAAACAAAATTGTTTCGAAATGACACGAGACTTCATGTATCGAATCGGATGAGGAAGCTGCAATGGTTGAGATCAGGACTAATTTTGACGAATAGTCTTGTACCTGTCTTCCTGTTTCTGCCTTAATTTTACACGTGTAATGGGTTTGATTAAAGTTTGCTCACAATAACCTCCGTTATAGAGTGTTTGCACTAGTGTTCCATTATTTCCATGACAATAACCTGTTTAATAGCCATTGTTTTTTCTCCGGCAGGTTCAATGAAGTCCCTCTCCCGTGGCGCGATGTTCTTGCATTCCTGTCATTTATATTAATATTTTTCTCGCTGGTGATAAACTGTCCTCATTATCACCTGGATTTGTTACACATTTGATTAATGGGTGATTGAATGCTGTTCTGTTATCTGATGACAAATTGTTTCACTGATCAGACGCGATATGTATTGATTCGTTTGTCTCTTGTTTAACGTCTAGTATCGTGTGATCACTGGCTTGAACATAGTGTTATCGTGCATGTAAATCGTTACGATGCACAGCAACGCATGCATGTAAACATTAACAATCATGAACAGTCAACCTGTGATCAAAGGTCACCTTTATAAAACACAAATTGTGACCTTCATTGACAAGTGACCTTTATTTGGATGTCATTTTGTACGTGCATTTATTACATAGTACCGAACATCGCTTGGAGCTTGTTTAACATGGGGCTAGCGTGACATTTATTAAAATTATTGCTAATATTTGAATCAAATCTGTCAGAATAGATGGATTAGTTATGTGTTCACAAATCAGTCGACAGTCCTCTAATAGTATCGTTATCGTTTCATGTTTGCGTGTTATTCTTACTACATGATCAAACTTACGTGCTGATAAGCCTTCATGTTTATATTCGTACCTGTCAAAATACACGATCAACAATCACTCATGTTTTCTTTGAATTATGTCGATGTTTTCATAAACTTTTGTAACGACCTTTACACTCGGCATACCTAGACCTATTTCTCCAATTTCTTTGATACTTTAGCATGCTAGAAAGGACATTTAACTATTTACACTGAACAGTCAAGCCTGTGAACAAAGGTCACCCGAGGGAAATACATAATGTGGCCTTTACTGACAGGTAGCCTTTATTCGGGGGCATTTTGTTTCGAAAAAAAACGTTTTTTAAGAATGGCCTTTATTCGCAGGGTGGTCTTTATTTGGAGGTGACGCTAATACAGGTTTAACTGTACTGTTGACAACAACTACAGCTCAAAGGTTACAAAATATTATCTCCGTGTATTAAATGTATTTAACTTAAAAGACATCTATAAGACAGCTGGCTTAGTAAAAAAATCTTTTTTTAAAAGCCATCTAAAAAGTTTTTGCATTTTAAAGCTCTCGCTAACTCCAAGAACTTTGCGAGTGATGATAAAGCGTGCCCTTCATGTTCAGTAATGAATAAACTATTGTCTAGTTTCTGCGCCCATGCATCACCGAGATAATGGTAAAACCTGCACGATTCTAAGATTTTTCGAAATGTGCTGATGGAAAAAGCACATTTATCTTGTAAATAAGATCTAGATTTTTCTTCAGTAGATTAATATCATAATATTTATCTGGATTGTTTAAAAACGTATACGTAGCAGGTGGAAGACTTTACGGTCGTGAATCGTTAGACAGAAATGATTTATTGCGGTTGGTGAATTGAAGAAGCTTTAATTTTGATAAATACAAATATACTGTATCAGCTATCAGTTGAAAAGATTTGACAGGGCTCTTGGCTTTTTTTAAACTAAACGATAGTTCAATTTTCCATAGCAGTCACTCGCTCGGCGCGCATGAATTTTGATGCAGACCGAAGTACTGCGTTTTTCTTCATCCGCCGAACAATTTTTAAAACTAGTTCCCGTTTCATATTGGAGGGCAAGTCTATAAGTTCAGTTTCTATGAGTACTTTCAGTACTTTGATTAAAATTTTACCATAGCCTGTAGAATTTCTTTGAACCACGTTTACGATTTGTCTTAATTGATATCAAATGTGTTGCCTTATTTACGCTCGTTCGTTCATAAATATTGTCACCCAAGTACACATTGTCAACGCTCTGAGCGCACGTTATAAAAGCATTCGTTTTAATTATTTATTTCCGATTCATTTGAAATTTCTCTAATATCTAATTGTACACCCCAACCAAGAAAATCTTTCTTCTTTCTTCTATCAGTACGTTAAAATTCGTTCCATTACTTAACTCTGGCGACATCAATAATCCATTTACATTGAAATAATTATGATGCAAAATCAAAGTACTAGGGGTAGTTTGTATCCTTGTTGTGTAATTACGTTCCTCGTTGTGAGATATACCTATATCGCATGCAGTGGAGTCTGATATCGTGAAAAATGACTCATTCTTTAGCGCATAGAACTTGTCATATAGTGTCTGGCATTATAAGTGTAAATAGAGTTGTTTGGATTGCCATGACAATGGAATCTCTAGGGAGGAAACAATGTTTGTTTCTGGTAGCATGCTCCTTTTAAAATAGGGTAGATAGGTCACAGCCTTTATTGGCTCACGAAAGCGTGTGGAATGGTAAAAACTGAGAAAGTTCATGTACCGTTCCTTAGGCTAATAGAAAGTCTTTAGTCGCGGGGAAAATTAGGGTCGGTCCGGTAGCCAGTAACAAACATTTGTTTTTACGCTTAAACGATGCTTAAGTGGCATTTGTAAACGTTTTCTGTTAATGTCAGTCAGCGACAGTTTTTAAGACTCCTTTCAAATAATGACATATTCAATTTGTATCCGTAAGTTTGTAATAAATAAGATACTTGGTTTCATATTTTGATAATGATATAATATATTACATAATGAAGAATTAAGTACCTTACATTATCAGACACATCATATGCAGCGAAATGATAATTTGGTTATTTTGGAGGAAATATCATTTGCAGCGAAATGATAATTTGGTATTTTTGGGGCGGTACTATCAAATAATTCATGCTCGTTGGAATGCAAAACGCGTACGCCAAGTGCTGGTTTGTTTGGTAACAAACTTACCGAGGAATTATTTACACAATAAAAATCCTATCATTAACTTGCTCAAGTTCTTATATTGCGTGCATTTCAATTAGACATCATTAGACATCTGCGCATCGTTAGGGGTCAGTTTTAAATAGAGAGTATGTTTTTTTATCTCATAAGTAGCGGCTGAAGACTCCATCATTAGTCTATGAAGATAGGGTTGATGTATCATCATTGTCTCGTGCCAATTATACGAAAAGAGTTTGCTTACAACATGCAGTTTACATTCTTACATGCATGTCTGCAGAACATAAAACTTCTAAAACGAGCTTTACGCGGTAGAGTCAATAAAATGTTTTTTTGGAATCGTCCGTAATGTTTTCAAGAGTCACGCTAACTGCTGACTTTCTACGATCTTTTTAGTATCTTAATTTATACAGTACAACCTCTCCAGATTAACGGCCCTCTCTTGTGCAACAACCCTCCATTCGACAACAACATGATTTTCCCGAAAGCACGATTTAACTATCAATTTAACCTCTCTAGAGCAACAACCTCTCAACAACAGCATACTTTTGCTACTCCAAAAGGGTGCTGCTTTAGAGAGGTTGCACTGTAGAAGTAAACTTTCAAATGTGAATTAAGTACTTATCGCGTAATCATAGGTAAATATTTGCCTTGAGTAATGATACAAATGTAAACTATGTTAAATCATTATCAGTTTGTGGAACTTATTAAGTACTTTATTTTTACTGTGAAATACATACCTAGAATTTGTTTTTGTTCGGAGATTTTGTTAATATGAAACGAACTTCAAAAGCATCTCAACTTCTTAAATGATAGAACTTTAAGGAAGACATTTTACTTCCGGTTTTCTACTTCCGTTCTAAGCCGCTAATGGACCCAAATTACTAAAAGTATCGACAAGAAAACATGTAGACTTTGACTGGAGAAAAGTCTGAAGGTAGCAGAAAAAAGTGGAATCAGTCTAAGTAGGGTTAGCATTGATCATGAAAATGTGTTCTTAGCTCGTGACTTCCATCAACTTTCAAGGCGTCTCTGATAGTGTTAGACGCATCGTATGTATGTAAATTGGGAAACAATTCAGCACGCACAAATCATGGATAACAAAGTCTACGGCGTAAAAACAAATGCTTGTTTCTAGTTACCCAACCTGTCTTAATTTTTCAACCGCGACCCTAGACTTTTTATAAAGAATATTTACCTCCCATGGCAGCCATTTTGGTTGGCAAAATTCATATGCGCTTAACAGAAAAAAAGCATGAAATTGGTTGTCAAACCAATCATTTTATGAAAGACAACTTAAACATGGAGTTGTGAAGGTCATTAGCACATCAGGTTTAAGAAAATGTAGTTGTCACATATGAATATCCTAAACATATATTTAGAATTATCAAAACAAAATATAAATATCTTTTACCAATGCTTGTTGAATTTGCCAAGCAAGATGGCCGCCATTGGAGATAAATATTGTAGAGGTGGTAACTATGTATAGTAAAAACATCCTACCTACCCTATTTTTGATGAGCATATAACCAGAAACAATTTAACAGTTGTTTAGGCCTAACTATGTAATACAGATTTCAATGTAAATGACGTAACTTTACGATTCTGTTTCACAGATTAGTAATTAATGCCAAGACTTTGAGAACAAGAATTTTATGAATTTAACTTGAAGCAAAAAAAAAACACAGGCGCCTTTTGTTTTAAATTTTAGTTTTTTGCATTTTATATTTTGAGAAATCAGACGAAAATGATCTAAAATTTATGTTTTGTATTCCTTTCCCATCGGTCATGCGATGCCGCACTTTATCATTAATGGGATTTTGAGATATAATTATTACAGCCACATTGTTAGGATTCATGGTAAATTTATTATTTAAAAAAACAAGACAGACAATTGATGAATAATACGTGCTTAGTTCCATTGTTTTGAACGTTTTTTTACATAGCTGTTTTTTTCGTTACTGCTTCAAGCTCCGTTTGGGTAGGTCGTATATCTAGTGGTAACGCGTTATACTACCAATCGAACCGTAGTGGGTTCGAATCCAGGCTCCGGTTTCCGATATTTCTGGGAGGCTATTTCAGAGTTGTCCCATCACCACTGTGTAAACTGGTTCCCGTCGACTTGTCTGTACACCTTCGGTGCACTGCAACATGGAACGGGAACCAGTTTAAGTACTAAGAAATTCACAGGAAAACTGGTTGAGCGCGTATCGGTGCTTTACACCTGGCACGATAAAAAAAACAGGAAATATTTCGAAAATATAAGTAGGGAAATAAATGCCTGATTCTCCAGTATCGTCTCTCCCCTCTCTCTGGGACGGCCCTGAAATGACCATAGATGTTGCAACAGATAAACCATACCATTCAGTCTCCGCTGGGTAGTTGAAAGATTTGAATTAAATGTTTACGAAGCAACTATGTATACGTACATGCTCTATTTATCAATCATCCAATCTGTCAGACGCTCGCTGTTCATCAAAGTAAAACATTCTTGTTGTTGAATAGTTCGGCTAGATAAGAAAACTATATCAGAATGAAAAGTAATAGTAGTGTGCATAATGTGTTCTTTAACAGTTCCAAATATTTCTTGCGAGAATTTACGAGAATTGACGTGAATTGACGAGATTATGGCGAATGATTTCCATCATTATTTACTACAACATCGATTACCTCGTAGATACGTTAATTAGATATCAGTGCTCGTGTTAATTGTAAGATAAGATATCACGTGCTAATTTACGTTTCGACATTGGCTATTCTATTATCACAGTATGATACAATATGTAATAAAGCTACATTTTGAACATGCGTTCAATAAATGTCTGTAAGTAACAAGGTAAGCGCGGAAATAGGGCTCCGGGGAAAAAGCTAGACAATCTCGTGTTTAAAGGCAGTAAATAATACTAGGCCTGTGCTCGGGAGAAAATAAATTATTGACCTTGCAATTCCAGGAAAGTGGTTCCATCAATTGAGTAGTTTTAAAATAATATTTTACGCAGAAGGTAGGGGAAACTAATAGAGAAACTCGTAGATCCTGGGTTAATCAAAATGCGCAACGAAAACTCACTCAACAACAAATGTCTAAACTAGTCGTAGTAAATGAAGGAAGCCGGAAATGAAACTAATGGTATTTATACTAATTGCGTCCGAATTCTCTACTGGGCACTCGTTACTACAACGAAACCCCGACTTTCCGATAACAGATTATACGAAGCTTTTGTGTAATCATAAATATAATTCAGTTTGTCCCGATTTTTTCACAACCATTATACATACAAACACATTTTGATGTACCATACCATTGATTATCCGAAGCCGCCGATTTTTTTTCGAACTAGTATTTCGGACACGTCAGTTTCGGATAATCAAGGTTCTATTGTTAATGAGATTATTGTGTCCCTTTGGTATTGAATAAAGTCTTTAACTTATGAGAAATACAATGAATGAAATGCATTCACGGTGTTTGGGTTGTCCTTAAAACATTGTGTTTGGTGTGACGCTACCTGCTCATCTAAAAAGCCTTTATCTTACTTTTTTGGCCACTGGGGAAAACATTTTGTTTTCAATAAACAATCACTAAATAAATATTTCCTACCTACTCAACCACTGTAAAAAATCTCTGGGTAGTGTTACCGCAAAAAGCAACAATTTAAGCATTTCATTGACTATCAGGAAGGCTGAAAAAATCCCTGAAATTGTTGGTATGGCAACCATGGAAACTGTTATTAATGGCGACAAAAATGGCGTCTCTTATAGGTCTGTATATCACTTTACATCACGACTTTATACATTACATCTGAAGCTATTAAATATCTGTTACTCCATACTCGTATTTTACAGAATATGTCAAAGTTTCGACCGCAATGTGTGATCAAAGGATCTCATATCAGAGACTGTCGTTACTAGACCCTCTTGGCAGAAAAAGTTCAACACACTGGTTCTAATTTCCTTTATTTTTACCTAAGCATAATTAAGGATGATATTTCTGGCAAAGCTTCTAAATTTTATCATTATATAATACCAAAAAAATGGATTTGTTTAATTTATAAACTCATTGTTGAACTTAACTAAGTACAAATGTATTTGCATTAAACTACAGTACTATATTAGATTGACAGTATGCAGTGATATTGCGTTAAATCAGACTACATGCAATTCATTCCGAACAAACACATTTTCAGATTTGGAAAAAGTCTGCATCAAAAACAAACAAGCACCATTTTATTACTCGTGTTTGTTATAAATCAATATTGTGTTAATGCATTTCATCGCTGTCCCTGTGAATTGCGATAAAAATTGTTAACACTTGTTGTAAAACGGTCCCAGGTTCTGACAGAAGTCCGCTATTTCTTACCAAATTATGACGTAAGTCTCAGTTCTTGGTTAACACATCTTCATTGTTCTAAAAAACGATTAATTCTTATCATACATATGAAGGATTTCATAAGAGCAAATCATATGAGCGAACCATTAATTAGCCAGGGCAGATGCTTCCGTATGTCTGTAGCTGATAAGCATTTTAGCCTTACGGAAATCTGAACAGACAAAAGTTTTTGTTTGCCTGACTGCCAAAACGTTTTCCTCATATCCACATCGCGAAAACTGATGATAAATATGAACCCATTTATTTATTCATTAAGCGTTTTTTCATCCGAAGTTTATGTGGATTTTAATAAAACTTGAAGCTCCTGCCTTAATGGAATTAAATCTTAATAATTAGAACATTCAGGTTAATGTCTGGACAGAAAAATAGAAGCTTGAATCATTGGAAAAATATTAGTTTTCTTTGTTTTTGTTTCTTCGATAAAGCCAGCTATTTGAACATAATGTATACCTTAATGCTCCAGACGACGTAATGAATGGAAGTCTTTCTTTAATCTATACTTTAAAGTCAGTTAAATGGCGTAATGTTCGTACAATTATCATGAATTGTGGGTATTGAATTTGCCATCTCTTATATTAGTAGATAAACACAGTTTGTTTTTGTCTGGTTACAGGACATTATTGTAATTAGTTTTGCAATAATTCAGTAATATCTTCGAGATAAATCGGTTTGCAATTAAGTCCAACATGATTGTCCCATTATGGAGCATTTAGTTCTTTTCCCCTGTAAACTGATACTGCTATAAAATCGGACGTCTCCTCTTGTTTATAGTATTAAGATTATCCATAATTGCCTTCTAGTTCTTTGAGTATGGCACAGATCATCCATTTCCACTCCTGTATTATTGTAGGGTCAATATCATTCGAGATGTTTTATTCTGAGTTTTTGCGGCGAAATAATAGAAAGTAACAACGGTTGAATGATGTTATAATTATACATATCTGTATTACTAATTTATTCAGGATTAATGATCATAGAACAGAAAGTTTATTGAACACACTTTAGACTTCAGTAGAGTTTCTAACCATTAGTGTCAGTTTTATAAATCTGTCTAAGCTTTTATCTTTGATTGCACCCCAGAGCACATTAAGTGATTGAACTTATGAACAGAGGATCTTAATATACTCTTCTAAGATCAGCATTACATGATTATAACACCATCGCTATTATTGAAGCGTCCGCACGAAATAGTTACAAATAAAATGGAATTCGTTTTCAAGATCATCTTAATTGCAAAAGATGCATGAATCATTCACCGGGCTAAGTTACTGTGTCAGGTATTGGTTGTACTTTCTGGCATAAGATGGTTTATATAATCCAATATTCCCATTAACGATTATCCAAGCGTATAGTCGAACCGGTGCGATGAGGATTTTCGTAAATCACGAACAGTAAATAATTCCAGATTGTACGATTTTGGCTGTCAATCTTCACAGCACCGAGGCTTATGTTTTATTTTGGAGAGATCTTCATCATTAGAAAACCGTTTCAGTTGGAAAACAATTATGTTATGTGTTGATAAAACTGTCAGAATAAATATCCATTACATTTCTATTGTATTCTCCTTCTTTTACTTCTTACTTTTAGATTCTACTCACGAACATGTGTTGAATCTGTACGTATCTTACTAGTGTCCAACTTCCAAGAATGCAAATCTTATGAAGTAGTTAATGAGTTCCTTTTCGCTATTTTATCACAATTGGGTTTAATTATTTTGATCTTTGCTACTCTTCAGAGAACTGGATAATAGATGTAGTTGTCAAGTATCATATAATGACTAACATGTGTTCATTAAATTGACAAAAAAGCAATGTTTCTCCTTGTAGCATGCTCGTGAGATCTTAGATATTCCATTATTGTGGTCGATATGATGTTCTCTTGGCATAATTCTTACTGAGTATCTAGCGGTGCTTTCTTGATACAAATGAACTGTTACAATATTAACAAAATGGATTGATATTTCGTGGTTCTGAAACAACACGCACATGTGAACGTTCTGATATTTTCTTTTTGTGTGATAGGTGTACTTCTCTAGTGTGAAGAAATTTCGTAATAAAATCGATTCCAACTCGTATCAAACTGCATTTTAGTTTGAATTATGCATTATTCGCAGAATATAAATTTAGGACTTGTAACAAAACAGTACTAAAATATATACATCGCAGAAATAAAATCTCTACATAAGATGCCCATCGTATTGATCTGCGAGAAGGAATGCCATATTCCAAGGCATGACAAGTGTAGTGGAAGTAGCGTGCGGCCTCGTTTTCGCAATAATCCTTGTCACTTGAATGTTCGCCTAAAAGCGTTTTAACGACTTGGAGATTCCAAGCGCTTTTATGATTCTGAAAAAAAACCTTAGCGGCGGAAGAGCTGTATATTTCTGCTAATGGACATTCGTTTGTTGGCATTATTTACTGTATGAGGAAGTTACCGTTCCTTAAATCAATAGTATCAAGCGACCTGCACGCGTTAATCAAAATCAAAGCTTTTCATAATGTTTGCTAGATTGAGAACTCCTTTCAATATTGTGTGTCAATATTGATCGAACGCGCCCGGAACACACAATATCCAAATAGAATTTCTTTTAAATTGTGGTTTTTGTCCACGAACGAATGCACTTCTCTCGATTTGATAATTCATGATTCCTTTGATTTCTACTGATAGAAAGCACTTTCATCTGAAATTGACTTTTTTCATTCTGTATGAAATTTTGATTGAATGCCTGCTCAATAATGGGGATCTATCGTGCTTAAATGCCCGGATGCATACCATCTCCGAGCTTTGTTTTTCTGCCGCCATACTTCAATGACTGTTTAAAGCACGTTCTCGGCGTACAAATCAGAAATTAGAATGACTGTAATGAACGCATGCAAGATCTCATTTGTGATAACATACAAATATGAATTTGTATCAACAGCTGTTCAGTAGTTAAACACGTGTACTTATATTTGTTTAACAATATTCATCACCTTTCCCAACTGATGAATGACTGTAATTTATCAAATTTTACCCAGAGTTGTCGTTCCTGCTACGCTCACAACTAACGAGTGTGTGGATTGGAAAGGAATTGTATGTAAACTGGTTCCCGTTGACCTATGTGTACAAACTATAAAGCCTTTGGTGCACTGCAATATGGAACGGGAACCAGTTAGATTTATATGTAGCAAACTACAATAAAACCCCTGTAAACCGGCCTCCTTCCGGACCGAGCCAAAAGTCCGGTTTTCCGAGAACTTTCGATAAAAAATGGGACTATATATACCGTTCTTTTTTTCCAGAAAAAAATGCGATTTTCAGGGTGTCCGGTATTTAGAGGCAATACTGTATTTACTATTTATCTACATTTAAAGCTATTGATTTGATTTGTTCACGAGTTAAACATGTATATATTTTTTACACCTTCCAGTTGAGTTTTTCCTTGGAAGTCAATACTTATTGTAGTGACATTGTTACGTTACCTCGCGGAAATGCTGTGATATTTTACCTGGTAATCATTCATGTGCCAATATCCACGGCTTCAGCATGTTTATGTCAAAGAAAAGTGAACACTGATATCAGTGTGTATGTTTTACTGAGAGTTCTCTATCGACTTTTGAAGGAAACTAAATATGCTTGTCTTAAATGACATCCTTATAGAATTTTCCATTAACCAACCGACTACTTTGTAACTTCACGATATAAATGCAGACATTATGCTGTATTTATGACCTATGTGTCAGACGATGTAATAATGTGATTACTATACGAAATGGTAGTGTCCAAAAACACTCTCAAAAGAATCGATATCAAATCAGTCGTTTTGGATTTTCTTTTGGCTTCGGTTTTTAATATGCGTGTATTGAAAGCTTTCACGGCTTATCAGTTGTCTGAAACTGGTCCCCGTGCCATGTTGCATTGCACCAAAGGTTTTGTACAGACAGAGGCAACGGGAACCAGTTAATTATCTTATCGGAAAGGTTTTAGGTAATCTATATAGAGTATAGATGAAGTTTTTTTACATAATTGATAAAAAATCACACTACTTTTCCCAATTATGAGCACAATTGTACATCTTTGACTTTCTTTGGTAGAGTGGTTAAGGTCTTCAGATCACTGTGAACTCTCACTGATAGAGGCTCGTGGGTTCGAGCCCCGCTACCGACCATGTCTCTTCATTTGAGAAAGTAGGCAGTGCTTAAGGAGGATGGGAGTCTAGGAGAAATGATGGTGAGGTGAACTGTCTGCCTCATATGACTCTGGCTGTTGAAAAGGGGCGTAAAACTAACAAACATCATTTTGACATGGCATTAATCTGCTTTGTTTTGTAGATTTGTAAATACGAACGAAATAGCTCCTTTGTTGCTCAAAACAGTAAAATAATTAATACATCACTATTTAAAATAAATATCGTTTGGATTTATAATACCAAACCAGACAGCAAAATTGAATGTCTGACCTTTCATTCTGTCGTCTACCACATTAAGCTGGCATGCTCATTCAAATACCATGTGACTTTAGTGGAATGTAAATATCACCGAAAAGTTCAATTTTACCAAGTCATACTCACACGTTACCACAGTCTATCGCCTATTTTGTCATTTCTTCGTTTCTGTTTAATGCGAGGAAAGCTTTTGTCAAATAAACGCTTTGTAGCACAACCTTTCTTTGAAGTAAATTGTTTGACAAGCGCCTTCGTCACATAGATTGCTCATCGCGAGCGATATCCTAATTGAGATATAATTGAGCGCAAGATTGATATCGATTCCACATTGGAACAGATTCATTTTCTGAGAAATTTGCTAGAAATGGTCCAGTAGGCTTTCTATACGAATTTGTCGGGTTATCACGGTAAATTGCTATAACAGAAAGTGAGGAAAATTATTTCGTCAAAAATTGTTCCTGTTTCCTATGCTGAGTATGAAATATGAGCGAAAAGAGACAGAAATGAACTCAAGTAGTTCTTCGCACGCAAGAGAGATTTTTATCAGCGGACGTTCGGAATTTCCTTTCATGTAATTGACTAAATGTGCTTCGACCATTTCATGAAACACAGGAATTACTTTGGTGTTTGAATGGCGTTGTTTATTTAATTGTATTTTGTTTTTCTCTGCTATATGATTTATGGAGACGTGTGATGGGACCTGGCTATAAACCAAATTATTCGGACGGTTTAAATACGGCTCATTTCCTTGACGTTTAGCTATTACTCTGCTCGCAACATATAAAAGAAAAAGATAAATGTCTTGAATAAATGCAGGATGTCCATCAGTGAACAACAATTATAAAAAATGGCATGAAATGAAAATGTGATATAAAATCATTACGTTTGATAAAATGATTGCATTTAATACCCCGCAATTTGTAAGTCCGCATTCTACTTCAGACAATCATGGAACGCATTGTGCGGCTACACGGCATCGCTTCACGCAAAACCCAAATTCACGTGACTTTAATGTCCAATCGAATTGTCAGAAATACATTAAGTTCTGTGGTATTTTCCGTCGCCTTTTTTTAATGCTATATCGCAATTTTAGATGCGTTTCCTTTGAGACTAATCATAATCCAATCTCACGCTATTATAGCAATGTTTCTGCGATATTACTTTCATTATCTAAGAGGTAGTTCCAAAACATTTTCCAAGTCATATTGATATAGGTCCAGTAATTATATTACGTTAATCACAGAATGCAATTCAACTCCCTGTAGTTGGGTTTGATTAAAGAAAATTTAATTATATCGATGTTACGAAATGTTTAATGAAACATGGCTATAGCATCATAGTGTGTCAAAGCACACCTATTGAACCTATAGACCGGCATATTACCATATATGGCTCGAAAATTTTATGTACTGTATTCCCATAGCAATGATGGTGGGACAAACGAATTTTGATAAATCACATTTTTATTTGATTTATTTTGAAACATTCGTTTGCAGTGCATTTTGTATAATTTTGTTATAAATGATTCCCGAAGAGACTCTAGGTTTCTTTTTTCATATCAAGTAAATTGAATTATGTTTCTCTGTTTATCTTTTACATATTTATCTTCCAAAAGCTAACAGCAACTGCTGCTTCTCGTATAGATAGATTCGATGAAAACGGTAACCTCTCTATTGTTTCTGATTTAATCTTAATGACGTCAAACATGGATGTCTTCATTTTGTAGGAAGCCAAAACGGGAGTTCAGATTTTATAGTTCCACTTTCCGTAGCCGCCACTCGCTTGGTGCGCTTGTATTTTGATACGAACCAACGTACTACCTATATCCGCTATGCAATGGTTAAACTGGTTCCCGTTCCATGTTGCAGTGCAAGTCAATTAAATTCTGCTACCATGCCGAATACTTTAAGTACTTTGATTAAAAATACGATTAATTGTGGGTTATTTTTAATTTTATTATTGAAATTTTGCTGGCGAAACATTTTAATTTTGTAGGTAAAATTTCGTTCCGGTTCTTAAGCTAGGATTTAAAATTCAAAATTGATTTTAAATTCAAGACCTGTGTCATCAAGTTTTAAACATATCTTTAATTCTTATCTTTACATCTAAATTCGATCACATTTAAAAACCTCTTAACTTTTTATATTTTTATCAAAAATTTAATTTATGCAAATATTATGTATCTTTGGGGTTTATTGTCACATAAAACAAGAAATTAATATGTAGTAATAGTATTATAGTATACTTTTAAGAATAGGTGGAAAGATTTGCCCCGATATTCAAACCGGATGCCGGTTGACATTATTTCAAATGTCCCGTACTTAAGTCATATTAAAGTCATATATTACAAAGTACAAAGTTTACCGGTATGAAACAAATATTAAATGATAGAAATGCGATATTTATTTTAGCATTATTTTACAACCGAATTATGTAAATTACTAATCGGCTTTACCACCCTTTTCCTGCATCTCGGATGGTTTAGTGGTACTTGAAATTTAAGTACACAAACTATATAATATTACAAAATAAATGTTTGAACATATGATATCATAGTACTCCATCAGCTTGAGTATTACACCATATATGTTGATTTGTTTGTTTTTCTTAAATTAAATAAATAGCTGAACATATCCGGTCTTTGCTGCACCATGAAGTCAAAGGAGTTCCGAACATAGCGTTTATTAGCAAAATACATTCCGTCTGGCGTAACTCTCCCCCCTGTAAGACACCAGTCTTGTTATATTATGTTAGGATCATTATTCTTCGACGTAAAGCATTTCTCTTTTCTATAAGTTAAAAACTACCAGACGATAAGATAGAAGATACTCACACGGAAAAGAAAGTGTGCTCTTCGTTAAAGGAAACCTTAAATTTAAGTAAATGCTTGCCCCACATTCTTATCCAATCTGTGACAAGGATTAAAAAAATAATTTGGCTTTCTTATCTAAATATAAGATCGACGTTCAAACTTCTGCGTTCAAAGACTGCTTGTACTGGTAATATCCGCCACAAATGACTCTGACTGTTGAAAAGGTGCGTAAATTTCAAACGAACCAACAAATTATGTACTAGGCAAATAACGTTTACAAATTGTACAAGACCATCCAAACTGTGAATTATAAGAGGCGGACTAACACCAGAATTACATATAGAATTATTATATGAATTGAACAATAACATTTTATAACAGTTATCTAAAATATAATAACCAAGTATTTATTCTGGTACAAGTTAGTTTATAATTTTTATTTATTATATATATAATTGGGTGCCTACGTGAAAAAAGTTTCCAGGTAATTTTGGAAGAACAGTACCAACTCTCCAGTGCTGCCTTCCCTTAAGCAACAACCTCCCTTCTACACCTGCATGAATCATGTATTAATTGAACCTCTCTTGAGCAACAGCTTCCCAACAACAACATATTTTTTCTACTTCTAAAGGATGTTGTTGTGGAGATTTTGCGCTGGTGTTGAAAACTGATACAAAACAAATTAAATATTTCCACATAATGTTGTTACGTTAAATTCTATTTTTTGGGCGTTTTTTTTGTTGCAATTTCTTCTGTATGACTCGTCTGTTCGGGATAATTGGAAGCTACTGATGATATCAAATTTAAATAATATGCGAAATTACCCGCGGAAAAAGTATCCTTAATTAACCATTAATATTCACTTACGTAATTTTGAAATTACCAAACGAGTGTGAAATAATTTTCTAATAACGTGATCACAAAAAAGAATTGCGTGATAATGTGTTATTCTTTTGATGTTAATAAAGTTTACGATCAACAGAGCAGGCGTGTGTTTGAAATTCAGTCTCCATGTTTTTGGAGATCTCTTTAATATTTGATATCAGATGACCAAGTGTCTAGAATTACCTAATTATACAGATCCCTGTATCCTTTCAATGATATCATCGCAAGTATGTACCTACTCTAAATAGAAATTAGATTATCTCATAAATATGTATCAAAATAAACAAATGATGTATGAGATATTGGATGACTTTAATTCGGATGGTGTCAAATTCGGGTAATGCAACCATTTCATCTCTATGACACCTGTTATAACGTCATACATCTAACGTGATTGATAATTAGATTTTAGACTTTTTCCCTATGGTGAAAATTAATGCATATAACTTTTTTATGACTTTTTTTCTCTGATGGAAAATTTCGTTTTTATGGAAGAATTTTGGTATCTCGTATGTCAGAAATAAAAAACTTGCCAAACGAGTTTTATTTACCATACAAGCGAAGTTGAAATAACCCTAGGCCTATATATGGGTAGAACATCTCTGTAAAATGTTAATTTATTATTTCCGATGAAACCCGACTTGTGGTTGTCATTTTTTTGCAACAGCCTCGGCCCTTTGATGTTTGAGAAATCGACTATACAGTTTGACGATTCAAAAGGAATTGGACCACTGAATGAAAATTGAAATAGGTATTCGTTTGACCGTTTTATAATATCTGACATTTTGAACTAAATATTCACCCAAAGTTCTCTTTAAATCTCAGAGGTCCGATACGATTTAACAAACGTAAATATTCCATGCGTGTATTTCTCTCACTGGTGGGTCAAACGTCATGACGAACAATAAGATCTGGGGTAATAAATTGAAAAATAATTTATCTACATTATTCATTGATGTAAGATTTTTATCAAGCACTTGTTGTAGGGAATTGAAAACGCGTTGATCTTAAAATCCTCTTGATCGAATAAGTTGTTATAGCTTGTATAAGACTATATTGACTTAAGCATTTAGTAAATCTAGCTGAACTTACGGGGATAAGAGGTTTACGCAAGGAAGGGACATAAATTGGGTTTACGTGTCAAAGCAGGTGACATGTTTGAAATAATTTTGTCAGGTTTTGAGTAAGCCCTATACTAGGTCTTCTAAGGAGAATCATTGGTTAGATGAAGCATCTTGTTTAATAGCATTTTCTTGTCGTCTTTTTTTGAATACATTAATATATAAAGATAACTGACTTTGGTTAATTTTATTTATTGCGAAATTCTATAAATTTATATGTGTCACCCCTAAATTAGCTAGATTAGACCGAAGTCGTAAACTGTTTTAGTATGGGTGTGTCTGGATGGAATGCTGACTTAATTTCACGACAAAATCGTATAAAAATATAGTTTAGATCAATTTAATGTATATCGCAAATCTGCATTACGTATGTTACATCAAATCGGTAGCAAGTTTGTTATTTTCTGATCGGGTGTAGGATAGCTGGGCTTGTGTGAAGGAATATATATATGTAAACTGGCATATATCTTGAAGTTTTTTTAATCTACTTGTCTACTCGCCATTCCCTAAAATAACACTTACTATGTAACTCAATATTTACAGTGACTACGTATCTATTTTCACATACGTGACTTTTAAAGAGACTAATAATATCACAATGTGTGGGAATGTAGTTTAATAGTACGATTTTGCGTCGTAATTTCCATTAATCTAATATTTCCGGTTCGGCTGCTTTTTTTATTAGATTTACGATTGTGTGATATAAATGGTAAACTATGTTTATATGGTTTGTATGAATGTCAGCAATGTAGATATAAATATTTACGTTCGTGCTACGTGGTAGATTTGTAATTAAGTAAATACGTTTGAATCTGAATTAATACATCGAAAACAAGATAAATTGCTATTGCAAAATGGTCTACATCTGCTGCAGCAAAAATCTAGAACCCCACACATGTTAATTGTATGGCATACATGATTTATCAAAAAGCTTTCAAGAAATCTATTTTTGCTTCTTAAATGACCAATTACTGACGTAAGGACTGAAAGCCTTTTCTTGTAGCGATAGCTAACTTCCGGTTTCTGCAACAATGTACCCTCTTGTGTTTTTTTTGTTGGATTTTAACGTATAATATTTTTTTTGTGAAAAATCTTTGATTCCAAGAAGTTGATATTAGTTTTTATTACATATAGTCAAGGTTAGTTAAGTTAAGATTGTCAGGTGAATCTAAATGATGTAAAGTTGCGGTTAATTTGACATCGTTAATTTGAAAAATCTATTCTCCTGTATCATTTTCAGTATGTTACACCGGGTGCCAGATCTTATCTGAATATTTATTAGCAAGATGAACAAATTGGCCTCACCAGGATTATTTTAAGTCTACGACTTAAATCATTCTGTTTATTTCACCTGTTCCCCGCGTTTTTGATGTCTTACTAAATTTCAGTTATATCCTTTGAGTTTTTGCCGTTTTTGCCGCCTCTTGCGCTTCTTGTGTTTCTGAAGAACTTGCGTATACATATATTTTTTTCTCTGAGTTTATTAAACAATTAAATTTGCACCTACAGCCAGTGTTATTTGGCGACCTTTTCATCTTTAACGATCCAGGGAGACGCCGGGTCTACACCTGGTTCGAACCATCGACCGACCCTCCGTACGTAAGCTTTACAGCTTCCTCTTGTACCATTGTCTGTTTCCAAAGGGTTATTGAAGTTAAAAGGCGCGAGGGGCTAGCGAGTACTGGTCAGAGACCATTCAACCACAGAAGCCCATCTCCCCCTTTTTTGGTTTCTGTTGTGTAATGTGATTTTTTTTGTATTTCGAGGATTCAGCGCAACAGGGTCGTAACTCGTATTGAAATAAGAACAAGTTACTACAGTGTTGCGCTGAGCCCTCGATTTATCTCTTGTTTAACGGCCCAGTCGACAGCTATGATCATATCAGAGCTGCTACAGAGAGAGAGAGAGAGAGAGAGAGGGGGGGGGGGGGGGGTGTATTATGCATGAGAACTGGGTATATATTTCCTTACTCTTTCAGAATAGTTCTTCCTGATTTTTTATCGTACCCGTTGTACACACCTCTCCCATTTCCTGTGAATTTCTTAATACAGTCCTTGGTTCGGCAGTTGGGTTGGGGAAGTAAAAAAGCGTCCCTGGAATATTGAAAGGCGGAACCAAAAGACATTAATAACGTAGGGGGGGGGGGGGGGGGGGGGAGGATACTGGCTTACCTTCAAACGATCAGAATAATTTTGAAAAGTAAATTACCTTGGAATTTTAGATGAAAGTTTTGTACGATCATTTGAGAGCGTATTCAAAGCAAACTTTAAAGTCTGTGTAATTACAAATAAAAACATTCTCTCTTTAGTCCATGTTTTGTAAATATACTTTGTGTTTTTTGTCCCAATTAAGGCCCAATACATCATTAGACAACGTTATGAGCACTTCAGACAGGTAGGCACCAATGGCTGGAAATAATTCGTTATGAACATTTCTCATTTCCTAATTATTGATAATCTTTTCTTTGACGTTCTTAGATTTACTGTGTATTGCATCGAAAATGCATTAAACATGTATCAAGTAAGTAAACCGGGAGAAAATTAGGTTTGCCCTGGTCTTATGATGAAAATTAGCGAAAGTCGGATATAATTATTACAGGAGACTTATTTCCGGATAATATTCACCCCGAACCCGCCTCTCCACATTTATTACAATAATTTGATGTTTTTTTTCTTGATAAAACGAATACTAAAAATATAATATACATTGGACTGTGTTTCTGAACCACACTGCTGTCATTAGTTGCAATTAAGAAATACCAAGATAAATTATGTTGGTATAGACATCATTTTAAATTGGCACCCTGCTTACTTCTACTAAATATATATATAATTTTTCTCCGCTTACTGAAAAAGGAACCAGCTCAAGTTAAAATATTACATACATTGTCTGCGAAAACAAAATTAAAACTCGTTGTTTCAATACGTATTTCCTCCGTTTTAATTTTATAAGAGCCCGCCCGGCTATCTCAGTGATTAGTGCGATGGTCTACTGATTAAGAAGTCGTGAGTTCGAACCCCGGGTGGGGCTCACAATGTCCGTGACAAATTTGACTGAAATAATACATCCTATGTTAAATCCCCTGCACCTCTGAATCAAGTTGGGTAGCTTTGCAGTAGCTTGCGGATAGAATGTGGTTAGTTCTGGTAAAGCCTAACTGAAGTCCAGGGAAGCTAGTTAGCATAACTGGCTATTAACTGCTCGAGTGCCCGCCACGATATAACTGAAACAATGTTGAAAATGACGTTAAATCTGATGAAATAGATAAGTAAATAATTTTATAAATGCTCATCATTTCGTTTTGGAAAATAATGCAAGGATGTGGAAGTGCTGCAGTTCGGGTCATCTTGTCTTACGGGTATTAGCTCGTATGTAATTTATATAACTTACCAAGTATTATATCTGTCATACTCACAGGTACTCATCTCCTCTTTCTATATATCGCTTATCTTAATCAAATCTATGATCTAATTTGGCTCAAGAAAAAAACATATTTTCAGTGATTAACACTAACTGAATGGCCTCATTCTGATGTCGAAGCGTCTTCTAATTGGGGGCACCTGTGTTTTATATATCTTGATTAGCATCCATTTGATAAAACCTCTACTACAGAGCTTGGTTAATTAAAACCTTTCTTTGTATGATATCGTGCCGATAAACTTTAAACTATTGCTATTTAATCAGCACTTACACCTTGAGAAATCGTAATGTACTAAACTTTTAAAGATTAATTAGTTGTGTAAGATGTTTATTAATAAAATGCAACAATGTTAGCAGGTGCTGCACGCTTTGGGGGAGAGGGGGTAATTGCGTCTTCGGCACGTTTTTGTTTTATATCTAGAACTGCTTTCCGACTGGTTATGAACAGAACAGAATGGTGACAATGTTTTGACTATGTACATGCATACCGAATTTACATGATCTTGCAAACCAATGTTTTTTTCATAAACATAAAATCCACAGCTTATATAACACAGAATGAAAACATAATCTTATACATGCGAGATTCAACACTGAATTAACGTTTAACAATTCTCTTGAAGCAAGAATGGGTTTTATTACGCACTCAAAATTGAATTGGCACTTTGTATTATTGCTAAAATGTGTGCTTTTCTCTCAGAAATAGTTGAATTCCAATTTACATTTCGAAATTTTCTCAATGCCACAAGTATTCAGTCACTCGGATATAAGTGGAAGATCGCAATATCCTCAAAACGCATTCAGCGTTCTCGCCATTTCTCCGCGATGTTCTTAGGGGGGAAATATGTATTCTACTCACGGGGAAAAGAAATCTCTGCGACAGTAGAAGAATTACTGTGTTGATTGTTATCTAAGTTATACATTATTCATCGCACGTAGCTTTCTTCGACAAGTGAGAATGACTTGTGAGTTATTTTCCAGTAATATAAAACTTTAGATGTATGCGACAAACTTACGTAAAGCGTTAATATTTTATCATACAAATATTAGATAAGATATCGAAAGACGAGGTGTCAATCAAATGGCTTCAGTCTTTGCTTGCCTTGGGGAAATTCTTTGCCAAGTTTAATCGTGATCTTGTTGGATGGTGAGCATCAATAAAATCACACAACACTTAAATCCAATATGAAATTCTAAAATGCAATTTAATTTCCGATGCACTGATATGCATCATATAGAATTTGATACAGTTTTTGACAACTGGTATACATTACAAGGCCGGTACGATTGAACTCTCGTAAGAAGAGAATATACAGTGTATACGCAGGCCAAACTCGAACCAGTGACTCTTTAGCCAGGATAGTGTGCCGTATTCTGTCTTGTGGAGACCTTTATATTTACGTTGCATTGTATGGAAGTTGACAGGACATCCGGGCACTTATCGAATAAGTCGAAACGTTTGTGAATTTGTTTTTTACGGTCTAATTGTTTCATTTCGACGGCACGGTCCCGAACTTTCTTTAATGAGACATTGTCCGATGGTCATTTCGATAAATATTCACCTATTGTCTTTGTTGTGTTCGTTTAACGTAAATCGTCCTATCATTCGGCATGTAGACATATAAAGATATTCGGTGACGAGGTCGGTTTATGGTGTCACCTTAAGGCACTACAGTACTGACCCAGGTTTGACCCCCCGTGTGACAGTACGTCAAGCATGCTCTAGACAAATCACTGTCCGTGTTTATGATAAACATTCCTTTACGAGTAATGTATCAAGGTGTCTGTATTATTCATAATCACATGTATAAAATGTAGACCTGTATCGTCGGATGCATCTATATTAGATATGACTAAATATATTACTGACATGACTATGGTAAAGAAAACACCACTGGGTCGCGACCATCTATCTCATAATTATAACACTGTTTAATCATCGACTTTAATTCTAACACGTGAATTTAGAAAGAGGGCCGCGTGAATTCTAACACGTGAATTTAGAAAGAGGACCGCGTGAAATATATTTAGGACCCGAGGTTATAAAACTTGAGTACAGTCCCCGATCTCAGATCCATTCTCAAAGTATTACAGTTGATCACATGGAGCTGAATGATGTCTTCATAGCCTACATTTTTAGTTCAATTATGATGTTATAACAATGTAACAATAATATAATTATAGTCTGATCATAATCGACGTAGAAATTTTAGAAGATGGAATATGAGATTTGAGCTCGGAGAGCGATCTCAAGTTTTATAATCTCGGACCATGAAAGGACGCGGTCCACACTTTCATCGATGTTTTTAATATAAATTAGATTATCAAGTGGTTTGTATTCAGTGGTATGTCATGCAGTTGTTCTAAGTATAAATCAATGGCAGTTTTTAAAAAAGAATCCCCTCTGTTCGTAGGGTGACCGCTAACACAGGCTTGGCTGTACTTCCTCGGCCTTTAACTATCGGGAATTCGATTAATAAGATTGCTTATCTATGTCAATCATACCACGTGCACTCTTCCAGTGACAAGAATTCTGTCAATATGGAATAAAAAAACTACATGGAAATGCTTGTTTAAAGTATTATCCATGCGAACACCATCTGGTTTGGCAATCATTGGTACTTTCACAAAAAAGTTACCTTGTTTCAGTTGGACCATGTTCGATGTATTGACGTACAATCTACTACTCATTACATGTGAAATGTCGAACCGCTCTTCTTAGAAATTAGTAAAGATTGATTCTATCTCTCTAGCGTGCTTAATTGTTGCAGGAAGTGCCGCACTTTATCGGAAATATTTCATTCCCAAATTGAAAATTTGATTTGCCAGCACCATTGCGCGTATTTTAATTGATCGTAAACCCAAATCCCTGTTTTTATCATCACACATCTTGCATTGCGTTTTGGCTTAAAATATCTTTCAGTTTATAGCAAGCCGAAAAGAGAAACTAATTCAGACTGAGCCTTTCTTTACTGAGTAATAGGTCTTCAGCTATTTTGTAGATGCGGCTTGTGTTTTGACGATTATACGTATAAGAAAAGTTTTTTTTTATTCTAAACGCTTTTCAAGCCTAACTAACGTAAACTGTATGCAAAATGAAGTTTGTTGAAATTAGTTCGCGCTATCTTGAATGTTCAGTTCAACTGAGAAATGTTTTAATACGCAATAAGGCGACTGATTGCCGTGTTTGTTTATAAAGTGGTGTATGATGCGAGCTCCCAACCTTCTTTGCCTTGTTATAAAGCATTCAAGACTTTCTCTACCCTAGAGATAAACACAGATCTAATAATTGACTTTAAGCATTGTAGATTTTTATTGCTGCTTGATCTGATAATATGGAAATTACAGGTTAGTAGAGAGAGAACAATGAACCGCGGCGTGTATAAAAACATTTTGGTAAGAGCGTACCTCTAACGCCCTGGCAAAATGCTTGTCAAACAATTTGTCGGAAGATTTCATCACATTGTCAAAAGTTGAAACAAAAACATGTCGACAGTCGGCAGTGTCTGTATGTATTCTGCCTTCGCCAAATTTGTGCTGAAAATATCAAGCATTTATGTATTAAACTGTTTTGGTAGAGAATCGTCATTCTAATTAATTGGGCAACGTTCATGATGGCTTGCCAATAGTGAAACAATATGAAAGTATTAATTTGTGTTGAGTGCTAAATGATTGTCTAGCTGACAGATATTTCCAAAAATCCCCAAAAGTCTACTCACGGTATAATTTCAAAATACAAAAAAGTTTGATAGTCATACGAGTACCGTACAACCTCTCCAGAGCGGCCCTCACTTGAGCAACAACCTCCCTTCAACAACAGAATGATTTTTCGCACTACACGATTTAACTTTTAATTTAGCCTCTCTAGAGCAACAACCTCTCAACAATAACACAAAATTGCTATTGCTTTGGAGAGGTAGCACTGTATATTTCATTCACACAAAATCAAGCCTGCGTTAGCGGCCACCTCCGAATAAAGGTCAACTTGTGTAAAAAGATCATTCTTTTAAAAAATGTCATTGATTATTTACAACAAAGTGACCTCTGAATAAGGGCCACCTGTCAATAGAGGCCATATTATGTTTTCCCCATGGATGGTGTTCGTTCACATGTTTGTCTGCACTATATTCCGTGATATATAGAGCTATTTCTGGTACGAGTAATATTCATAGTTTATACAGTATGTGTAAATCAAAACAATATGGATATAATTTGATCCTGATAATCATTGCCAGGTGATAACATCGAAAGCTGTTGTGCATTTCTGTGCTTCGTTAGTTTTAAAATGTAAATTGAACAGTGGAAATTTCTGTTATAACGTATCTCGTATCTGACAGCCGTGACTGCCATCATGGCATGTATCAATATACTTAGGCCTGAAAAAAAATGTTTCTTTCTGGTTAATCGACCTAGCCTTATTCCCCCTCCCCCTCCCTTCCACGACCCTATACTTTATATTAGGCACGAGGAACAGTAAACGCACCCCCATTTTCTCTTTTTTTTACCATTCCACACAAGATTTCAATAAAAGCCCTGAACTTCTACCTCATTTTTAATGAGCATATAACCAGAAACAAACATGGCCTGTGTGGCCTGAGTGTTAATGGTCAGTCATGGTGACCTCAGGGTTCGTGCTGAAGACATATTTTACGATCAGACGACTCAGTGACCAGTATCAGTCATCAAGATGGTCAGCTGTGTCCAGCCCTGAGGATACAGGATGATGTACGAGCTAGTCCGGTGGTCATTTATTCGTTCATAGTTCGTTCCGGTCGACGGACATACATAAACATGCAAATATTGTCTATAAACTAGGTGCCCGCGCTCTGTGTTTTTAATTACTAGTATTTGGGTTAATTAGGTTCAAGGTGGAACGCTAGGCGTTAGAATTAAGCAGTAATATACTTATTATATGTTTGATTCTGATAAGCTTCAAGATTAACGGAGAAATTGATTCCAGATTTTGAATTCTGAAAACTGAACGAGGCTATTATTTTATACCTGTATTTATCGCATAAATCAAAATTAAATTCTACCTTTCCCAGTTTGAAACTTGTAATATGTAACTTTACGATTTTAATGCAAATTGATAATTACAATTTTTAGACAGAAACGATGTTGTTTCAAGTGCGCATGCGTAGTCTACATCCGTTTAATAGTTTTGTTCCAAAAATCGTTCTCTTTAATGTTAAAGAATTATGAAAAACACATTTTCTTATTTACGGAAATGAGTAGCGTAATGTTTTGATAAGATGCGGTCGTGTTTAATTAAGTTATTTGAATTTTTTTTGTGCGGGGTACCATCTTGTTATGAAAATATCTCTGTTGGGAGATTTAGCTGAGGTATTCCAATTAGCGATAGATACAAAAATAAGAGATGTTCATGTTTGTATAACTGAACATACTTGAGAAAATGATATTTAAACCCTTGTTCAACATATTTAAACCGCAGGTGTGTGACCAGTTTTTGCCTGTATAATATAAGTCTATATTGGTTCCCGTTTAATCTGTCGGTACATAGACATAATTTCATTATGCAACATGGAACGGGAACCGGTTTAATAAGGGAAGTGACTAATGTTTAAGCGTTGGACTATTAAACGAAGGGTCGTGGATTCGAATCTCACCTTTGCCTTTCGAATTTCTCAGGGATGCAATTTCAGTGTCCCTGTCACAACTACCCAGCCAAGTATACTGTGTTAAAAAAATCACAACCGATAGGCCGCCAACTTCACGCCGCCAGGCCGCGAAATTCACCCCGACAGGCCGCTAGGCCGCGAACTTCACGCCGACAGGCCGCTAGGCCGCGAACTTCACGCCACCAGGCCGCTATGCGGCCAATTTCACAAACATGGAAAATGGGCATAACGTGTATCGGTGCTTTACTCTGGGGACGATTAAGAACCAGGAAAAACTATTCGAAATAAGAGAAGGCATACAACTCCCCGGTTCTCTTGTATCTATTCTCCCTTCTCTCCGGGGCGGCTCAGAAATGACCATAGTTGTCAAACGAACCGGTAAACAACAACAGCAAAAAATAGACTGTCTGCCCAGTGGGTGAAACAAAACATTATATTCTAGAGATCTGTATGTTCTTGTACAGAACAATTGAAGGTTGGCATCTTGATGAAGTAGTTTACTTGTTTCCTCTCATCTTATTCACATTCCATACACTTTATGTTTACATTTATTCTACTATTCTACTCTAAGATCAAGCTCGTTATTGTCTGTACGCCATCTTTTGTCCTATGCTTATTTGATTTCTTGAAATGTTCGCGCAATTCTGTATCTTAGTATTTTAGAGGGATTTTGTGCGGCAATCAAATGGTTTAAACTTGGTATAATAATTATGTATCTTCGTGTGTCTTGGAGCTTGTTCATATTTCTAATTCTATATTTTTAATGAAACACATTTATCGATGCAACACTATTTATATTGTATAAGTTGTCTTAGATAAATTGAAATTATTACGGTTGTACAGCTCTGTAACAGATAGTTTTACTGATTGACTTAAAGTTTGGGACAGGAATCTAAATCATATTTAAAAATCAGTCTGTAGACTACAAAATGTATAAAGATGGCTTCGATGTTTCAATATTATTACCACGAATTTTTGCATCATTTGACAATTAAGGGGCCCGTCTCTGTGGTCAAGTGGTTAATATATGTGACCTCAATCACTGCAACCTCTCACTGATAGAGGGCCGTGGGCTCAAGCCCATCTACCGACCTTTATGTGAGAAAGTATGCAGTTGCTTACAGAGGATAATAGTCTAGGACTGGTTCTTCCCAGGAACGATGGTTAGGTGAAGTCTTCGCCTCATATGACTCTGACTGTTGAAAAGGGGCGTAAAACTCAAACAAACAAGCAATTAATGACACCAACAACCGATCAAGTTGTTCATGGAACCGAAAAATGATAAAATTATAGAGAAATTCACATGCTTGGCTGGTGTACAAATTATAATTGTAACTTTTGAAGCAGTTAAATGCTTCTGCTACCTAGGTTAATTGTTTCTATGTTAGGTTAACGATGTACACGGCGGGCGACAAGCAGTCTCTCGTTCTAAGATGAATGCTATTAAGTTGGTGAACGTTTCTATTGGAGACAATTCTGCGCAATTTTGGAAACGTAATTGATCGCTTGACAAATTCGGAATATATTTGCACAAGTTAAGTAAATCAGGTTGCCTACTTGTGTCGAAACGTCCAGAAGAGAGATATGAAATCGTATTAAAAATTGCAACTTTTTTAAGAATACACAATAGTTTTCAGATTTGCAAATTTGAAGGTATTTCAAATGCTATCAATTTCATACAATCATGATTGGCGCACTTAATCGTAAAAAGATGATATTTCCGACTTCATACATGCGTTTGATCGTAAATCACGTGAATTACTGTTAAAATAGCATAAGCATTAGCAAAGAAATATGTTTATAGAAAAAGGATATTACATTAATATTACAAAACGCAGATAATTAGATAACCAACGTAATTTAACGTGTAGAAAAATATATGAAATACGTATCTACAGCTCTGGATAATTTCTTGATATCTTACGCAGATAAAATACAATACATATATGTTATAAATCTTTTCTATAATTATGATATAAAAACAATAAAACACGAAACAGACACCGCCACTATCTAGTTTGTTTGAATGTTTCGTGTGTTCATAATTTGCTGTTATTCAATATACGCATGTCCCGAGGTAGTACTTATGTGCTAAAGTGATTCACAATACAAAGATATTACTGTTTTATTTAAAATCTTTATATGTTTCCATGGTAGCAACTTGACCTTTTTTAACGTTTAAACATTTATGTAGAATTATCCGTGTTTTTTGTGCAGTATTTACTTCAAGTATTTTCGTGTTGCTAGACATTCCTTTAAACACCAGAAAATGTTGCCGGTTCTTAGTACAAAATGATGCACTGGTAATGTTTAATTTGAAAACAGACTAGTTTGTTGGATTGTCTTTTCAAGATTTCAGACGTTCTTACTGCAGTTCAATATATTTATACGGTCGCCAAAGCTCGACTGATTCCGGCTTTACTCTGTCTTTGTCGTTCACTGAAATTGAGATCGGTGTGTTTCACCGAGGATCACCGAATGTTGCTGACTCGTTGCTTAGAAAGTGATGTCAGAGTTCAGACAATGTCTGGGTCTGTTTAGGTGATAGTGACATGTAGGAAAATACATTTGTGCTCGGATACGATTATCAATAACAGTATTTCTTAGATCGTGGTGTAGGCATACCTTCACAGGGGATCAAAAGGGTACAATGCATCCCAGGGGACCACAGGGGGGCATAGGTTCTCATGACTCACATAGATCACAGGGGGTCACTGGGAACACATGGCAACACAGGGGTCATGGGGTCATGGGGTCACATAACCCACAGGGACCACAGGAGGTCATAAGTTCTCATGACTCACATGGGATCACAGGGAACACAAGGCACCACAGGGTGTCATAGGTTCACATGTCCTACAGGGACCACAGGGGTCATAGGTTCATATGACCCACAGGAGGTCACAGTTTTACATGACTCACAGTGATCACAGGGTGTCACAAGGAACACAAGGCATCACAGGGGTCACAGTTTTACATGACTCACATTGATCACAAAGGGTCACAGGGATCACGAAGGGTCATATGTTCACACTTTTAGTAACAATTATGTATGTTTTTCTATCTTCAGGAAATATCAAGATAGATTCTAGTACTGACACAGAACCTGGAGCCATGAAGCCAGCCGCTCATTTAATGGGTTCAGTACGACCATTAGAACAACCAACAGGTTTGTCTTTTGTAGAATTTTATTTATGAATCGAAATTCCTTAAATTGAACATAGTGCATTCTACATGTTCTTCAACGGTTTATTATGCCCCCTTGTGGGGACGAAAGGTCCGTCCGTCCGTTACAAATCCTTGTCCGACCAGTAACTAAAGAACGATTTTGCCTAAGCTCCTCAGAGTTGGTAGATGACCCCTATTTATTTTAAGTTTAAAAGGTCAAATGTCAAGGTTTTACTATCCAGTCGGCCAAAGGGACAACCGTGTTTCACAAACACCTTGCTTTTATTTCTGACTGAAGATTTCCGTGCGACGGAATTTGTGGGAAAGATGTTCGTTGTATGAGACTTTTAATTAAAATGACCCAGGAGAACACCGATCAGATTCATGTAATTTTCTATCAGGCATTTTTAATTAAAGTTAATACTAGTAGCAGTTTTTTCTATTCGGTTTACTGACTTTGAATTTTGTTTAACGAAATTGCTTAGGAAATAGAACCTATTAGTGCCAAACATTTGTGCGACAGGCACGCACACTTAAATACAGGTTTGCTAATAGAAAAAAATACGTATCCATTTATAATTTAATTCTAGAATGTTAGAATTATCTCCATCCCATCGTTGGTACTGTGTCAAGTTTCGGGTCTCTGATACATTCAGTTAAATAATGCTAATTAACGTTCTGACTTTGATAGACAATGTTGGAATAATAGTACGTTTAAAGCAAAACTAGAAATTAACTAAGACATTAGCTATATAAGGTCTTAAGTATGTATGGCGGCGTTGTTCGTTTTCTATTATGGTATTACGTAAATTGTATGCAATTTCAACCTTACGTCTTAATGGTTTCCCTAGATAGCATTATCGTAATTTCTGTTTTTAAATCAGAAATGTTGAACTGTGAATATTTGACATCCTTGACAAGTATTGTTTAAAACATTTAAGTGTATTTTGTAATGCATTACTATTTTGTAATATTTATTTTAGAATTTGTGTTGTGCACTATAATTATTACAAAGATTAAAATGAATCGGGTTAAACGATACTGCATAATTATACCGCTTTCGAAGAAAAGGGGGTATATTGCTATTTCGTCCGTCCGTCCGTCCGTCCGTAAAAAATTCTTGTCCGACCAATAACAAGAGAAAGATTTGACCGAAGCTCATCAGATTTGGTTGGGAGGTTGCACATCACATGTGGATGACCCCTATAAATTTTTAGGTCAAAGGTCATGGTCACGAGGGGCTAATGCGTGTTTTACAAACAGTACTTGTTATCTTATATTTTTCTGACTGTTTGTAAAATACGAAAATGAATATTACAATTTGTGTTTGGGGACCACAAACTCTTAAGTCGTTGTCTGATGTCAAAATCCCCTATAGCGGTTCATAAAGTAGCCGCTAACCCATACGACAGTTAATCGCTGTTCACGGCCATTTAAATAAGGGGTTGCTCGGGGGGGGGGGGACATTAGGTGTGCATGGTATTGGGGATGCAGTTGTTCGGAACATTATTTTATCGTATTACAATTGCATAGATACTCTCGTGTTCTTTTCTTTCCAATCAAAGTGAATTAACCAGGAGACAATATAATATAATATCAAAGACTTACACTTAACAATGTATAGTATTGTAGCGAAATTCGGAGTTTGTGATTCATCCGAACTGCATTCTAGAACACGGTTCACGATTCGCGGACTTCTTTCTTGTCTGCAGTCTGCGACTCGCCAACTGCGAAGTGCGTTCCAACATTTTACGACCTATTTACCATAGTTTGTGATTATATAACATTTCGGTAATTCATTAATGGATTCGTATTTTGCGAGTAATCCGCAGATTTATCAGACGTGCCTTCATATATTATTAAGATAATATAAATCCACTTTGTGTTTTTGTCTGACGGAGCTGTGAACCCACATCGAAACAGGGAGCCCTGCCAACTGTCAATAGAATCATTTTGTCCTTGGATGTAGATATTACGAAACAGGAATTGGTTAAACGAAATTACTTTAATTTCTTACTTTGGATTTATCGCCGTTTTTCAACAATACATAGTTCCCACATCTACAATATTTACCTCCCTTGGCGGCCATCTTGAAAGTCTCATTTGACTAGCATTGATAGAGGATATTTATATTTTTGTTCTGATAATTCTAAATCTAAAATTTTCATATGTGACAACTACATTTTCTTAAACCCGATATGATTATGTTTTTCCAACTTCATGATTAAGTTATATTTTGTAAATTGAGTTGTTTATAACCACTTGTTTGTTTTTTTCTATTAAACACATAAGAAATTTGACTTTCAAGATGGCTGCCAATTTAAAACAAGGGAGATAAATATTGTAGTTGTGGGAACTATGTATTGTTCACTTCACCAGTGAGATGGCCAGGTTACAAATACAGCGTACATTTAACCACCGTTCAAGGACTGCAGCCCTTTATTAAATTACTGTCATAACCACAGAACTATATAACCCAAAGTATGCATTTAGACATGTATAAAATCCAGAACGTATGTTAAAGTCGTCGTGGCGTACCAGGAACCCGTTACATAGACACTTACATTTCAACTTTAATCATGAAATCGATTTCACGATTTTGAAATTGTGAAATCGATTTCATGATTTCATTATTTCACAATGTCACGATTTCACGATTTCAACTTCATTATTTCATGTTTTGAAATTGTGAAATCTTGAAGTTGAAATGTCACCACCGGTCTTTCGTAGAAATACGTTCTTTAGTAATTGTAGTTAACATGGCGTATACATCGGACATTTAAGCGTAGACTAATCACTCTTACGGGTTGCTTCTATTCGAAAAACATTTCTCAGTTTCAAATTGTCTCAATTTAGTATCGCTCAAAGAGTGAGTAATTCATTTTACGCTAACCACAGAATGCTTCTTTCAAGACATTTGTTTGCTGGTTGAGAACCTTGCGGTTATCTATTTTTAGAAATAAATGGCAGCCAGTATACCGGCATATCTTCAGCTTTGAACACCGGAAGTGTTGATTTAATTTAAGGCCTCGCTTTGGTGAGAAATCATTCAAGCGACAAAGTTTGGTGTGGTCATGAAATATTCAGACACTTAGTATTTGTAGAATTAAGTTCCTGATTATAACTTACGAAAAAACTTAGAAATGTAAGAAATGTAAATCTATTGAAGATGAATTTCACTTTGTTTAAGTATGTCAATTATACTCAAATATTCGAAATGAAATATATATATCAGAAAGTTTTATTGGAGAAAACCAAATATTGCAAAATTTATCGAACTACTTTAATCTGAAAATGAAACAATAATTAAACAACTCTTTCGGTAAATATTCATGAGTGTTTTAAATCACGTGACGACGCCCTGTGGCTATATATTCTAAAAGTTTTAAACTGTTTTCGTTTCAATTCATTGGAATATTGTTAAACTTTTATTATGCCCCGTCATTCGAAATGACGGAAGGGTATAAAGTGTTACCCCCTGTCCGTCCTTCCGTCCGTTCGTTTTGGGAGTTAGGATCCTAATACCTTAATTCTTGACAGTTCTTTGACTTGCGTGTGAGTAAAAGCATGAACAGGCATCGGTTTGTTCTACCATTGTCAAGCAGCAAGCCATACATCATTGACAAATACTTGTTAAATACAGTCAAACATGTGTTTGTGGTCACCTATGATTAAAGACCACAATGTGAATAAAAGCCATTCTTTATAAAACCGTCATTTACTATTAGTACTTCGAACAAAATGACCTCCGAATGAAGACCATCTGCTTATAAAGGTCACCTTTGATCGTTCCAATGATGGCCTTTGTTCGCAGGCTGGACTATACATGTAGGTTGTACTGTCATACAACGCAATATTAGAGTGCCATATGTATACCATACTCGTAATGCAGTATACAGTTATACTATTTCACAAAAACGAGTAGACTTTCATAATAGAAATATTTAGATTCGATATTATCTGTACATACATGTACTTAATTACTACTGTTTGTCAGTGTCTTGATCACAGATAGGGATCCCTCAGTAAAAAATACATTTCACCACAATGTGCGTAAGTGATTTATTATGTAATTTTACAAGTCTCAGTGCCATAATTACGGTATTTTGATTTCCGTTACGTTCATACGGGGTGTCGTTCATCTTGATTTTCCTGAGTGGTTTTGCAAAACCATATTTTAATTTATCATACTCGTATATTCCACTTTTGACTTGTTCAGCACGTTGCAATAATTGCTTTCTGTGTAATCACCATGTCTCATTTGTAACCTGGCGTTTCTCACTTTGTCATTGTTACAAATTGCCAAAACATTGTCGGTTGCCCCAGTGGTTTGTTTATTTGTTTAAATTGCTTGCAATGAAGCTTAAATATCGCGAAGACTTTTTAGACTTGATTTTAAGGAAGCTTTGCTTCATTAATTTGTGAATAAAACATTACTTTCCCAATGAGCGTAAATTTCTTGATTTCCATAGAAGAGCTTCATAAATTTACCAACGGAAACGAAATGAGAGCCTGTCATTAATTTCCATCACCTATTTCCCGCCTCCTCTCCAAATGTTTGGTTGCCCCGCCTCCTTGCCACATAATCAGTTGCTCCTTTTCAACTCTGCATGTTCGGTTGCTCCGCCTCCTCTCCGCATGTTCGGTTGTTCCACCTCCTCTACACATGTTCGGTTGCCACGCCTCCTTGCCACATGTTCAGTCGCTCCTCTTCAACTCTGCATGTTCGGTTGCTCCGCCTCCTCTCCGCATGTTCGGTTGTTCCACCTCCTCTACACATGTTCGGTTGCCCCGCCTCCTTGCCACATGTTCAGTCGCTCCTCTTCAACTCTGCATGTTCGGTTGCTCCACCTCCTCTCCGCATGTTCGGTTGCTCCGCCTCCTCTCCGCATGTTCGGTTGTTCCACCTCCTCTACACATGTTCGGTTGCCACGCCTCCTTGCCACATGTTCAGTCGCTCCTCTTCAACTCTGCATGTTCGGTTGCTCCGCCTCCTCTCCGCATGTTCGGTTGTTCCACCTCCTCTACACATGTTCGGTTGCCCCGCCTCCTTGCCACATGTTCAGTCGCTCCTCTTCAACTCTGCATGTTCGGTTGCTCCACCTCCTCTCCGCATGTTCGGTTGCTCCGCCTCCTCTCCGCATGTTCGGTTATTCCACCTCCTCTACACATGTTCGGTTGCCCCGCCTCCTTGCCACATGTTCAGTCGCTCCTCTTCAACTCTGCATGTTCGGTTGCTCCACCTCCTCTCCGCATGTTCGGTTGCTCCACCTCCTCTCCGCATGTTTGGTTGTTCCACCTCCTCTACACATGTCCGGTTGCCCCGCCTCCTTGCCACATGTTCAGTTGCTCCTCTTCAACTCTGCATGTTCGGTTGCTCCGCCTCCTCTACACATGTCCGGTTGCTCCGCCTCCTCTCCGCATGTTCGGTTGTTCCACCTCCTCTACACATGTCCGGTTGCCCCGCCTCCTTGCCACATGTTCAGTTGCTCCTCTTCAACTCTGCATGTTCGGTTGCTCCGCCTCCTCTCCGCATGTTCGGTTGTTCCACCTCCTCTACACATGTCGGGTTGCCCCGCCTCCTTGCCACATGTTCAGTTGCTCCTCTTCAACTCTGCATGTTCGGTTGCTCCGCCTCCTCTACACATGTCCGGTTGCCCCGCCTCCTTGCCACATGTTCAGTTGCTCCTCTTCAACTCTGCATGTTCGGTTGCTCCGCCTCCTCTCCGCATGTTCGGTTGTTCCACCTCCTCTACACATGTCCGGTTGCCCCGCCTACTTGCCACATGTTCAGTTGCTCCTCTTCAACTCTGCATGTTAGGTTGCTCCGCCTCCTCTACACATGTCCGGTTGCCCCGCCTCCTTGCCACATGTTCAGTCGCTCCTCTTCAACTCTGCATTTTCGGTTGCTCCGCCTCCTCTCCGCATGTTCGGTTGTTCCACCTCCTCTACACATGTCCGGTTGCCCCGCCTCCTTGCCACATGTTCAGTTGCTCCTCTTCAACTCTGCATGTTCGGTTGCTCCGCCTCCTCTACACATGTTCGGTTGCCCCGCCTCCTTGCCACATGTTCAGTTGCTCATCTTCAACTCTGCATGTTCGGTTTCTCCGCCTCCTCTACACATGTTCGGTTGCCCCGCCTCCTTGCCACATGTTCAGTTGCTCCTCTTCAACTCTGCATGTTCGGTTGCTCCGCCTCCTCTACACATGTTCGGTTGCTCTTGTTTTTCTTTCTCCTGATTGGTTCATTTAAACCTCACCATATTCTCGTTGGCATGACTTCATTTTTTCTTATGCCAAAGTGTTCAGCGGTTAGGCATGAGGCAGTACATGTATATTGTAAATACAACCCGATTCTTTGTCGTTTGCTCTTTTGTCGCTTTATTCAATTTGTTGCGTAACACCTCCCTTGGGTTCGTTGGCATGTTGATGACCGCATAGCAGAGATCTCAGTTTTTAAGCAATCTAGAAAACAAACGATTTACTTAAAATCAGCAATTCATGACACCTTGTGTGAAGTTAAACCTTAATTAGCTTTTTCTATCGACAGCCATCTTTCAAGCGATATCCAGTCACTACAAGACTGCATTGAAATGTACATACTCCAGAGAGTTACGTAGCAACACTACGCGCATGCGCAGATTTTGTTGGTTTAACTAGATAGAAATTATCGTTGTAATCATTACTTTAATGGTTGTTGTCATTAATGTACAGCTGACTTGAAGAGAATTATCTTCTGGTTATCTGCCTTAAAATATGTGTGGCTTTACTCTTCAAACGATTCTTAATTTGGATCAATACATCCTTGTATAGCTTTCAAACTCTGAGTAATGGCATCTACATGCTTGTTTATTTCTACACGCAAGTTCCGGAAGTGACGTTTCAGCGTATTCGAGACAAGTCGGAAGTCTAATCAGATTTAATTTTTCCGGGATAATTTACAACAAAATAACATAAACTATATTTTGCAATATTTCCAACATAAAACGTTAGTGCATATAATATTATACTGTTCACCAATCGTAACTACTCGGGCATTTCCGTAATTGCCTTTGGTGCACTGCAACAGGGAACGGGAAACAATTTAACCTAAATCATTTGATGATTTGGAGTGACTTCCCCTTTTATATATTTTTTTTAAATTACGTTCTTTTGTTTGGAATCATTTATTTACAGCATGAGAAGAATTGGTATTTAATTGATTTATTTTGTATTTCCAGTGCCCGGTCGTCAGTTCCCAATTTCTCATTGGATCAGTCAAGAAGATCTCGCTTTTACAAGTAAGGTTCAGTATCGTCACGGACGAATAGTCGTTCTTGAAGAGGGTCTTTACTACGTCTACAGTCAGTTATCGTTCCTGGAAGTGTTAGACAAGCCAGGAGCCATCGACACCGGATCTCAATCTTTATCGCACTATATATACCGCTATAACATTATATATCCACATGGCGGTGAGGAATCTATGATACAGAATAGCATAACTAAGTGCTGGGACCAGAATAAAGTATTTGGCGAGTATACTAGCTATCTTGGTGCCGTGTTCCATCTACGCCAAGGTGATGAACTGTTCGTTAAAGTATCAAATTTGACACTAATTGTGAGAGAACCAAAATTGAATTATTTTGGTCTGTTTAAAGTGAACTAATACGGAGAAACTGTCTAATTCGGTTATTCCACTGATGCTATTCCATTGTCCATTGTATAAAACTACTCGCCGAAAATACGATCCGACATTTTAAGTCTCATTACTTCATGTCGAAAGACAAGTATAATCAAATTGATTAGCAATAGACGCTAATTTCCCAGCTGTGAACATTAAGAGGGCAGTCACTGTGTTCTGGATTAATTTAAGGGTAGTTACGTGTTTTTAATGAGTTTTAAGTCGGTACTCGTGTAACAAAAATAATTTGCACTATGGAAGGAGGTCGATAATTAAGTATTCTTTTGGGTTTTTCATTGATGTGTATGTTTCATTAAAAATAATTGTTTTTCAATAATAATTTTTTTTTTGTTCTAAGATGACTTTTATACAATTTTTTATCGTTTAATACACTGCATGTATACTTAATCATGGCCTAAGCTGCTGGTCTTAATGCGCATGCGTTATGAGTGCATTTAACATCTAGGGGCCGTAACTCCATACAGGTTCAGTATTAAACATGTCTGATAAATACGGCGCTGAAGTTGTGTTTAAAATCCCCATATACCGTGGACAAACTGTCAGTCAATGTAGATGTAGATGGCATGGATGTATGAATGTTTTATAATCAAATGCGGATCGTTTATATGAGAACGAATATGTTCGTAAATACCACAATCTGTTCCATTGTTTCACAGACGTATCATGATAAAGTTTTGGCTTATAAAGTCCCATTATTTCAACCATTCATTGCTTTTAATTGAACGAGTGCGATTTTTTTATTACTCTGAATGTTATGCTACATATTAAATGTAATTTTTTATGACTGAATTTTCTAATTCGTTTGTTTGAACCACATTAGGATAAATGTTTGAAAATTCGCGAAAGACGGCTTCATTTTTAATGCTAGTCGTCTGTAGCTGATCCTTCATATATTGTAGGCGTTTCTCTTACCGTGAATTATCAATTCTGGAAGACATTTTGAGTGATGTGATACTCAAGTTCTAAATTAGGATTTTAAAACAGACAGACTGTAAGCTATTGAACATCGGGCAAAGGTACATGCTGCGGCTTTGACTATGACTATTGAAAATAAATCTACAATAGCAATAGCTATTAAGATTTCTGTTCTGTTATATCAGTTGCTATTAATGGTTGGAATTTCTAATACAATCTTACTGATTTACACACAAATATTCCGGAGACTTACCTAAAAGTAATGTATATTTTTTTGGCAATAAAATCCACTTATTAGATGCCCCGTAGATATGTTATCGGAAAACAAAACATGTTTTTATGACAGTGTTAAATTAATGAATCTATAGATTTTTGAATTACTGGTGTATAATGTCAATGTTGTCTCTAGACTCAATTAGATGTTTCCATTTCTAGACTTGTGTCTTCCATTGCATCAATAATTATTGCATTATAACGTTCTCTGCACCATTGTTTTGGAAGGATACCACATTTAGCGCCCCTGATGTGTTGGTGATCTGTCTAAACTCGGTATATAGTTGGCCATACGTTCTTGTCACATTCTAAGATAGTAGACTACGGTTGTCGGAACGGGTCAATGACATTCTAATCCATTCTCCACTTCAGATGAATACTCTCAATAAATCGACTGCCTTGTTATTTTACTTGACTCCTCTATTATGATTACTTAAAAGAATTGCTACGAACTGAATATAAATGGTGTTGTTATATGCAGTGCAATCTCTCCAAAGCAATATCCTTTTGGAGAAGTAAAATTATGTTGCTGTTGTTGTTGAGAGGTTGTTGATCTAGCGAGGCTAAATTAATAATTAAATCGGGTAGTGGAGAAAAAAAATCATGCTGTTGTTGAAGGGAGGATGTTGCCCAAGAGAGGGCCGCTCTGGAGAAGTTGTACTGTATATGTAAAATTGTTCGAAATAGTTTTTTACTGTTTTGAATTGAATAGTTGCGTTAAGGTTATATATAGAGAAACACAATGATTTTGTTTATTTGATAAACTTAAAGCTTGTTTTATTGTGCATCCTAGAATGGGTACCATTGATTGTAGTATGCTTACAGTTTGGTGTATCATTTCAAAGTACAGTTTTTGTTGGCCTAATGTATAAATTACATAGGTGATTGTTACAAGCTATTCCTATTATATAGACACCGGTTTCTTGTACTTTTATATACAGTCAAACCTGTATTAGAAGCCACATTCGAATAAGGCCTCTCTGTGAATTTAAAAGGCCATTCTTTTAATAGCAGTCATTGATTTTTTATAACAAAATGACCTCCGAATATAGGCCACCTGTCAGTAAAAGTCACATTTTGTCTTTCCCAAGGGTGGCTTTTGTTTACAGGTTTGACTGTATATATATCGGTCCTTGTCATTTACATGTTGATGTACATACGTATGTAATTATTTTATATAATATAATTATTATTATTATTATTAGTGTTAAGATTATTATTATAATATAATTGTTTTTATGAGACTTTGTTGATATGTGCTAATTATTGTTTCTGTATTTACTATGTGTTACTTTCTGTGCATATGACTCATAAGCCAAGCCAAATACATGTACGTCACAGAAAATGTGCTCCATCATATTTTGAATAATTATTTATCAATTTTGCATACGTAAGGTCATTTAGCCTGACTGAATCTGTTTCATCATGGTAATTGTTTCGTGTAATAGTGTAGTATTGACCTTTGAAAGTATCATCTCCATTACTGGAATATTACTTTGCCAAAACATTACTTTTTTCCCATCTTTTCGACATTTTCTTCCGATGGAATTCATCTAACTTAAGATTTACAGACCCTAATACAAGCATACATTACTAACCTTTAAACTCTTGTTTATTAACAGTGAATATATAGAATGAATCATTTAGAAATCTTTTTCAGAATTGTGTAATTTTGGAATTTGTAAATTTGAAATTAAAAAAATGCTTTATCATCATAGAAAAGGGAGATTACTATTTAGTTATATTACTTCCCTTTATGATGTAAAAGTCAAACTACACTGACTTCAAAATGCTATATGGTTGAAAGTTAATATTTTAGTCTATTATGTTTTGATTGCACCATTTAATAAGGTTAATATACCTCTTACTTTTGGTCATAATTATTACAAGTTTGTATTAGGGTCCGTTATCCAGTTACATAAATACATGTACGTATGTATTCCTATTATTTTTCTTAAAACTTTTAGCATTAAAATGTTCTGTATGCATAAGGTTTGTGATTTTTATTCACATTTAATCTACTGCAAAAGTTGATCTCATTTAGAAATTTCTTAGAAAAACAAAATAAATTTCTCGATATTTTTTTTTTGCAATTATAGATGTTATTTACTCATGAAATGTTAGACAATGGTTTGAATACCATGTGTTATTAACTTGGATACTGTCATATTAAACAAATTCTGCTAAATCACACCTAATGTTACATCCTTTTATATCACTTTCGTTAATTCCATTTATTAAATACGTATTAAGAAATTTCTCCAAGAATTCCGATATTATATATCGCATGCTGTTTGTAATAGAAGTTTTAATAATCGTGAATAATCACACTATTTTGTTGAAATTTCATTTTTCTTTCCGGATTCAATTTCCCTTCGATGTTTTATCATTATTATTCCATGTATTTAAGTATTATCAACATCTCATATAGACTCTTAGAAATTTCTGCTGTGTCAATATTTAATTTTTCTCCCAAGAGAATTAAACGTGGTTAAACCATGAGTTTTCTTTTGAAAATTCAATTTTATAACGGTTATGCAAAAATCACAGCTCCGATTAAACTGGTTCCCGTTGACTTGTGTGTACCTTTGGTGCACTGCATCATGGAACGGGAACCAGTTTAAGCTCCGATTACCTAACTTATTTAAGTTAAATGGACGTTTGTTACTTGTTCTTTTGTATTTATAACATCGTTTCTAGTTGAATAGTTAAATGTTTTTTTGTTGTTGTTATTCTGTTAGTACCAAAATAATGTGTTTTTAGACAATTTTTTTTCTTTAGTTTTTTATTCTTGCAAATGAAAGTTCATGAAAATGCTAAAGAATACATGTTCACAAGGCTAATCTTAGTTCGTCTAATTAAGAAAAAAATAATTATAAGGTCAATAAATACGAAAAGATAGTTAACAAGCTAAGACATGTGTATAAAAAGAGTTGCTCTTTCATATATTACCGTACATCAAATGATAAGAACGGCAAAACCATTTTGATGAGATATTGCTAATTGATGCATTTTGGTAAGTGACTTATTTCTATGTACAGTAAACCGCCTTAATGCCACTGGACCCCTTCTGGACTTGGCCAAAAGTCCGATTCATCTGAGAATTCCGGTTTTCACCGAGCTTTTGATAAACAATCCGAAAAAATAGGACTTGGAAAAATGTCCGATTTTCAGGGAATTCCGGTTTTCAGGGAGCCCGGTTGTCTTACTGTACATATACACGACTACAATCGTGTGTTATCGCTCACATAGTTCAATTCAAATTCCTGCTTGTTTTTACAAGGTCTGTAACCTGGGATGGGCGGAAAATTAGAACAAAAGTTCCTCATGTATTATTAACGGATTACCGCTCGGTGTTTGCTATTTCAAGTAATGAATATTTACAGTGACGTTTTACCAATTGTACACAATTGAAGTCGTCAAGATTGCAAACGTTTCTACTGTAGGCGATGGAAAACGTAGACTTGTAATCTAGAAGAGAAATACATACGTGTCTTGTTGTATACATCACTTTACTGTACCTAAATAGACACCCTTCTATTGGGGTTAAAATTGTCTTTCTAACTGCCGTTGAAATGATGTATTTCTCGATACATACGTAATTTTCTAAGAGCTACTTTCACTCGGTTCCCTGTTTATGTAATTATTGACCTATACATGAACAAAATGACCCAGACAGATACATTTATTAATTTACGAACGTATGTATAAAGATTAAGTAATATCTATCGAGGAATTAGGATGCTGTATGCCATACAAGTCATGTCTTCGCTTTGTATAATGTTCGTTATAATTAGACCTATTTCTGTCTCTACGAAGAATTTAGTGATGACGTGAACATTGTTCTTTATTTTCAAAGTATTTTTCATCATTTGTGTACATTTTGATAATTATCCTTTATGGGTATCTGGGAGATATATCAGTCTAATACTGCCTTGTATATATGCTTATTGTACCATTTTTGTGCAGGGGCCCGCATGGCCCTTTATTGCGTAATGCATAATATATCGGATGAGTGCTGTGGATACGGATCGGTTTTTCCTGTATTTTTTAAAGATGGGTAAAATAATTTTTAAAATTCCGAGTGTCTAGCTGTTATTGTAACAGATTTTCTTTTAAATTTGGGAATTTCTTTTACCTCAAATCGGTTATAATAAAACGTTAATTTTCAGAGCACACATGTATTTAATTCTAAATATTGAATTCATAATAAGATTTCTCGAGTACGGATACATACACTACTGTAAACTTATTTATAGTTCGTGAACTATTTATTTCTTGAACAATTATTCATGAAAGATCCTTTTATAACTTTATGTTGATATGCTGTACACTGTTATTGTTATTTAATCATTGGGTTCATCTACTAATGTCTACGTGAATTCATTTTTATCAGAAAACTATTAGGCCATCCTTAAAAAATAGTTTGTTTGCTGTAACGCTACCTATTCACCAAAAAGGTCCCTACCTAACTTTTTTTGGCCTCTCGAGTATTTTATTTACAAAAATAGCATTCTGACATGTATAATGGGTTCAGTGTAAAATCTGAACTATAAAAATTTGTTCCTACCTTTCTACCCAATGAAAATTTTCTAGGTAGGGTTACTGCAAACAAACATTTATAATTAGGTGGCCTTATTGTAACGTGAGTATATCGACGGTTCAACGCAACAGTGTCGTAATTCGTATTGAAATGAGAACTAGTTACTACAGTGTTGCGCTGAGCCCTCGATATGATTGTATGGAATCTTCCAAGAGTATCTGAGTAAATTTATTCATAAACTGTTTATATATCAATATAATTAGATAGAAGAAAAATCAGTGTATATTACACTGACTGTTGAGTATACGTTCTCATATTTCCCCATACACAGCAAACTCTCTCATTCATTTATCTAGTTGGTACGTAATAAAGTGTTCTGTTTTAAACAATATTCATATATTTGAATTTGCATCATATGTCACAAAATACATGTCCAACTAATGGATTGTTCAAGTTTATTGTTATTTGACCATTTTTATCAGGCCTAAATGTATCGATTGGAGATGATGTTTAAATTGAAAATCAAATCATGTTTTAATTGAAAAGTGATGTTTTAATTGAAAGTGATGTTTAAATTGAAAATGATGTTTAAATTGAAAATCATGTTTTAATCGAAAATGATATTTTGATAGGAAATGATGTTTTGATGTTTTATTACAGAAGTGACAGTGTTTAATGTTACAAAAGTATCCCTGTTTTCATTCTTTTATAGGTTTTAAGTTCTAAACAGGTGATTTTAGATAAGGTCAGAGAAAAGGGTCGTATTTTCTGGTTATCCGACCTACCCGTTTGTCGCCGCCTCTCAGTGAGTTTCTTACTGTAAATTCCAAGAAATCGCAGAAAATCTCGGTATTTTGGTACGAATCGTGCCTCAAAAAAGCTCAAATGAGACAAAAGCAACATTTTTGCGTCCTACCAACCCTTTTTCTGTCATTTTACCAGAAACATATGTGCACATGTCTTTATTGGCCTAAGATAACATTTGTATGTAAATTTTCAAACATAAGGTGTTTTAACAGCAGAATGAAAGTTACAATGTTTTTAATGAGGCTATTTCTTGTTCATACAATGTTGTAAAGTCTACTGCTTACATCTGGTGAACTATCAGAAAATATCCGAGATAAGTAAACGATCTCATTTCTACTACTAGTATCACATTTTACGTACTTCAATGAAAATTAAGGCACATCATTAATTAAACTGTATACATCTCACAAAATGCTGGTTAGTTTTTTTACACAAAAAAATTGCTGTAGGTCTCGAAAAAATCAAATACATGTATATGCGTGTTGGGTTAATTTCGCTTGTTCGCCGCCATCTATTTCTTGTTTATGTGTCTAAGTCACGTGTATATTTCTGTTCTGTTCTGTTACCCATTAAACTTACAATTGCAGCAATTATCATTAGAGATTACCGGAAGTTTGCGTATTTTTAGGGTACCAATCTTATTAATTAATTTAGCTCCGGGCTTTGAGAAAAGAATGCCCTGATTCGATCCAGATATTTAATGAAAATGTCACCATCTATTTATCATTTTTAACAAGGTAATTTTGTCTTAAATATGTTTTTTTAATATGAATATTTTGTACTCACTCTTAAAGAAATTCTTCAGATTTGTAATGTCTGTATGTGATAAGTTGTTATACACAAAATGACGATATATTAGTAATATCAAGACTTAGAACTAAAATATATTATTCTTGAGCCATACATAATTATTTACGACATCTTTTATCAGCAGTGAATAAAATAGTTCCTTTTTTAATTAAAAAAACAAACAAGGTATGTGTAAGAATTATCTTTATCTAGTGCTCTGTTTGGATTATTCAGGTAGATCTACCTTCCAACTTATTTAGATAATATTATGAAGATACAGCATAAACTGTATGCTTTTTTGTCATTGTGTATATAACTAATTATTGCGTAATACGTCATTGTTTAGTGTGCTGTGCTATCCCAATTCATTTTCTGGTGTTTAAAAGTTCTGCATTGCGCTTTTATGAAGCAATGTGATATTTTTGTAACAAAAAATGTGATAAATCAACTAAATAAATGTTGATTCGATTAAACTAAATTTGAAATTGTTATTTTATTATGTAGCCAAGCCCAATTCATGCGATGCCATATTAACAAGACGACATATTCACAAGATGTCATATTTACAAGATGACATATTCACAAGATGTCATATTCACAAAACGTCATATTCACAAGATGTCATATTCACAAGACGTCATATTCACAAGATGTCATATTCACAAAACGTCATATTCACAAGATGTCATATTTACAAAATGGCATATTCACAAGATGTCATATTCTCAAGACGTCATATTCACAAGATGTCATATTTATAAGACGTCATATTCACAAGATGTCATATTTACAAAAAGTCATATTCACAAGATGTCATATTCACAAAACGTCATATTCACAAGATGTCATATTCACAAAACGTCATATTCACAAGATGTCATATTTACAAGACGTCATATTCACAAGATGTCATATTTACAAGATGTCATATTCACAAGATGTCATATTTACAAGACGTCATATTCACAAGATTTCATATTTACAAGATGTCATATTCACAATATGTCACATTTATTAAACGTCATATTCACAAGATGTCATATTCATTAAACGTCATATTCACAAGATGTCATAAACACAAAACGTCATATTCACAAGATGTTCAAACATTTTCAAAATTGTCCGTACGTTATGTATGTAGTTTTTTCACTCACGCGCGAACGCGATTACAATTTGGAATTTAATTTCAACTAACCAAGAAATTATTACTAGAAAACTGCTTTAATTAGCAACAACGTTATTTATGGGAACCAGTTTCGGGTCAAGTTCTTAGGAAATGTTTTCCTAATCAATATTCCCTTTTGCATTTTCTAGAATAGCTATCAGAATTTCATCAGGCAATTACGCTATGCAAGCTAAGAATTGCTCTCCAATTTTATTCAGCCCGAAGACGAAATTGGAAGCCAAATTGAACAAACAGTCGGCAGTTTCACCGGACGACAGAATTGGCGCGTGCCATTCAGCGGACATCAATCACCATTGGACAGAAGTACTGATTAATCACATTTCTGATATTGCTAACTTCAATCTATATAACCAACAATTTGTATAAGCTCTTCAAACGCTTTCACAAAATTGGAGGACTTTTGAGCGGAATGAAAAGGCGAGACGTGCTGTCCCTGTGTCAAATTATCGCAGGTCTCACATAGATTCCTTGCTTTGCAATTGCTTCCAATTCTGTCATTCACTTTCGCGACTAAAGGGAATCACATTGTTCCGATCAATTGGAACTCTTCGGCGTTTGTCTAAAGAAAAGTGGCTACTTTCCACAGTGGCTGAACCTGGGAATCCATCGATGGAAACATGTATCTCATTGAAAGGGAATTAGATGCCCATTATTTGAAAGTTTGAAAGTCTGAAACTCTAATAAAACGAGTACAAAAATGTACCTGATTTTGAAAAAGTAGTGCCTAAGTACGAGGGGTTTTGCTCAGTTACTAAAATGCCCAAGTTTCCCTGATAATCATTTTGAATTTTCAATTATCAAATGATTTTCCATATAAATTGCAAACGTTTAGTAAGATGTCCATTCAAAGTATTCCCTTATTACCTTAATATCTAAGGGAAACAACTCGAACTGACTTTTGAATGCAAAATAAATTTTCCCACGGTCCTCAGACACATCTTTACATAATACCATTTTTGTGATAATAATCAGCTAAATAAATGTTTGACTTTTAGATAGGGATATTAGTAAGGATGTTAAATTAATGATTTGAGGCAGAAAAACAGGAAAATTAAGTCAGAATCACAGTTTGTGGTTTTTAATAAGGGAGATAATTTGAACGTAGTGGTATGGCAATTTGGTGCAAAATTCTCCGTAATCTGAAAATAATTTCTTCAATATTTCTTACATTCTTCGTCTTAGGAGGATATTAAATGTATATTTATATCGAGTTATCTTTAAATAGGCTATACAAACAGAAAAAATATCGAATTTATTAATTCGAATTTGAACAATATTATTTGCATTTGAGAAAGTTGTTCTTTTCATAAATATTTGTTCTTCATTGCCTATTTGTAAATGTTGTTATATCCCATCAAACGAAATTTGAGAGGGGGTATATTGGAGTTACTCTATCAGTCAGTCGGTTGGTCGGTCGGTTGGTTGATCGGTTGGTCCGTCCAAATACAGTATCACAAGTTTGTGGAGCGATCTTCTTCCACATTCATTAAGAGATTGTAATGAAACTTGAAATATGTTATCACCATATGGGCACATAACTCTGAAATGTGTGAATCACTGGGAATGGAAATTGTATCTTGCACATCTACACTTCATGACCCACCGACAGAGTGACTCCAATATACCCCCTCTCAAACTTCGTTTGCGGGGGTATAACAACATGTATGAATAGAAAATGAAAAAAATATATATAATAATATTGTTCAAATTTTGATATTTTTCTGTTTGTATAGCCTATTTAAAGATAACTCGGTATAGATATGCATTTGCTATCATCCTAAGACGAAGAATATAAGAAATATTGAAGAAATCATTTTCAGATTACGGAGAATTTTGCACCAAATTACCATACCACTACGTTCAAATTATCTCCCTTATTAAAAACCACAAAATGTGATGCTGACTTTATTTTCCTGTTTTTCTGCCTCAAATCATTAATTTTACATCCTTACTAATATCCCTATCTAAAAGTCAAACATTTATTTAGCTGATTATAATCACAAAAACGATATTATGTAAAGATGTGTCTGAGGACCGTGGGAAAATTTATTTTGGATTCAAAAGTCAGTTCGAGTTGCTTCCCTTAGATATTAAAGTAAAGTAATGTTTGTCCAACCTGTGAATAAATGTCACGTTTTGGAACCGTTATTGACAAGCGGTCTTTATTCGGGGTTAATTTTGTTCTTAACACCGGTAATCGATAATGGTATTTAAAGATTGGCCGTTATTCTAAGGATGGCCCATATATTCTGAGGTGGTGGTAATGTGGTTCCCTATGTGTACAAAGCCTTTTGGTGCACTGCATAATGGAACGGGAACCAGTTTAACGTGGTGGCCGCTAACAGAAGTTTGACTGTATGACATCAAGGACTTAAATACATACATGTATATAAGTTCTTGATGACATGTAACCGGTCTAGCTTGTGAAATAAGCTATACATTTTGACTGGTACCAGTCAATCAAGTGAACACAAATATAGATTAACAACCAGATTATCGACATCCACTCGGGCATTTCCGTAACTGAGAAATAAGCCTCGTGCACCAATTGTAACTACTCGGGCATTTCCGTAACTGAGAAATAAGCCACGTGCACCAATTGTAACTACTCGGGCATTTCCGTAACTGAGACATACGCCTCGTACATAAGTGCACAGTTATAAATTTTGATTACGCGGTTTCCGGTCATTACTTTTTCAATTCTAGGTACTCGTTTTCAAGAATCATTCTCAGAATTACAGACTTTCAAACGTGTTCATCATTCGCGATTGATAAAATGGTCATCAAGTTCCCATTGAAAGAGAAACAGGTTGTTTACATCGTTGGATTCCCAGAGTCAGCCATGATGGAAAGTAGCCCGTGAACAGCAACAACAACAAAATGGCGGCCTGCCTGTTACTAGTATGTCCGAAGCACTTTTCTTTAGACAAAGACCGGCCCATTGCCCAGTCCGGAAGAGGTCCGGGTTTTCAGGGGTTTTATTGTATTCTTTATTATGTGAGACCATGGTAGAAAAAATCTCTATCACTTTTTCGACAGAGCCATTTTCTTAAGAGGGACGGGCAATATATTTAATCCGTCAAATACCTTCGTTATCACGTGTCATGATTCTGGATCTCGCTTATTCTGCCAATAATGTTATTTTACCCGACACTTAGCCTACCCTAACATCTCAACCTCCGTCTCAATTGTTACAACGATTGAAGGCTGTCCAATTTTAACATGGCAGTAGAAACCTGAATTATGGTACTTGAAGACGGCCAGCGATTTCTTTGACTTGGAGAATTAATGACTTGATCTGCCTGATTTGTTGGAAGTTAATAGAATGGTGTTGTATGATACATTAGGAAAGTCTAATATCATAACTAGATTGTAGCTGTTTTATGTGCCGCTTGTTTAATCCATAGGCGTGATATATATTGTATAATCCGTAGACGTGATATATATATATATTGCATAATCCGTAGACGTGATATGTATATATATATATTGCATAATCCGTAGACGTGATATATATATTGTATAATCCGTAGACGTGATATATATATTGTATAATCCGTAGACGTGATATATATATTGTATACTCCGTAGACGTGATATATATATTGTATAATCCGTAGACGTGATATATATATATATATATATATATTGCATAATCCGTAGACGTGATATATATATTGTATAATCCGTAGACGTGATATATATATATATTGTATAATCCGTAGACGTGATATATATATTGTATAATCCGTAGACGTGATATATATATTGTATAATCCGTAGACGTAATATATATATTGTATAATCCGTAGACGTGATATATATATATATTGCATAATCCGTAGACGTGATATATATATATATTGTATAATCCGTAGACGTGATATATATATTGCATAATCCGTAGACGTGATATATATATATATTGCATAATCCGTAGACGTGATATATATATTGTATAATCCGTAGACGTGATATATATATTGCATAATCCGTAGACGTGATATATATATTGTATACTCCGTAGACGTGATATATATATTGTATACTCCGTAGACGTGATATATACATTGTATACTCCGTAGACGTGATATATATATTGTATAATCCGTGTACGTAATATATATATTGTACAATCCGTGTACGTAATATATATATATATTTTATAATCCGTAGACGTAATATACGGGTTGTATAATCCGTAGACGTGATATATATATTGCATAATCCGTAGACGTGATGTATATATATTGTATAATCCGCAGACGTGATGTATATATTGCATAATCCATAAACGTGATATATAGGTTGTATAAACCATAGACGTGATATAGTTTTAAAACTCATAGACGAAATATATAGCTTCTATAATCCGTAGACGTGATATATATATTTTACAATCCGTAGACGTGATATATATATATATTGTATAATCCGCAGACGTGATATAATAATCCGTAGACGTTATACAAATATTGCATAATCCGTAGACGTTATACAAATATTGCATAATCCGTAGATGTTATACAAATATTGCATAATCCTTAGACGTTATACAAATATTGCATAATCCGTAGACGTTATACAAATATTGCATAATCCGTAGACGTTATACAAATATTGCATAATACGTAGACGTTATACAAATATTGCATAATCCATAGACGTTATACAAATATTGCATAATCCGTAGACGTTATACTAATATTGCATAATCCGTAGACGTTATACAAACATTGCATAATCCGTAGACGTTATACAAATATTGCATAATCCGTAGACGTTATACAAATATTGCATAATCCGTAGACGTTATACAAATATTGCATAATACGTAGACGTTATACAAATATTGCATAATCCGTAGACGTTATACAAATATTGCATAATCCGTAGACGTTATACAAATATTGCATTATCCGTAGACGTTATACAAATATTGCATAATCCGTAGACGTTATACAAACATTGCATAATCCGTAGACGTTATACAAATATTGCATAATACGTAGACGTTATACAAATATTGCATAATCCGTAGACGTTATACAAATATTGCATAATCCATAAACGTGATATACATATTGCATAATCCATAAACGTGATATATATATTGTATAATCCTTGGACGTTGTATATATATTGTATAATCCGTAGACGTAATATATATTGCATACCCTGTAGACATGATGTTTGCATTATTTTAAACAAATACATTCAAGAAAACAAAGCATAACTATCATCATGTATTTATTTTCATTCCGATTTAAAATATCACAGAAATTAACACTAAATAATTATAAAAATCATTGGTATTTTTCTTAAAAATACAAAAAAAATATATATATACAAGTATAGAACTAATTGACAAAAATTAATAAAAGCATGATTTAAAATTATTACAAAATCATCAGAAATATTTTTTGGTCATGAAAATCAGTAGAATTTGTAAAATACCATTCCTTTCAAAATAAAAAACGGGACATCGAAAGTGCAACATCATGGTCAAAGGGAGACAATAAAATCATGCATGCTAAACAGATCATCAAAAAAAATATTTCAGACTTGTCAAGCACCTACTGTATTTCATCAAAACATTTATTCTTAAAAAACAAGTGCAGTGCAACCTCTATAACAATAACCTTTGGGAGAAGGAAAAATACATCATTGGTGAGAGGTTGTTGCTCTAGAGAGGTTAAATTAACACATCTGTAGATAAATCATACAGTTGGGAACAATCATGCTGTTGTTGAAGGGAGGTTGTTGCTCTAAAGAGGTTGCACTGTAACACTATTATTACCTCAATATTTTATATGCTTACTCACATCTAGGACACTATAATATAGTGTCTCTGCTCACGTCAATAATAGAAAGGCATTGACAACATATAAACCTATTTAAAATCAATTATAAGAGGACAATAACTAACACTACTGCATTCAACACATTACATAAAAACAAAGTCAAACCTGTTTACAAAGGCCACCCTAGGAAAAGACAAAATATATTCATGGCCTTTATTGACAGGTGGCATTTATTCGGGGATACTTCTGTTCTGAATAATCGAAGAATGGCCTTTATTCACGGGATGACCCTTAATCAGAGGTGGCTGAAAACACAGGTTTTACTATTGTACACATACACATTGGATTTGAATTTGCCAACAAATATTTTTTAATCACAGACAAAACATATACATATACCAAAAAAATATATAATTATATAAAAACATACAGTACAACCTCTGTAGTACAACACCCTGTGGGAGCTGCAAATATTGGCCGTTGTTTAGAGGTGGTTGCTCTACAGAGGTTAAATTTATAGTATATATCAGTTTAGGGTAATTTTGAAGGTTTTGTTATAGAGAGGTTGTTGCTCTACATAGGGCCGCTCTGGAGAGGTTGTACTGTACATTACAAAAATCACAAACAAGAGGACCATGATGGCCCTATAATTGCTCACCAGAAAAGAAGACATTTAGAGAAGAACGTTTTTCCCTTTTTTCCTATATAAGCCTATGTACAATCAAGTAATAATGGGCTGAGCCAATATTGACCCCAGGGCCAAAATTAGAACAAATTTGGTAGAGGTCCACTAGACAATGCTACACATCAATAATCTAAGCTTTAGGCATAGTGGTTTCAAACAAAAAGTTTTTCCTATTGGTGGCCATGGCAACCAGAGTTTTTAATGAAATTTAACTTTTTGAACAACTTTGATTGGGGACCATTCAAGGATCATTCCAGTTTGGTTGCAATTAGCATAGTGATGTAGGAGGATGTTGTTTAAAGAAAATATAGACGTCACTTCACGACGCACAACAGACGCAAGGCGATCACAAAAGCTCACTAGGAGCATATTGTGCCCTGGTGAGCTCAAAACAATACATCAATATGGCATTAATGAAGAAAACGACTAGAAACGTGTAACGGCAAAAATTAACAGCATATATATTACAATACTTTCAATGGAAAATACATATTAGCAAGTCTGTGCCATTAAGATGAAACTAGAGCTTTGTCACAGAATTGACTAATACCCCCGCCAGTTTCAATTCAATCCCTTGAATTAATTATGACAATAGTTCGCTCCACAAACATTCATAAGCTAAGTATGCCATTGTATACTATATGGCTAAATTCAAGGGCACATAACTCTGGCCTGGAAATTGAGTCTTGCACATCTGAAGGAATATGGATGTAGTTCACTCCACAAACTTATGAAATAGTATGCGGATGGATGGACGGACGGACGACTGACTGACAGAGTGACTCCAATACACTCCTCTCTTTAACTTTGTTTACGGGGGAATAAATTTTTTGTTTCTGTTTACTTTAAAAACGAGGCAGATATGTAGAGAATTTTTTATCATTATTATTATTGAAAGAGTGCAGAAAGGTAAAAATTCCTTGGGCCTAGTCGCAGGGAAAATAAAGGTAGTCCAGGTAACCAAAAACAAACAATTATTTTTTATGCGTAAATATATAGATGACAATATTTGATGTTTAACAAAACAATTATACATAGATTACGAAAATCAAGTTTCTGATTGAGCTTCTGATTAATTAGACCATGAAAATCAAGCTTGTAATTAATTAGACCATGAAAATCAAGCTTGTAATTAATTAGACCATGAAAATCAAGCTTGTAATTAATTAGACCATGAAAATCAAGCTTGTAATTAATTTGACTATGAAAATCAAGCTTGTAATTAATTTGACCATGAAAATCAAGCTTGTAATTAATTTGACCATGAAAATCAAGCTTGTAATTAATTAGACCATGAAAATCAAGCTTGTAATTAATTAGACTATGAAAATCAAGCTTGTAATTAATTAGACCATGAAAATCAAGCTTGTAATTAATTTGACCATGAAAATCAAGCTTGTAATTAATTTGACTATGAAAATCAAGCTTGTAATTAATTAGACCATGAAAATCAAGCTTGTAATTAATTAGACCATGAAAATCAAGCTTGTAATTAATTTGACCATGAAAATCAAGCTTGTAATTAATTAGACCATGAAAATCAAGCTTGTTATTAATTAGACTATGAAAATCAAGCTTGTAATTAATTTGACTATGAAAATCAAGCTTGTAATTAATTTGACTATGAAAATCAAGCTTGTAATTAATTTGACTATGAAAATCAAGCTTGTAATTAATTAGACCATGAAAATCAAGCTTGTAATTAATTAGACCATGAAAATCAAGCTTGTAATTAATTAGACTATGAAAATCAAGCTTGTAATTAATTTGACTATGAAAATCAAGCTTGTAATTAATTAGACCATGAAAATCAAGCTTGTAATTAATTAGACCATGAAAATCAAGCTTGTAATTAATTAGACTATGAAAATCAAGCTTGTAATTAACTTGACTATGAAAATCAAGCTTGTAATTAATTAGACTATGAAAATCAAGCTTGTAATTAATTAGACCATGAAAATCAAGCTTGTAATTAATTATACTATGAAAATCAAGCTTGTAATTAATTTGACCATGAAAATCAAGCTTGTAATTAATTAGACCATGAAAATCAAGCTTGTAATTAATTATACTATGAAAATCAAGCTTGTAATTAATTAGACTATGAAAATCCAGCTTGTAATTAATTATACTATGAAAATCAAGCTTGTAATTAATTAGACTATGAAAATCAAGCTTGTAATTAATTTGACTATGAAAATCAAGCTTGTAATTAATTTGACTATGAAAATAAAGCTTGTAATTAATTAGACTATGAAAATCAAGCTTGTAATTAATTAGACCATGAAAATCAAGCTTGTAATTAATTTGACTATGAAAATCAAGCTTGTAATTAATTAGACTATGAAAATCAAGCTTGTAATTAATTAGACTATGAAAATCAAGCTTGTAATTAATTTGACCATGAAAATCAAGCTTGTAATTAATTAGACCATGAAAATCAAGCTTGTAATTAATTAGACCATGAAAATCAAGCTTGTAATTAATTAGACTATGAAAATCAAGCTTGTAATTAATTTGACCATGAAAATCAAGCTTGTAATTAATTTGACTATGAAAATCAAGCTTGTAATTAATTAGACTATGAAAATCAAGCTTGTAATTAATTAGACTATGAAAATCAAGCTTGTAATTAATTAGACTATGAAAATCAAGCTTGTAATTAATTAGACTATGAAAATCAAGCTTGTAATTAATTAGACTATGAAAATCAAGCTTGTAATTAATTAGACTATGAAAATCAAGCTTGTAATTAATTAGACTATGAAAATCAAGCTTGTAATTAATTAGACTATGAAAATCAAGCTTGTAATTAATTAGACCATGAAAATCAAGCTTGTAATTAATTAGACCATGAAAATCAAGCTTGTAATTAATTAGACTATGAAAATCAAGCTTGTAATTAATTAGACCATGAAAATCAAGCTTGTAATTAATTAGTAATTAATTAGACTATGAAAATCAAGCTTGTAATTAATTAAACCATGAAAATCCAGCTTGTAATTAATTAGACTATGAAAATCAAGCTTGTAATTAATTTGACTATGAAAATCAAGCTTGTAATTAATTAGACTATGAAAATCAAGCTTGTAATTAATTTGACCATGAAAATCAAGCTTGTAATTAATAAGACTATGAAAATTTAGCTTCTGTTAAATTAGACTATGAAAATCAAGCTTGTAATTAATAAGACTATGAAAATCAAGCTTCTGTTAAATTAGACCATGACTAGAAGCCCAAGGGCAACATGTCGAGCCCCTGTTTAGCCAGCTTGTGATCTTGACCTTTGAACTACAAGTATGGGTGATATTCATGACACATCATTTCATTGAAGTAAACTTTTATACCAATTTATTTAAAAATCCTTGAATGCAAACAGAAGTTACAGCCCAGACAAGGAAAATATATTTGACTGAATATGTAATCTTGACCTTTGACCTATAAAAATCTGGGTGTTGCCCAATACACATGGTCGCATTGTATTATGGCAAGTCATTTTTAAATAACTCAATGCATAAGGGAGACACAGCCCTGACAAGGTGTATAATGCTTATTTTTTATGTTTGACCTCTAAGTGTGACCTTGACCTTTGAGCTAGAGACCTTGATCTTACGCACTGCACACCACCTCATGGTGTTTTACAATTATGCCAAGTTATCTTAAAAAGTTTCGATGCATAAGGGAGATACAGCCCGGACAAGGTCTGTAATAATCGTTTTTTGACGTTTGACCTCTAAGTGTGACCTTGACCTTTGAGCTAGAGACCTGGATTTGCGCACTGCACACCGCCTCATGGTGTTTTACAATTATGCCAAGTTATCTTAAAAAGTTTCGATGCATAAGGGAGATACAGCCCGGACAAGGTCTGTAATAATCGTTTTTTGACGTTTGACCTCTAAGTGTGACCTTGACCTTTGAGCTAGAGACCTGGATTTGCGCACTGCACACCGCCTTATGGTGTTTAACAATTATGCCAAGTTATCTTAAAAACTTTGAATGCATTAGGGAGATACAGCCCGGACAAGGTCTATAATGCTCATTTTTTATGTTTGACCTCTAAGTGTGACCTTGACCTTTGAGCTAGAGACCTGGATTTTGCGCACTGCACACCGCCTCATAGTGTTTAACAATTATGCCAAGTTATCTTAAAAAGTTTCTATGAATAAGGGAGATACAGCCCGGACAAGGTCTATAATGCTCATTTTTGACGTTTGACCTCTAAGTGTGACCTTGACCTTTGAGCTAGAGACCTGGATTTTGCGCACTGCACACCGCCTCATGCTGTTTAACAATTATGCCAAGTTATTTTAAAAAGTGTCAATGCATAAGGGACATACAGCCCGGACAAGGATCCGGACGGACACACTAACTAACTCACTCACTCACTCACTCACTAACTAACTAACTAACGGACAGACACGCAACCGCCATTGTGGCGACTATGTCGAGCTCACCACAGGCGGGCTCGACAAAAATCAAGCTTGTAATTAATAAGACTATAAAAATTAAGCTTCTGATTAATTAGACTATGAAAATCAAGCTTCTGATGAATAAGACCATGTAATTCAAGCTTCTACTGATTCAATTTCAAGTTTCTTTTTTTGTCTATACTCCTTTCCTGACTTAGTACAAAGTACAAGGAATGTGATTGCTGAACTGATCACGAATGCTGCACCAGCAACCAGAAAGCTGATGGTGTAACTTCCTGTCTTATCAAAGAACCAACCTGAAATATTCAGCACATAGTTCAAAGGTCTTAACTGATTCATAATACAGTGCAACCTCTCCAAAGCAACACCCTTTGAGAGTAGCAAAATTATGTTGTTGTTGAAGAGAGGTTGTTGCTAAAGAGAGGGTTGCTCTGGAGAGATTACACGGTATAAAACAAATATCCGTTCAAATATAACCATCACAGTTCAATAATTTGGAACAATCCTGAACTAGGCCTCTATAAAACTGGAGCATTTTCAATGAAGTGACTAAATACCCCTGTCGCCACTTTGACACTAAGAATGTGATAGTACAATATATGACTATGTTCAAGGACACATAATTCTGGAATGTCAATAATCAATGGGCATGGAAATTTTGTCATGCACATCTACACTTCATGGTGATAAACATATTTTAAACTGCAATGCAATCACTCAAGGAATGTAGAAGTGCTCCTAATCACAAACTTGTGAAATAGTATGCGGACGGACTGACTGAGCGACCAACAGAGAAACTTCAATATACCCCCTCTCAAACTTCATTTACAGGAGTATAAAAACCTTGGCAGCAATGGGTCAATTAAACTTAGTAAAAAAAATGGCAACCAACTATTCGACACCAACAGTACGGTGTAACCTTATCAAAGCAACACCCATTGGGAGTAGCAAAATTATGTTGTTGTTTAGAGGTTGTTGCTCTACAGAGGTTAAATTAGTAGTTAAATTGTGCAGTGGGAACAAATCATGCAGTTGTTGAAGGGAGATTGTTGCTCAAGAGAGGGCCACTCTGGAGAGGTTGTACTGTATTTACCCCATTCTAATAACCAGGACTTTTTACTCTGAGAGAACCTGTTTAACTTACCAAGCAAAGTGTACCGCAATAACCTTCTACATAGATTATCAAAGATAAAAAGAAAATTGAAGCTATCTGATTGGCTTATAATGTAGGTCAAACCCTAACAATGAAAAGAGAAACAAATATAGGAAAAATGTAGGCGGCACAAACCTGCGGCTGGCGTGCCAATGAATCCTGACACCCCATAAACCCACATGAGTACTCCCATTATGGAAGCCATATGTTTCTCTCCTACACATTGGAACAGTACTATAGGCTGCACTGCATACATGGAACCTAAAATACACAAACATACCATGAATACTCTAATCCAACAAGAAGTGTTTGTGAAACACAGATGCCCCCTAAAAGCCGACTTGATAGTAAGACCTTGACCTATTGAACTTAAAATCAATAGTAGGCCGAGGACAACAGTTCAAAATGTCACCACGACTATGAGGGCCACAGTTTGACTGTTCAACAAATTCTCACAAATTAACTGTTTTATTAACTAATGTAATATATAATTGTTTTTATATAATAAATTCTTCACCTGAAAAATGTTGAAACGATTTAGATTTGACATTTTCTACATCATATAAACGCTTGCAGAAATCAGAATCATATAAATGCTTGCAGAGCTTAAAAAAAGACCTGCTATCGGTAAGTTCCGCCTTGACCGAAATGTACTGATTGTTACTGAAAGTTCATTACAGAAACACCTGATATCAAGGCTGGTCAACAGTTCGCAGTATGACTCAAATTACAAATCCTGCAAATATCCAACTTCTTTTGTAAAACAGCAAAAATTAATAAAATAACATTTATATAATACACTGGGAAATAAAACTTACTCGCATGACTTATAGGTAGTCAAACATAGTTAGAAACTTTTTTGCATGCACACCAACTGTCACATGGGCACTTCTCATGACAATCGAGGGCTCAGCCCAACACTATCGTAACTTGTTCTTATTTCAATATGAGTTACGACACTCTTGTGTTGAACCCTCGATGTGTGAAGTGAAAGACAGTAAAAAATATCCAAAAAAAAATTATCAATTTAAGATCTTGTATTGGAAAAAATGAGTTGACACCTTAAATGCTGGACTGAGCCCAAAGGATAGAAAGACCGTTAAAAGAGTAAAGTGGGAGGCAGGACGCCATGTAACATGACCACAGGAAACAATTTCAGACTGGAGGGGGTGACTAATTTGATATTTTGTCTGACGAAGGGATGGGGAGGAGGGAATCACCAATTCAGATACAACCCCTTTTTTACTCATTACAGCCTAAAATTAATTGCCACTGGCTCAGACAACTGGATTTTGTTGATACAGTATCAGTTTTTATTCAAAAGTGTCTTCTTACAGACGTAAGAGGATGGTTTGCTTGGACAAACATACCAATTTGTCCGAGGCAAAGCTGAGGATAAATGGTTGTTTGTCTTAAGCAAACTGTCTGTAAGAAGACATCTTTTAAGAAAATACGAGTACATCTGACTTATACGAAGATAAAGGATTATGTCCATGTGAAAGTTGAGTTATTGAAAAGTGTCTTCTTACAAACGTAAGGAGACACTTTTAGAATAGCTCTGCATGGGGTATAGTTGTGTAAGTTTGTTTATTGAACTATAATGCAACACCACAAACCTGAGAATACTCCAAAAAGTACAGCATACACAATCAATGTCTCAAACATGGGTATAACAGCCGCAATCATTGTTGTCACGCCAACACACAATATACATACACCTAGCAGTATAACAGGGGTGACACATTTAAGATCTGACAACCATCCACCAAGAACTTGACTTATGGTAGCTGAAATATAAATCCCATATGCATTACACCTGTTTCCACATACATCCACAAGCACAAAGCTTTTGACTGTAGGTAACTAAGTAAACAATTTAAAAGATCTAATTTTTTTCAGTGGGGTTTAAAATGAACCAACAACCAGGAGAGTCATTTGTCGACTTTTCTACCCGGGGCGGTCAAGGAAAACCCAACTGGGTAAAACCACTGACACCTTCCTCGCATGTGAAATTTATCCGTTCGGGTTTAAGTAGCTTGTGGTTACAATCAGACCAAAACTTACAGACACTGGAAACCCCTTCAAAGATGTAATACTGCATGATAATGATTAGAATATGGAAATCCAAAGATTCTGAGGTTAAACTTATTTTTTACGTTGATTGTAGATCAAGTTCTTGTAACTTATATTAACTACTTTCTATGACTGCTTCCTAGATTATGACCAATAAGAAGGAATTGTGAAGGTTCCGGTCAAATTCCGCCACTGACAGGATTCGAACCCGCAACCTCCAGGTTAGGAGTCTGACGCTCTACCCCTACACCACTGCATCTCATCTAATGATAGATATTATCATAATATCATATACGGGTACCCTACACAGAAAACAATTTTCCGAATCCATCGGAATCAAAATTAACAGTTACTGTCATAGTTTGTCCATAGTCCCTACAGAGAAACTTGAAAAAGTCTGCCATTTCAAATTTCTCTGCAGGGTCAATGGACAAACTACAACAGTAACGATGCTAATTTTGGTACCGATGGATTCGGAAAATTGATTATAGACCTTTGGTATTAACACTACAAGTATATACTTACCACCAACTCCAATAGCTGATAACATCCATGCGCTCTGACTAGGTGAGCAATTTACAGACAGACCAAAATCAGCTAACATACTGTATGGAACAAATTCAGGTAATGCAATGAAAACTGTGGCAAACTGTAGGATAATAAAATTAACATTAGTCATCATTGCCTTTGGACACAACTTTTCTATAAAAGAATTCTTAAATTTTATGTTTTCAATATTAGCATCATTATCATCAAGTTCATTAGCGGTTTCTATCTCATCTGCACCAGACAGTGGACTGATTGCATCACTGTCATTTGTACTATCTGGTGTCATGTTACTTCTAGTTTCACTATTTTGTGTTGATGTTTCTTCGATGTTACATTCATTGTTTATTTCAGTCTTATTTACAACAAGCAGTGGAATATTTTGACCTTGATGATTTTTGTCTTCATCGAAAGTTTCATTTTTATCAACATTATCATCTTCCTCCAACTTGTCTTCATGTTTATTTGCAGCATTGCTAGTTCCTGATGCTACAGAATTGATATCATTGTTACATCGGTCTGAGTTATCATTTGAAGCAGGCTTCTTATCTTGTTCAGTTTTTTTCTCAACAAAAGGACGAAACAAAGCGGAAAAAACACAACCATTCAGAGATATTCCAGCCAGGATCAACATGGTCCCCCTCCAAGTGTAAACTTCAATCGCTAAACGAACGAGCGGCACTATAACAAAGGTTCCGATTCCACCACCACAGAATGAAATCCCAATAGCTAAAGCTTGCTTCTTCTTAAAATATTTCCCAGTAGCCACAGTGCCACCAAGAAACAGCAGCCCAAATCCAAACCCTGAAAAGAGCTTAAACATGTACAAATACTTATGCATATAAATAATTGTTTGTTTCCAGTTACCTGACCTATCCGAAAATTTCTCCATGACATTTTACTAGGCCCACAGAATGGAACATCCACATCTCATTTTCTTTACCTTTTAACACACTTGCAAAAGGCCCGCCTGGCTAGCTCAATGGTTAGAGTGTATGACTACTGATCGAGAGGTTGTGAGTTCGAACCCCGGACGAGGCTCACACTGTCCGTGACAAATTTGACTGAAGATATTACATCCTATGTTAAATTATCCTCCACCTCTGAGTTATGTGGGGTAACTTGGTGGTAGCTTGCGGATAGAATGTGGTTAGTACAGGTCAAGGCTAGGATATCTGCCTGCCACGATATGACTGAAATAATGTTGAAAATGGCGTTAAACCCAATGAAACAAACAAATGCTTCCAAAAACAGCGAAACTTACAAACTTTTCCCACCTACGGTACCTATCCCGTCTTCCCTATGTAACCAGAAACAAACAATTTTTTACGCCTTATCAGACTTCGCAAAAGCCGAAAAATCTGCCGGACATTCGGTCCAACAAGCTTGAAAATTCTATCGGACCGAAAGGAAATCTGCCCTATCAAAAACAGTAAACAAGTATAAATAATTACGGTATTTTACCATTTAAGGGGCCGTCAGATACAGCTTTATACACTCTAATTCTAATTGTATACTAAAGGTCTTTGATATACAGTATACATACTGAATGATATAGGGCCATCCATACAAAAAGTATCTTGTTTGCTGTAACGCTACCAACTCACTAAAAAGGCCCCTACCCAATTTTTGACTTTCGGGTAATTTTTTTAAAATAATATAGCATTCGGATGCATATTTTGGGTTCAATACTGTATTACAAAAATGAAATTGTAAAAAAAAATATTTCCTACCTACATGTACCTACAGACTATAGCCCTCTGGGTAGGGTTACTGCAAACAAACATTTTTTAAGGATGGCCTAGCTTGTTTTATCATTTATGTACTTAACTCTGTGTAAGTCTTACCTTGCATTACCCCATATGTAGCATAGAGATGATATAAACTCTGGGCAAAATAACTCAAGACGAAAGATAAAGAAGTGATCACACATCCCAACATCGCACAGAAACGAAACCCATACTTGTTCACTATCAAAGCTGATATTGGCCCTGTCAAAACATAAAGACACAATTAATGCATGGCTTTTATTTCACATGCAACACTTCCCTAGAAAACTGTAATATAACACTTCCATATAAATAACACACAATATACTTTTAAATAATTTTAAATTATAAATATTATATAACTTAGGCCATCATTAAACAATTTTTGATTGGAGTAATGCTACCTAATCAACGGCCTTACCCCCAACTTTTTTTGGTTTCATGTGGATTTTTTTTTCAATATATAAATAAATAGCAGTTTGACAGGTATTTCGGGGGGAAAAAATTGTTAAAGAAAAATATTTCCTACATACCTACCCACTGAAAATTCTCTGGATAGGATTTCCTTATAATTTTTTTAAGGATGGCCTTACAATAATTTTGAAGAAAAAGTAATAACAACTATGATATATAATCACTTATATTCTTTTAACAGCAATTTTGTTACCACAAACATCTGTAGGGCTCTACAAATCCATTCATCCACTGCATATTACGAGTAGAAAATGATTCAGGACAGGTAAAAATTCCTGTAGAAATAATTAATATTCTAAAATGTCCAGCAGATACACAGACCTGCCTCCATGGTCGAGTGGTTAAGGTCGCTGACTATAAATCACTGCAACCTCTGAACTACTGATAGAGGGTCATGGGTTCGAGCCCAGCAACTGACCACGTCTCTTTAGGTGAGAATGCTGCTTACAGAGGATGAGAGTCTAGTACTGGTTCTTCCCAGGAACGATGGTTAGGTGAACTGTCTGCCTCATATGACTCTGATTGTTGATAAGGGGCGTAAAACTCAAATAAACAAACACAAAAAGCCAGCAGGTGAGTAGCCTGAAAAATCAAAGATCTGAAGGCACTGATATTGTTCTGAACTACAAAGTAATCAAGAGGTTGAATAATAAGACTGGTTTTCTTCAGTGTAAAGTTGGTATTATGTAAATTGGGAACATCTAAAGTAGTTTAGCCATTTCTTTTAGCAGACCCCAAATATGTGTACGCCATTCTGCCACTTGTATGATGTTAATAACACTGTATAATGCATTACAGCATAATGGACCAGTAAACTTTCTTTAAACCACTTAAACTTTCCATTTCACATTCCCTAAAGTAGGCACTACAGGTTATAATTAGTTGGTTGCCTGGGAAACCTGCCATTTGTTCCTTAAGGTTTTAACATCGCATCAACAGTGAGGTACAGTTGGTGACTTATCCAGATTTATACATCGGTGGAAGGGCCGAGGGCCCGAGGCTATCACCTGGGTAGAACCACAGAACTTCCATTTATAAGTCAACAGGACGACTTGCTTTACATGAGATTTTTTTTCCAGTCGCAGGTTTAAACTGACAATTACTTTAAATTAAAGACTATAGCTAGGCCCCGTCACTCTGGACTCGCGTCCTTATTGTGTCCTAAACTGTCAAAGAATACGATAAAAAGTTTGAACATACCTGACAGGTTAAATACACCTAACATTATGCTTCCAACCCAGGCAGTGGCTGATTTGGATTCATCGAAATGTTCAAGGAACTCCACAAATAATAGACCATACGAGTAACGTACACCATCCTGAATGAATTGAACAAAGAACGCAGCGAACACAATAACCCATCCATACCCTTCGTCTTGCTTAGAGAACCGCTGTGCAGCCTTTGACATGTCCAATAATGTTACTTATCATAGAAAAACACAGATGTGTAACATGGGCGGCGCATTAACAAATGGCGTAAAACTAATAAAGGGAAATCACTCTAGATTATGTACAGTATTGTACGAGTTGTCTTTCTTTACAATTCCGCGTCCAGGGACGATTTTTGCCTGTTTTAACGATGCAAAAAGAAAAATGTGGCTTTATTGTCAGATGGCCTTTGTTCAGATATCATTTTGTTCTAAATACTAGTAATAGATATGTATATCAGATTGGAAGGGAGCAGGGAGATTTCAGATTATACATATATAAGTCCTTGGTCTCACAGGCTACCGGCGTGTGAAGCCCCCCCCCCCCCCACAGACCCTTTACTACCTAAGAATTAATTTTACACTTCGAAACACTGTTAAATATTGTCAAAAAGACTTATATACATGTATATACATGTATGTATATAAGTCCTTGATATTGTGTTTATAACATGTTTTATGACAACAAAATAAATTTTCAAAAAAAATGCTCACTAATACGAGGGCCTCGTATATTATATAGTTAAATACTAAAATATTTGACAGTGTTTCAGAGTGAAAAAAGAATTCCTGGGTAGTAGAGGGTCTGTGGGGGCCTTCACACGCCAGTACCCTGTGTTTTGTCTGACAACGGGAGTGGGAGAATGAGTTAAATCCTTTTTATTTACAATCACAGCCAAAAATAGTGAGAGAGGGAGTGAGATTTTATTTATTCCAATAAGACATTTTGTTTTGAAAAGATGGAGGCACGATTAATTTGCATTCCGATGAAATAATCCCTAACAGATTGTTGCCTAACAAGAAGACGTAAAAACAGTAAAATGCATGTGATAACAGGAACCAGTATATATTGTATTATATGGTCCCATGTGATAACAATAGTTCGAGATAACCTATTTTTTATTTAGATTGGCATTGTGATTTGTCGATCCGTCTTCGCTATTAATTCCAGTTATGGACTATTTTGTTAACGTATGAATAGAGGTTTGTCCATCAATAGATCGGATGACATGTACAAATGTTATTTCTTTGTTATTCGAATAAATTAATACAAGTGATTAGCCCATACGCGGGTTAATTATTGATTATTCTTTCAAAGGCTACTATTGCGTCATACATGTATTTTCTTATTTTCGTCATTAATATTCATGAAAACATGATAACGTCAAAAACGGTAAATAACGGCAAAAACACATTAGGTTTCCCTTAAAACTATTAGTTTTCAGATACGTGACATTTTTTTACAGTGAGTATGAAAGTCGGCATTTTTAGATATTTAGATATTTTAGATTATTTGTTTGTACCGTGATATATGCTTAGCCGGAAAACCTAGTATAAAGAGCGAAAAAATATTGTGAACTGGTTAAAATACATTAATAATCAGTGATTCGGTCGCGTGACGTCACCGAACCAATTATTTCTATGGATGGCCTTAACGGGAGGTATTACTCGTTACAAAATCAATACTGAACTTGGATAAACAAAAGACCGTCTGTTTTATTTTGAATAAAGTTAAATTCTGTACGTGCTGAGAGGAATTGGTAGCAGCCTTACTGAAAAAAAAATCAGCACTCATTGGTTATCACTTTGGATAAACTCTTCTATTACGATACAGTGCGTATTTGCATCGGATGTTTGGTAAGTTTCTATAGTGATAGTATTTAAATTAATTAAATGACTTTGTTTTTACACATAATAATACATCGATTCTAAAATAAGTCTAGTATTTATGTTCCCGCTGAGTTTATCGTTACACTCAGCACACGTAGTATTGTGACAAGTGGTATAAATTCATTATAAAACATCATTAACATTGAACCAGACTGTATGTGTTGATATAATAACAATGTGATTGTTATACGGTCAAGCCTGTGTTAGTGGCCAATCCCGAATGAAGACACCCTCTGAATAAAGGTCATTTTTGAAAAAAAACTGTTATTGATAGTTTAGAACAAAATAACCTCCGAATGAAGATCACCTGTCAATTAAGGCCATATTTTGTATTTCCCAAGGGTGGCCTTTGTTCAGAGGTGTCGGTGGGTTTTAACGCCGATTTTCGACGATATATCAGATACAGTCACACCTGTGTTAGCAGCCACCTCCGAATAAAGGCCACTTTGTGAATAAATGCCATTTAAAAAAAATGTCATTCTTTATTTAGAACAAATGACCTGGGAATAAAGGTCACATTATGTCATTCCCAAGGGTAACTTTAGATTAAGCGTCTGTCAACATTTATACGAGATGTGGCTGAAGAAAGGCATTATGTAAATATTGTTTTATAGCAAATGAAAGGTATTTCTTGTATTTTGCTAAATACTTAGTAAATAAAAACATAATGTGTATGTGTAAGTTGTTGTCATTTTATTTATTTACTCGTATATGCTGGAACCTAATCTAGAATTACCATTCGTTTAAACTAATCTTATTAGCTGTAATACTTAAAGCAATACAATTACTTTAGTTTTTAACGAGTTCAAGTTTTGATATACCTACGAATAAAAGTAATATATACAATGTATGCAACAAATACATTGTACATCAATATTGCGCATGTAATTTCACGAAAAAAAACCCAGGACTTATGGAAAATGAGTTCTTAAACTCAACCTACAGAATAAGATACGTACAGTCCAACCTCTCCAAAGCAACACCCTTTGGGAAAAGCAGAATTATGTTGTGGTAGAGAGGTTATTGCTCTAGAGAAGTTAATTCAATAGTTAAATCGTACAGTTGGACAAAATCATGCTGTTGTATTAGAGAGGTTGTTACTTAAAAAAGAGCCGCCCTGGGGAGGTTGCGCTGTATGTGTAATGGTCCGTCAGTTTGTATTCGTACAAATAAAAGTTCCATATTTGTCCATAAATGTTACATAAAACGAAAAATAACAAGCCATGGGCACAATGAATGTGGAAATGAACTTAAATGCTCGAACGATGAGGGTAAAACAAGATGGTCCCAGTTGGGTTTGAACCCGTGCCACTCAGGAATATGTCAATTGTCTATTATATTGATGAATTTGAGTGCTCTTCAGAATGGAGGTTATGCATTATACATCTAATACCTTACTTTGAATATATATTTTTTTTTTAAATGAACAACAATCGGAAGTTTCTCCTTTTTAGATAGAAAACAATCGTTTCCACGTTTTAATTTTTTACCTGATCCAGTTTTCTGACAGCGTATAGTATTTAACAAAGAAGTAACGATATAGTCACGTTGGTCTGAAGTTGCTTATATTTGGTACGCAGTTCACAGTACGCCATTCAAGGTGCTGACCCTTATGTTGATCGATTTTGCTTTGAGTGAAACGGCACGATTATTAGCTCTAATTAACAAATATATTGTATCACCTACGTAGATATTTATTCTGTACCAATATATGTTTAACATTTTTGTTCATGCGGTTTATAAAAGTAACCCGTTATGACCGACGGACTTACTCTATTAAACAAACCGAATTATGCTGCTATCGATTACAAGATTGAACAATAATGAATACAAAAAATATGGATATTTTACGGTTTACGATTTTAAATCAGCATGTGTGCCATGTTCTCAACAATTGTACTTTTAGTTAAATAATTTTAATCGGTCCACAGCGTGTTGGACAGCTTTGTTAAGTAGTAAAATATTTAATTATATATGTCTTATTATAGGCGAAAATAAATTATTTCTTTCTGGTTATATGCTCATGAAAAATAGGGTAGGTATAAGGTAGGTGGGGGACTTTTTTGGTGGTGGAGGGGGGGGGGGGGGGCTCCAGAAAGCGTGTGGAAAGGTAAAATTAGTGACTGACAGTGGATCTACCATTCCTCGGACCGAATTAAAAGTCTAGGGTCGCAGGTAACAATTAGGATAGCTCAGGTACTGTATACGTTGAAATTTTGGCGGTGGTTTAATGTTCGCTATTTGGCGGTTGATAGGTTTCAGCCAATTTAAAACCCCGCCAATAATTCACACCGCAGATATATAACACCGCCAATAATGGCAAAAATTTTTTTTGACTTAAGCTTAAAATAATTAATCAGTGGTTAAATATGCAAATAAATAAATAAATAAATAAATAAGTAACCAGAAACAAACACATTTTACGTCTTATAGACAAACACACCATACATGTCTGATCGTGACCCTGAACTTTCATTGTCCTATTACAGGTTGACTTACAATATTCAATAAATCACTCTGTGAGAAAAGCAATGGTGTAGTTATATATGTCATATATCGGGTGCAAAAAGTTTACTTAAATATCAACACTAATTCAGATTTTCGAAGTAGAGTTTTACTGAAGATATCTTTCTTCTTGACGGTAGTATACAATCTACCATGTCACTAAACAATCCACCATATCACTAAACAATCCACCATATCAGTATACAATCCACCATGTCACTATACAATCCACCATGTCAGTATACAATCCACCATGTCACTATACAATCCACCATGTCAGTATACAATCCACCATGTCAGTATACAATCCACCATGTCAGTATACAATCCACCATGTCACTATACAATCCACCATGTCACTATACAATCCACCATATCAGTATACAATCCACCATGTTACTATACAATCCACCATGTCAGTATACAATCCACCATGTCAGTATTCAATCCACCATGTCACTATACAATCCACCATGTCAGTATACTCGTATAATCCACCACCTCACTATACAATCCGCCATGTCAGTATACAATCCGCCATGTCACTATATAATCATTCATGTCAGTATACAATCCACCATGTCACTATACAATCCACCATATCACTATACAATCCACCATGTCAGTATAAACTCCACCATGTTACTATACAATCCACCATGTCAGTATACAATCTACCATGTCAGTATACAATCCATCATGTCAGTATACAATCCGCCATGTCACTATACAATCATTTATGTCAGTATATAATCCACCATGTCAGTATGCAGTCCACCATGTCAGTATACAATCCACCATGTCAGTATACAATCCACCATGTCACTATACAATCCGCCATGTCACTATACAACCCACCATGTCAGTATACGATCCACCATGTCAGTATACAATCCACCATATCACTATACAATCCACCATATCAGTATACAATCCACCATGTCAGTATACAATCTACCATGTCACTATACAATCCACTATGTTAGTATACTATCCACCATGTCAGTATGCAATTCACCATATCACTATACAATCCACCATATCACTATACAATCCACAATATCACTATACAATCTACCATGTCAGTATACAATCCACCATATCACTATACAATCCACCATATCACTATACAATCTACCATGTCACTATACAATCAACCATGTCAGTATACGATCCACCATGTCAGTATACAATCCACCATATCACTATACAATCCACCATATCAGTATACAATCCACCATGTCAGTATACAATCCACCATGTCACTATACAATCCACCATGTCAGTATACGATCCACCATGTCAGTATGCAATTCACCATATCAGTAAACAATCCACCATATCACTATACAATCCACAATATCACTATTCAATCTACCATGTCAGTATACAATCCACCATATCAGTATACAATCCACCATAGCACTATACAATCTACCATGTCACTATACAATCCACCATGTCACTATACAATCCACCATATCAGTATACAATCCACCATATCAGTATACAATCCACCATGTCATTATACAATCCACCATATCAGTATACAATCCACCATGTCACTATACAATCCACCATATCAGTATACAATCCACCATATCACTATACAATCCACCATATCAGTATACAATCCACCATGTCAGTATACAATCCACCATGTCACTATACAATCCATCATGTCAGTATACGATCCACCATGTCAGTATGCAATTCACCATATCACTATACAATCCACCATATCACTATACAATCCACAATATCACTATACAATCTACCATGTCTTTATACAATCCACCATATCACTATACAATCCACCATATCACTATACAATCTACCATGTCACTATACAATCAACCATGTCAGTATACGATCCACCATATCACTATACAATCCACCATGTCAGTATACAATCCACCATATCACTATACAATCAACCATGTCACTATACAATCCACCATATCAGTATACAATCCACCATGTCACTATACAATCCACCATATCAGTATACAATCCACCATATCACTATACAATCCACCATATCAGTAAACAATCCACCATGTCAGTATACAATCCACCATGTCACTATACAATCCACCATGTCAGTATACGATCCACCATGTCAGTATGCAATTCACCATATCACTATACAATCCACCATATCACTATACAATCCACAATATCACTATACAATCTACCATGTCAGTATACAATCCACCATATCACTATACAATCCACCATGTCAGTATTCAATCCACCATGTCACTATACAATCCACCATATCAGTATACAATCCACCATATCAGTATACAATCCACCATATCACTATACAATCCACCATATCAGTAAACAATCCACCATATCACTATACAATCCACCATATCAGTATACAATCCACCATATCACTATACAATCCACCATATCACTATACAATCCACCATGTCACTATACAATCCACCATATCAGTATACAATCCACCATATCACTATACAATCCACCATATCAGTAAACAATCCACCATGTCAGTATACAATCCACCATGTCACTATACAATCCACCATGTCAGTATACGATCCACCATGTCAGTATGCAATTCACCATATCACTATACAATCCACCATATCACTATACAATCCACAATATCACTATACAATCCACCATGTCAGTATACAATCCACCATATCAGTATACAATCCACCATGTCAGAATTCAATTATTCATGTCAGTATACAATCCACTATGTCATTATACAATCCACCATGTCAGTACACAATCCACCATGTCAGTATATAATCCACCATGTCAGTATACAATCCACCATGTCAGAATTCAATTATTCATGTCAGAATTCAGTCTTTCATCTCAGTCTTCAATCATTCATGTGTATACATTTATTTCTGTCAGTATACAGTACAATCTCTCCAAAGCAACACCCTTCGGTTGAAGTAAAATTATGTTGTAGTTAAAGGGAAGTTGTTGCTTGGGGGAAGGCCGCTCTGAAGAGGTCACATTGTACAATCAAACATGTCAGTATTCCATGGACCATGTATGTATTAATTCGACCATGTCATTATTCAGTCGACAATATCAGGATTTAATTGTTCATGTCTTAATTCAACAGTCCACGTCTGTCCATTACTTAGACGTGATCTAAGATATTCTGTACAATGTCGGAATATCCAACTCGCTGTTTATAGTTATACAGCCGATAGTTGATATATTTTATACGCGAAGTCTCTCGTATTTTGACTTGTCTTTAAGCTTATTGTACGTGATCAATTAACACTTAGACATTATCAGAAACAATACAACACAACGGCACCTGTTAGACGGCTGATTGATTTCCAATTCAGAGTCTAGGAGTTTTAAGTAAGGCTGATGTTTTATATGCAGGGAATATCAATATAAATGAGGATCATGTTGCACAATGAACATATGCAAGCGTTATTGATGACTCTGGTTTCAGTGTAAGGAGAAGATATTTTTGACGTTTGACATGTATATTGTATACCATCAAGCAGGTTTTATCAATACGTTCCATTGCTTTGATATAGCAGCTGGTGACATTTTGTTTCTTCCTTTTCTTTTAGAATATTTATCAATATTGTGTGCTGTTCTCCAGTAAATATGCTGTGTTCTAATTCTAGAAGAATGAAGTAGATTCAGTTCATGCGGAATACACATGACCTGGGTGGAGTAAGCGATATGACGAACAGACAGACGGACAGAGATGGAGGATATGGCTGGGTTATAGTTGCAGCTTTCTTTCTTATAGAAGTTATAGTGGATGGAGTTAGATTTACGTTTGGACTTTATTTCGTGGAGTTCCTTGATGAATTCGGGGAAGGAAAAGGGAAGACGGCATGGGTGGGGTCCCTCATGGTGGCGACCTATAACCTCTGTGGTGAGTAAGTTTGTCGATGATGATAAAAATTCATGTTTTTTTTAGTTTATGTATGTTGTTTTAAAATTAAATTAAGCAACAATCGCCTGATTTGGGTAATGGTTCACATTCATTTGAATATAAGCGCAATACCACTTATCATGAACTAGCGGTAAAAATCCGGACACAACTGAGATAAGGGTTAAAGTCCTCTGGAATACTGTAAAATCATTAATTTTCGTTGGGTTCAATTTTCGTGGTTTTTACTAAAATGGCTATTTCGTGGGGACATAAATTCGTGGATTTTGATTTTTGAAAAGAAGTGCCTTATCTCTGCATTTGAATTCGTGGGGATTTGATTTCGTGGATGAGTCGACCCACGAAATCCACGAAATTAAATCCCCAACGAAAATTAATGAGTTCACAGTATATTTCGGTGAATCGATCATCGATCCGCCTCCGTGGTCAAGGTGTTAAGGTCACTGACTTCAAATCACTGTAACCTCTCACTGTTAGAGCTCATGGGTTCGAGCCCAGCTACAGGCAGTGTCTCTTTATGTGAGAAAGTAGGCAGTTGCTTACAGCGGATGGGAGTCTAGTACTGGTTCTTCCCAGGAATGATGGTTAGGTAAACTGTCCACCTCATATGACTCTGACTGTTGAAAAGGGACGTAAAATCCAATCAAACCCACGCACAATGAATCATCGATTGTATGATTGTCACATGCATGTTTTGCTGTTGTTCTGATGTAACATTTACAAGTATCAAAGTTACCTCAGTTGGACAGCTGATCTCATAAGTAATCATGAGTTAGCGCTGCTTCATTATGCCACTCCTAGCCCCCTTTATTTCCACATAAAACATATCTATGTTTAGCGTGTGGACAAATGAATGTGAAATCTCGCTCAATTTGTTTAGTAGAACTATCGGTCTTATTCTGATTCATCATCAACAGTCCTGAGAAATATCGACTGAGAAAACGTGTCATATGTCTTACACTACAGGGCATTGTAAGAAACAGAGAAATGTGCGTAAGACAATATGCTAACATTGATCAGTGTTTGAATTATAAATGATACCGTGCAATAAAAAAACTTTGGTACAATCCTTACTCATTTAGACCTGTTTTTTATTGATCGTATATCATTGTTGCCGTGTTATTTCAGGAACTCTTTAAATACATACAGTACAACCTTTCCAGAGCGATCCTCTCTTGAGCAACAACTTTCCTTCAACAACAGCATGCTTTTTCCCTTAACAATTAATTTAACCTTTCTAGACCTACAACCTCTCAACAACAACATACTTTTGCTTCTTCCAATGGCTGTTGCTTAAGAGAGGTCGCACTGTACAATGATGTCTTCTTGTTGAGCTCAACCTATGTGTTTTTTTCAGGGCCCTTGTTTTCTTTCATTGTCAACAAAATTGGATACAGAAAAGCTTCAATGGTGGGCGGGCTGATCACCACTGTTGGATACGCCCTGAGTTTTATGGCTCCAAATGTCTATTTTCTCTTCCTAACGTATGGAATTCTCCCTGGTAGTTTATGAAATAGCTTCTCATGGCGTAAACATATTTTATTTCTGGTTACGCGACCTATCCTACTTTTTTCTTATTTTCTCAGCGACCCTAGATTTTTATATGAGGTTCAGGGCATGGTACATCCACTGTCTGACTTTTATTTACATATCCTCCCCCTTTCAAGCATATTGAAAAAAAATCTTACCTAACTACCCTACTTTTGTGTGAGCATGTAACCAGAAATAAAAAAGAGAAATACGCCTAATATATATTTGAAATGACAATAGTTGCCTTTGCGGAAAGCAATTGTTTTAAATTAATGTTTATTTACCCAGTACGTGAACCAATGTGGCGATTCCACGACAGTCAATTCAAGTTTGGTCATTTTAATCTAAGCTGAGCATATTTCGCTCCACGTGTTGCGAGCTTTCTCTTTTGAAAATAATTCAAGATACATGCACCATTAAACTGCATTTTGTAAAGTAGATATATCATGTCTGGATGATTATACGTATTGAATTGTTGCTAGAGCACATCGTGAATCATCATATAACAAATGGAAAGTAAAGTTAACACCATTTGGGATTCTTTGAAAATACTTGTTATTACAATTATGCCTGTAAGCGGCCTCCTTCAAATAAAGGCAATCCTGTGAATAATAACCGCCATTGTTTTGAAAACCATAATTGATTTCTAGTATTTGTTACAAATTTCCTTTGAATAATGGCCACCTGTCAATCAATGCCACAATCTGCCTTTCCCAGTTGCAATGGTGGACTTTGTTCACAAGTCTAACTTTATCAGTACGAGATAATTTGTTAATTATCACAGTGATAACTCATTTAATAACGTATTTGTTGTATGTAAAGTAATGGTTGTCATTGTTCACGACTACATAATATAGATGATGTTCCGTTTTTTTTTAGGGTTCGGTTTTGGTCTGGTCTTTCTGTCAGGCACCGTTGCAATAGGACGTTACTTTCTTAAAAAACGATCTCTCGCTATAGGGATATCATTTTGTGGAAGTGGTGTTGGCACATTCCTCATCACACCATTGGTTGAATATCTTATTGAGACATATACATGGAGAGGAAGTGTCTTCATTCTTGCAGGACTAGCTTTTAACTGCTGCGCCTTATCAGCGCTGTACCGTCCCTTTCAAACCAATGACGCTGCACTAGATATAACTGACGGTGCATTAAGTGTAGTACATGAAACAAGTGAACCAGATAAAAGTGATGAAACAGTTTGCAATGGTATACACAACAGTCCATTGTTAAGACTAAAGAATGGCATGGCGGCAAATGGGCACTCTAATGGCCATATACCTTCTTCGAATAGTGCTGTCAATGTTCAGCCTTCGAGTCCCATGGTTTTACATTCCTTTACTGACCCAAAGAAGGAACAATTACAAATGTTAGAACGTAAGGAACTCATTGGATCTCACCGGAGTTTAACTCTGTCCTATGTCTCTCATAAAAGTTTGAATATGTCGGTTATAAGCCAGTCTATACTAGGAAGCAATGCTTCATTTGGACACATGTTCGAAAAACGAAACAAATTGAAGGAATCTACATTGACAATGAATTCACCAATAAGTTTAACTCACAGTGCAAGAACAATAGCTGGAAATAACGGGAATGTTTTCGGCAATGCAGTTATAGAAAGTATGTTTCCAAAGGCTTTGGTTACGGACACAAATTTTATTGTATTAATGATCAGCTCAGTGTTCGTTGGTTTGCCATGTTTTATACCATTCAGTATGCTTCCTGATTATGCCAGATCGATAGGTTCCAGTTCTACACAGAGTGCCTGGCTGTTGTCAACTATAGGAATAGGAGGTAAGCATTTAAATCGTATATTATTAGGTGCTTCATATCGTAAAGATGATTGTTTACTGCATTTTAAATCCCCTATCTGCGAAAAAGGCAAGAGTCGGTGAGCCACTGTTTTCTAAATTTTTCTTGAAATGCGAATTTTGCTTTATCTAAACGAATAAGTGCTTCAACTCGTTTGTTGGTTTTTCATTTTTATGTATATCCCATGGTCGATTTTAAATCCTTGACTGTGCAGTAAACAAGAAATGGTTAGACAATGTTTTCTTACCGCTTCCATGACTGCAAACTTTGCTTCATCTAAACGAATAAATGCCTCAACTCGCACTTCAGAACTAGTTTTTATATTTCGATTTGTGCCCGTACCTCTTCTATCCCAAACATATATTTTATGGATAATTTTATTGTCGAAGAAGTAGCAAGCCATGTTCATACATATACAGTCGAACATATGATTGCAGCCGCCTCTGAATAAAGATCATTCTGCGAATAAAGGCCATCCTTTGAAATAAGCTTCCTTGGTTATTTAGTACAAACTATCCGCTTAAAGGGCATATTTTGTCTTTCCCGAGGGTGAATTTTGTTCACAGGTTTGACCGTGTATGAATATTAATTGGACCGGAAGAAGATTTGGAGAAGGTCCTCTCCACTCCATTATGTGCAGTTGCTTATGAATGATAAGAGTTTAGTACATACTGTTTAGAAACAATGGTTAGGTGAACTGTTCGCTTCATATGACTCTGACTGTTGAAAACGGGCGTAAAACTCAAATAAACAAACAAACCAAGTTTTCAGAAAATAGTAAAAAGTATTGTATCAGTTGTATTGTTTTATAGAATGTATGTTTCTCCTTCAGGTACCATCAGTCGTGTAGCGGCTGGATGGTTATCAGATATGTCATGTGTACACCGTTTGTCGCTACTTGGTGTATGTCTACTGGTGTTAGGTGTGACAACAATCACTGCTGCCTTAGTACCGATATATGAAGTACTCATTGCATACTCTTCTACGTTCGGAATCTTCTTTGGTAAGTGCCAAGACGCCGAGGTTATAAAACGTAAGAACAGTCTCCGAGCTCAAAACTGAATTCCATCCGCAATGTATTTTGGTTGAAAAGATGTTGCTGTTCTATTTATAAACGCAAAATAAGATTAATTATAGGTTGTCAGAAATATGAATCATTAATATAATACTTGTTTTATTGTGATAATTTTATAAACAAGTAGACAAAGTATGAAATTTGAGCTAAGAGACCCACCTAAAATTATATAACCTCGTGGCCTGTACATTGTGCACTTTTTTCCTTTTTTTTGTACTATTTGTGGTATTTTCCTGCGAAGCAAAACTCAGAATATAGTTATAAAGCGCGTAAAGTCAAACATGGCCATTGTTCACAGGTTTGACTGTGTATATTTTTTTGTTTCAGGAGCATTATACGTAGTGCAACCAATGGTATTGTTAGAATATTTCGGGGAGGAGTATATTGGTGAGGTCCTCGGTGTCCTGATGTGTGTGTACGGCGTAGCTTTATTTGTTGGAAGCCCTTTAGCAGGTCTGTCCCTTTTTATATTCAGATACACACGTACTTATTAAAATACATACTATGTTGTTTCATGTAGAATTAGAATGAAAAAATACTTATCCAGACAGAGTTGACTCGCGATGGCTCGAACTCGGTAAATTCGAATACCCCGGAAAGACATTCTCCGCTCCAGATTGTTTTTGTCATATGTTCTATAGTTCGACCCCGCATGGCTAGAACCACATAAACTCGAAAGCTCGAACCAATCATCAGGTCCTCTGTCCAATATTTACTCTGATATTCACACGTCTCGGTCGAACAGTATATGTTCATGACTTCAGAATATTTGGCCTTCAAAATTCGCTAGATGTGACACGGCGCACGTGTGAAGATAAAACTTATATATAACAATATCAATTGTTTTGAGATATTTTCAACCTTAAATGTGACAAAAAAATGTAATTAATTGTACATTGATAATTATTATGTTCGTCAACGAATATGTTTTATAATCATATCTAGTGAGTGATTACTTTATAATTGCCTGTGAAATAAACATACAATAATGATTACTAATACGAAATTACAAGATTAATGGCTTGTACACAACATGCTTTTTCTTAAACTGTATTTTATTCTAAGCTCTCCTGCAATGGAGGTAATAAACACCATGACAAACAACATGAACACAATACATAGTACAAATAATACAAAATATACAAGGGAAACAACTCTATTTTATGGAATAAAACGTTTGAAACTTGTTGTGAATTGTAAAATATTACGTAGATTGTCTATACATGTATACCTCAGTCTGATCTTATATCATCATCAGTGTCAATATTATCATAATCATCATCATTGTATATATTATCAATATCATCATCATTGTATATATTATCAATATCATCATCATTGTCAATAATTATCATCGTCAATGTTACCATTGCCATAATTATCAATACGTGTATTACCATTGTTATCATCACTGTCCATTTTACCTTTGTCATCATCGTTATTAGTATTATAATTATCATTACCATTGTCCATTTTACCTTTGTCATCATCATTATTAGTATTATAATTATCATCACCATTGTCCATTTTACCTTTGTCATCATCATTATTAGTATTATAATTATCATCACCATTGTCCATTTTACCTTTGTCATCATCATTATTAGTATTATAATTATCATCACCATTGTCCATTTTACCTTTGTCATCATCATTATTAGTATTATAATTATCATCACCATTGTCCATTTTACCTTTGTCATCATCATTATTAGTATTATAATTATCATCACCATTGTCCATTTTACCTTTGTCATCATCATTATTAGTATTATAATTATCATCACCATTGTCCATTTAACCTTTTATCATCATTATTAGTATTATAATTATCATCACCATTGTCCATTTTACCTTTGTCATCATCATTATTAGTATTATAATTATCATCACCATTGTCCATTTTACCTTTGTCATCATCATTATTAGTATTATAATTATCATCACCATTGTCCATTTTACCTTTGTCATCATCATTATTAGTATTATGATTATCATCGGCATTGTCCATTTTACCTTTGTCATCATCATTATTAGTATTATAATTATCATCACCATTGTCCATTTTACCTTTGTCATCATCATTATTAGTATTATTATTATCATCACCATTGTCCATTTTACCTTTGTCATCATCATTATTAGTATTATAATTATCATCACCATTGTCCATTTTACCTTTGTCATCATCATCGTTATTAGTATTATAATTATCATCACCATTGTCCATTTTACCTTTGTCATCATCATTATTAGTATTATAATTATCATCACCATTGTCCATTTTACCATTGTCATCATCATTATTAGTATTATAATTATCATCACCATTGTCCATTTTACCTTTGTCATCATCATTATTAGTATTATAATTATCACCACCATTGTCCATTTTACCTTTGTCATCATCATTATTAGTATTATAATTATCACCACCATTGTCCATTTTACCATTGTCATCATCATTATTAGTATTATAATTATCATCACCATTGTCCATTTTACCTTTGTCATCATCATTATTAGTATTATAATTATCATCACCATTGTCCATTTTACCATTGTCATCATCATTATTAGTATTATAATTATCATCACCATTGTCCATTTTACCATTGTCATCATCATTATTAGTATTATAATTATCATCACCATTGTCCATTTTACCATTGTCATCATCATTATTAGTATTATAATTATCATCACCATTGTCCATTTTACCATTGTCATCATCATTATTAGTATTATAATTATCATCACCATTGTCCATTTTACCTTTGTCATCATCATTATTAGTATTATAATTATCATCACCATTGTCCATTTTACCATTGTCATCATCATTATTAGTATTATAATTATCATCACCATTGTCCATTTTACCATTGTCATCATCATTATTAGTATTATAATTATCATCACCATTGTCCATTTTACCTTTGTCATCATCATTATTACATGTAGTATTATTATTGTAAACCTTGTTATTATCATTATCAACATTAATATCATCATCAGTGTTTTTAAATAGCCTATTGTTATTATTACAGGCTGGATCTTTGACTGGACAAACAGTTACACGATCAGTTTCCTGGTGGCTGGTATATTCTTCCTTCTCAGTGGTGTGGTCAACTACCTCGTACTGTGTACTAAAGCGAGTCGACAATCAAGAAAACTTGCTAAATTGGATTTAGAAATCCATACTGTCGACAATGACATTACATGAAAGATGAATATGGCTTGTTTAGAACGATGTAAAGTTTTAGCTCATTGCATACTAATTTTAATACCAGTTATACTAACTTCAATAATTTGCTCAAATTAGCTTGTGCTTAATATTTTAACGCCGCTGCTAATTTTGTTAGTTGTAGACTGAGCCGCGGCTGTGGTCCAGTTGTTAGTGCGCTAGATTTGTTACTCGGCGATCTAGGTTCGATTCCCGTTTGTGCCAAGACTTACCCTTCCATGAAAAATTGACAACAATGTGGATTTGCCGGTTCCTAGTGGAAGGGTAAGTTAGTACTGGTTCGAATATCGTCCACGAAAAACTGGTTGAATGAACTGGCCGCCGTATATAACTGAAAAATTGTTGAAAAACGGCGCAACCCCCGCTCCCCCTAAAATAGTTAAAGATTACGTAGGTCTGAAGGTTTTTCTTTATTTTGGTGATTGTATCGCATACTAGAGCAAATGTTAATGTCAATAAAACAATGAACTTCACTGCAATTTTCAAGGCTCAATAATGTAGTTTTAGTAATTGTTTCATGTGCTAAGTGAAAGTGCGTAATTATGTTGTTAGTTGTGTTAAGATAGGTGACCGATTGACGTAAATTCGATCAATACAAATGTTATTTGTCCATATTGTCAGGTTGTGATTTCACGAGAAATAAAAAAAGTCTCAATCTCATATCTCAATTGGGTCGAATTTTATACATACAGTCAAACCTGGGTTAGTGGCCATCCTGTGAATAGAGGCCATTCTGTGAATAGAGACCATTCTTACAATTACCCCCATAGATTATTAAATTTTAGATCAAAATGACATCCGAATAAAACCTAAAGCTACCTGTCAATAAAGGCCACATAATGTTTTTCCCAATGGTAGCCTTTGTTCAAAGATTTAACCGTATTGGTTAATCGAATAATACTCCAAAATCGAAGAGTCAAATCGACTAAATACATGCTGGTGGACTTTAAAGACAGAATAATTGTGTTTTCCGATACTGGTACAAAAGTATTGACCTAAAATACAAACAATTAACTGCAGCTCTTTGTTGTACGTTACAAACCACATTATACATGTATTCTGTTAGTCTGGTTCCCGTCGTACTATGCTGACCTTGTATTAAACTGGTTCCCGTTGACTTGTGTGTACAAAGCCTGCATCATGGAACGGGAACCAGTTTAACCCTGTATCACGTAGTGTAAGGGGCAGGTAATCCAGAATAGTATTCTGTGTATATTTTTTGCACTCGTTTAACGCAAATCAAAGCGCTGAAAGCACTGAAGCTTGTCGCATTTTAAAAGCAACTAAAGATTATTCATTTTAGTAGTTCTCACACTGTATATCATAAAACAAGACTAGGAACTTTAATTAACTGTTTAAATGCAGTGATTTAAATGTAAATTAAACTTTCTAATGATCACGCATCTAATTATAATATTTGCTGAAAGCTTTTCTGAATATCTAAGTAGACCTTGATCTTTCGTTTACAAGTTGTCGATTTTACAAGTACAGACAGGTCAAACCTGTGTAAGCGGCCATCTCCGAATAAAGGTCATCCTTTGAATAAAGGTCATTCATTTATTAACCGCCATTGATTATTTAGAACAAAATGACTACCGAATAAAGACCACTTGTCAATAAAGGACGAATTTAATCTTTCACAAGAGTTGTCTTTCTTTACAGGTTCGGCTTTACATCTGATTGAAGAAATTCTTCTCACGATTTTAAAATTCTAGCAAAGTCATGCATACCCTAAGATCGTGATATGTCAATAATTCGTTGTGACTTCGCGCAAAGACATAAAACATTGTACGAACGTTTCATTACAATCATTGATCTAAAAATATAATTTATGATATCATATTGATATTATTATTGCAGACAAACCTGTGTTAGTGGTCACATCAGAATAAAGGTCACTGTTGTAACCATTCTTGAAATAAAAATCAAACTTGAAATGATTATTACAAGAATGTTTGCAACAGGCCACCCTGTGAAAAAGGGTGCCTCTTTTAAAAACCGACAATAATTATATCATGCAACACAAAACGACTTTTACGACATTTTTTAACTTTTGCAGGAGTTGTTGCCCTTGGTGAAAACAAAGAAAAATATTGATTTCTTAAGATATTGCATGGTGACCTATATTTTTCTTTATCAAATAATATTGATACTGTGTTATTGCATCATTTTACTTCTTTTTTCTTTAATCTTTGAAAAATGGCAACTCCCATGGACCTAAATGCAAATTGAAAAGACCGTAACTCAACGAAATGTCATCGTTTTTTTTTCAAAAATCGCACGGTAAATCATTTTCTGATATGGAAACCTATAACAATTAAAACATTTCAAAGATCTATCCGTATCATTTTAGAGTTAGGATCCTAATACATGGAGTTCGTTTTGTATATACTACTTATATCGTGAACTCGACGGTCTATGGTATACTTGTTTGAATTGAGGAGTACTTGACAACATCGAAGTATACATGGCTGACTTAAAGTGTTTTCTTGTGTTTTACAAATGCATCCGAACTATAGTTCAAGTGGCTTAAAGTGTGTATGGTATTATTTCATATTTATCATTTAAAGAGACACTAGCCTTTTGAATTTAGTAACACAGAACAACAAGGATAAAATAGTAGTGAAATACATGAAATATATTTTATTTGCTTTAAAACAATATCTACATAATACCTTTCCAGAGCCACATCTCGTAAAAATGTTGTCAGATGCTTTTTCTTATTTTTTGCATTACCTTTTAAAAAATACTGTGCTACATTTATATTTGCACTTCGTTCTTAAAAAAGAAAATTTCAGAATTTTGTTATTACAATTAAAATTCAGTTGCACTGATAAGACATCTTTCTAGGTAAAACAAGTGCTACTTTAATATTAAGAGCCAAAAAGCTAACGGGGCTTTAAGTGTCCGTCCTCGTATATTGACCCGGCTTATCAGGCGAGTAAATATATTATCTATTACCAAACAAACTCTATATTTGAATTAGCCCAGAACTCAAGGCAATCAAACATACTTAGGGGCTTCCATCCCTGTCAACGCCCTCTATTACAAAAACCTTATTCAGCATTACTGTTAGTAAGAAGCCTTTTTAACCATTTCAACGCTGTTGACTTAAATGGTTCACACATTTATAGTGAATTGTAATAATTTCCTGAGGGTGGAGCTTATCAGTTATCGGTCAGTAACATTACAAACGGCCTTCCGAAAGCTGTGGAGTCGGCTTTCCCACAAGTTATGTTTTTACTGGTTCTGGGTGAAATTCGAACCCAAAGCGGCAAGGGGCTAGTGATTACTAGTCAGAGGCCATTACCACTCAGCCACAGAGGCCCCTGTTTAGTGTAGTTATAGATAGTGACTTCATAGACATAACAAAATATTTCATGATAACCTAAATTGACAAACAGTGCAAGCTCACCTAAGCAACATCCTTCGAGAGATGCAAACGTATGTCGTTGTTGAGAGGTTGTTGCTCTAGAGAGGTCAGATTTATGATTAAATTGTACAGTGGAAAAATCATGATGTTGTTGAAGGGATGTTGTTGCTCAAGAGAGGGCCGATCTTGAGAGGTTGTACTGTACAGTACGAATGTTTATTTGGCTGACATACCAGTGAATATTAGTACATACCACGCACATACCACGCGCAAACCTCCGCGTGGTCTAGTCAACTTGGTGAAGAAAAAACTTTAAATATACATAATTATCATCACCATTGTCCATTTTACCATTGTCATCATCATTATTAGTATTATAATTATCATCACCATTGTCCATTTTACCTTTGTCATCATCATTATTACATGTAGTATTATTATTGTAAACCTTGTTATTATCATTATCAACATTAATATCATCATCAGTGTTTTTAAATAGCCTATTGTTATTATTACAGGCTGGATCTTTGACTGGACAAACAGTTACACGATCAGTTTCCTGGTGGCTGGTATATTCTTCCTTCTCAGTGGTGTGGTCAACTACCTCGTACTGTGTACTAAAGCGAGTCGACAATCAAGAAAACTTGCTAAATTGGATTTAGAAATCCATACTGTCGACAATGACATTACATGAAAGATGAATATGGCTTGTTTAGAACGATGTAAAGTTTTAGCTCATTGCATACTAATTTTAATACCAGTTATACTAACTTCAATAATTTGCTCAAATTAGCTTGTGCTTAATATTTTAACGCCGCTGCTAATTTTGTTAGTTGTAGACTGAGCCGCGGCTGTGGTCCAGTTGTTAGTGCGCTAGATTTGTTACTCGGCGATCTAGGTTCGATTCCCGTTTGTGCCAAGACTTACCCTTCCATGAAAAATTGACAACAATGTGGATTTGCCGGTTCCTAGTGGAAGGGTAAGTTAGTACTGGTTCGAATATCGTCCACGAAAAACTGGTTGAATGAACTGGCCGCCGTATATAACTGAAAAATTGTTGAAAAACGGCGCAACCCCCGCTCCCCCTAAAATAGTTAAAGATTACGTAGGTCTGAAGGTTTTTCTTTATTTTGGTGATTGTATCGCATACTAGAGCAAATGTTAATGTCAATAAAACAATGAACTTCACTGCAATTTTCAAGGCTCAATAATGTAGTTTTAGTAATTGTTTCATGTGCTAAGTGAAAGTGCGTAATTATGTTGTTAGTTGTGTTAAGATAGGTGACCGATTGACGTAAATTCGATCAATACAAATGTTATTTGTCCATATTGTCAGGTTGTGATTTCACGAGAAATAAAAAAAGTCTCAATCTCATATCTCAATTGGGTCGAATTTTATACATACAGTCAAACCTGGGTTAGTGGCCATCCTGTGAATAGAGGCCATTCTGTGAATAGAGACCATTCTTACAATTACCCCCATAGATTATTAAATTTTAGATCAAAATGACATCCGAATAAAACCTAAAGCTACCTGTCAATAAAGGCCACATAATGTTTTTCCCAATGGTAGCCTTTGTTCAAAGATTTAACCGTATTGGTTAATCGAATAATACTCCAAAATCGAAGAGTCAAATCGACTAAATACATGCTGGTGGACTTTAAAGACAGAATAATTGTGTTTTCCGATACTGGTACAAAAGTATTGACCTAAAATACAAACAATTAACTGCAGCTCTTTGTTGTACGTTACAAACCACATTATACATGTATTCTGTTAGTCTGGTTCCCGTCGTACTATGCTGACCTTGTATTAAACTGGTTCCCGTTGACTTGTGTGTACAAAGCCTGCATCATGGAACGGGAACCAGTTTAACCCTGTATCACGTAGTGTAAGGGGCAGGTAATCCAGAATAGTATTCTGTGTATATTTTTTGCACTCGTTTAACGCAAATCAAAGCGCTGAAAGCACTGAAGCTTGTCGCATTTTAAAAGCAACTAAAGATTATTCATTTTAGTAGTTCTCACACTGTATATCATAAAACAAGACTAGGAACTTTAATTAACTGTTTAAATGCAGTGATTTAAATGTAAATTAAACTTTCTAATGATCACGCATCTAATTATAATATTTGCTGAAAGCTTTTCTGAATATCTAAGTAGACCTTGATCTTTCGTTTACAAGTTGTCGATTTTACAAGTACAGACAGGTCAAACCTGTGTAAGCGGCCATCTCCGAATAAAGGTCATCCTTTGAATAAAGGTCATTCATTTATTAACCGCCATTGATTATTTAGAACAAAATGACTACCGAATAAAGACCACTTGTCAATAAAGGACGAATTTAATCTTTCACAAGAGTTGTCTTTCTTTACAGGTTCGGCTTTACATCTGATTGAAGAAATTCTTCTCACGATTTTAAAATTCTAGCAAAGTCATGCATACCCTAAGATCGTGATATGTCAATAATTCGTTGTGACTTCGCGCAAAGACATAAAACATTGTACGAACGTTTCATTACAATCATTGATCTAAAAATATAATTTATGATATCATATTGATATTATTATTGCAGACAAACCTGTGTTAGTGGTCACATCAGAATAAAGGTCACTGTTGTAACCATTCTTGTAATAAAAATCAAACTTGAAATGATTATTACAAGAATGTTTGCAACAGGCCACCCTGTGAAAAAGGGTGCCTCTTTTAAAAACCGACAATAATTATATCATGCAACACAAAACGACTTTTACGACATTTTTTAACTTTTGCAGGAGTTGTTGCCCTTGGTGAAAACAAAGAAAAATATTGATTTCTTAAGATATTGCATGGTGACCTATATTTTTCTTTATCAAATTATATTGATACTGTGTTATTGCATCATTTTACTTCTTTTTTCTTTAATCTTTGAAAAATGGCAACTCCCATGGACCTAAATGCAAATTGAAAAGACCGTAACTCAACGAAATGTCATCGTTTTTTTTTCAAAAATCGCACGGTAAATCATTTTCTGATATGGAAACCTATAACAATTAAAACATTTCAAAGATCTATCCGTATCATTTTAGAGTTAGGATCCTAATACATGGAGTTCGTTTTGTATATACTACTTATATCGTGAACTCGACGGTCTATGGTATACTTGTTTGAATTGAGGAGTACTTGACAACATCGAAGTATACATGGCTGACTTAAAGTGTTTTCTTGTGTTTTACAAATGCATCCGAACTATAGTTCAAGTGGCTTAAAGTGTGTATGGTATTATTTCATATTTATCATTTAAAGAGACACTAGCCTTTTGAATTTAGTAACACAGAACAACAAGGATAAAATAGTAGTGAAATACATGAAATATATTTTATTTGCTTTAAAACAATATCTACATAATACCTTTCCAGAGCCACATCTCGTAAAAATGTTGTCAGATGCTTTTTCTTATTTTTTGCATTACCTTTTAAAAAATACTGTGCTACATTTATATTTGCACTTCGTTCTTAAAAAAGAAAATTTCAGAATTTTGTTATTACAATTAAAATTCAGTTGCACTGATAAGACATCTTTCTAGGTAAAACAAGTGCTACTTTAATATTAAGAGCCAAAAAGCTAACGGGGCTTTAAGTGTCCGTCCTCGTATATTGACCCGGCTTATCAGGCGAGTAAATATATTATCTATTACCAAACAAACTCTATATTTGAATTAGCCCAGAACTCAAGGCAATCAAACATACTTAGGGGCTTCCATCCCTGTCAACGCCCTCTATTACAAAAACCTTATTCAGCATTACTGTTAGTAAGAAGCCTTTTTAACCATTTCAACGCTGTTGACTTAAATGGTTCACACATTTATAGTGAATTGTAATAATTTTCTGAGGGTGGAGCTTATCAGTTATCGGTCAGTAACATTACAAACGGCCTTCCGAAAGCTGTGGAGTCGGCTTTCCTACAAGTTATGTTTTCTTCTGGTTCTGGGTGAAATTCGAACCCAAAGCGGCAAGGGGCTAGTGATTACTAGTCAGAGGCCATTACCACTCAGCCACAGAGGCCCCTGTTTAGCGTAGTTGTAGATACTGACTTCATAGACATAACAAAATATTTCATGATAACCTAAATTGACAAGCAGTGCAAGCTCACCTAAGCAACATCCTTCGTGAGATGCAAACGTATGTCGTTGTTGAGAGGTTGTTGCTCTAGAGAGGTCAGATTTATGATTAAATTGTACAGTGGGAAAATCATGATGTTGTTGAAGGGGTGTTGTTGCTCAAGAGAGGGCCGATCTTGAGAGGTTGTACTGTACAGTACGAATGTTTATTTGGCTGACATACCAGTGAATATTAGTACATACCACGCACATACCACGCGCAAACCTCCGCGTGGTCTAGTCAACTTGGTGAAGAAAAAACTTTAAACACTTTAGTTCAAATGTAAGATAAGTGATATAATTTATAATCACAAACACGCCTACTAGTACATAGAAATATAACTGTAGCGTGCTTTACATTCATTGTCTTACTTTATTGAAAAAGTAGGAATGTCTCCTAACTGTTCAGCCAATAATTGCTAGTTAGGCGTAAAAATATTTGTTTCTGGGTACCAGCTTATTTCAAATAGGGTACGTACATCGATGCTTTTTGGCTCTTGAAAGATTGTTGAAAGGCAAGCATGGGGAGGAACTGAATGTTCCGTTCCTAGGACCTGATTGTAGTCTAGGATCAAAGGGAAAATTAGAGTCGGTCATGTGACCAGAAAAAAGCATTTTTAAGCCTGAGAATATGTGAGAGCGGTTGTTGACTCTTTATAATTATTTGTCTCAATTATCAGGAATAGCACTAACCATGAATACATGCAGGCTGTGTACGAATGTGCTATATAGGTAGAACATATCGACCCGTGTAGAACATGAATACCATGGATACGCGATAATTTCTAAAATATGAAAATACATATGAAATGGTAAACCATATAACTATTGGATATTGTTTGTTCAGAAAGTGAGTACTTTAAAATCACTAAAATTTACTTAACGGCGTAAAGAGAACACACACTTAAGGACGTATATCACAATAAAATCTAACGGACAGAATTTTTTTAAACTTCGCATATATAAAGATTAGTCCTTTCCTACCACAAAAACAAAAACAAAAATATAGGTCTCCATGCTCATTTGTGAGTTATGCCCGATCGTATGAACCCCCTATAAGACCATTTTGAGCGGATAATAAAAAAACATATACTTTTGAAAAATGGCTTGTACAACTGTATTTCTTCATCAACAACCAATTTATATACACCGTTTTGATTGGAATAGTGTGCAAATATTGTTTAAAGGACCAAATCTGTCTAATTTTAACCAAATTTGGGAAAAAATGTATTCATTTATCAAAATCCCTCTAAAAAGGAAGACGATTTAACGTATGATTGAAGAAAAAAACATCCATAATTTTTTTTTCAACGGACAGATTTTTTAAAAACTTCACAGAATTACACATTATATAATACTAAACAACATACGAAGGAAAAAAAGGGGTGTATCCATGCTACCTTTTCTAATACACATGCTTAAAGTTGACCGCATGAGTAAAAAGTACACACAAAAAATCAGGCATTTCAACAAACAACCCTTATAAAATATAAATCAAACACAGTTTTCTTGAATATTTCACTGTTACTTCTCATCATACTATCTGATACATAGTTAAAAGATGTGAATTAATACATAAAAGGCATATCTTTCATAAATTTAAACTAGCACCGAATACAAACTTTCATAATCTAGGGCTGTCGAATACACATTCTTCGTGAGATTATTCTTCGTGAGATTAACTAATCGGTATAGTGTACACCTGCGCAGTAGCGATGCGCACTAACAATTGTGATATACGTCTTTAAATGTGAATAGCTATGACATTATCTATAAACAACTACACTTAAGTTTATTTTCAAATGACACTAATATTACTATAACTGAATCAGCTGGTTGCTAAAAACAGGAAACAAAACTGTACTATGTGTGTGTATATACATCGTAATTAATTTTGGAAACTGATGATTGTTCGGCTTTCCATACAAGTCACTAGCTCGGCGTGCATGCGTTTTGATGCTGCACAAGGTACTAAGTTTTCCTACACTCACCGCGCAGTTGTTAACCAATTTCCATTTCCATGTTGCGGTGCAAGTATATGTAAGTTCAGCGTACTTTCATTTCTTTGTTTAACCTAGTTTTCACGGATCAACTGTTCGTTGACCTTACATAAGCTGTAGACATGTATGCCAATAAACTAGGTTCATTTAAGGATACGTCGTCACTATGATTCATTAAAAACACAGCCGATAAGATGAAGTAGTTCACGAATGATCATGACAAGGTTTGTCTTCATTTGCACGTACCATATAAATTTACATTGCACGGTTACATGGCGTGCGTAAATGCAAACGGTGCTCTTTAGAAAGTTAAACGTTTTTAATTACGTCGAGATAAATTCTGCGGGTTTTTTTTGTTTTGTTTTTTTGTGCCATGTTTATCTGTAATGGAATAATGTTAATAGCACAGTCAGTGGAGAAGTAGAGGATTCAACAGAGAAGTTTGAAGTTTTTTTTTTATTTGTGGAGAAATGACAGACAGACGAACGGACAGGGATAGAGGATACGGCTGGGTTATAGTTGCAGCTTTCTTCCTTATTGAAGTGTTAGTGGATGGAGTTAGATTTACGTTTGGACTTTATTTCGTGGAGTTCCTTGATGAATTTGGGGAAGGAAAAGGGAAGACGGCATGGGTGGGGTCCCTCATGGTGGCGACCTATAACCTCTGTGGTGAGTAAGTTTGTCGATGATAATAAAACTACATATTTTACAGTTTATGTGTATTGTATTTATATTAAATTAAGCAACTATTGCTCATTGCTGTAATGGTTCACTAGCTAATTTCACATATTAAAATTTAAGAACACAAAGCGAAGACAAACTTTATACCTCCATCACACCGGACTCACATCCTTCCTGCGACCTAAACTATCAATAAAATTGAGTAGGACGCTAATGGTCGCATTGAGAAAGCCAATGATTCTTTCTTTCTTTATCATGTCCTTGGAATTTCGGTTGAGGCTGTAATGAGTCCATTGTGCGTCGTCTGAGTTCCTATCGCGTTGTTACGGTAACCATGGCGACCTTAGTGCGATCACATGGCGTTGGTCGTGACGTGAAATAAACGAGCTTGGTGGTACTAGGGGTCTAGAAGGGAACACCATTTTTTATATTTGTTAATTGTATTTCAGGTCCATTGTTTGCCATCATAGTGAACAAATTTGGGTACAGGAAGGCGTCGTTTATTGGTGCAATCTTAGCCTCACTCGGATATGTTCTGACATATTTTGCTGTGAATGTTTACTTCCTGTATGTGACGTATGGAATACTTGCAGGTTTATCAATAATTTGTCAAATTAGTCTAAACTCTCTTTTCCAAATAAAAAATATTGCCTTCAATAAGTGTGTTGTTTCATTGCAACCATTCGAAGCTACTTTCGAAACGTTAGTCTATAGAATATTTCAACCCTTATCATTTACTACTTATAATTCGCCGAAGCGCCCCAAAACTTCCTTTGCGTTTTTCAAGTTCTAATTCAGCGGCATTTATGATAAAAATTTGGTAGGCAATATGTTATTTCACATCAACCATTCCTTGCTATATGTTTAAATGTTACTTCAGAATTAGTTAGTTCACCTTTATAGTTTGCAACTTAAAAATCGCCGAAGGGCCCTAAACTTGTGGTGCGTTTTGCAAGTTCTAATTTAGTGACTTTCCCAATGAACATTTTGTCGGCAATATGCTACAGTTGTATTTCATCGCAATCATTAGTAACTAACTAAAAATGTTATATTATTGAATTGGATAAAATATTGATTCGTTACCAATAAATGTAGCAAGCTTACAGTCTACAATTTTACCTTTTCAGGTTTTGGATACGGATTATTGTTTTTATCAGGTACTGTGGCTGTTGGGCGGTACTTTCAGGAGAAACGATCCCTGGCAATTGGAATATCCTTCTGTGGCAGTGGTGTGGGAACATTCATTATTACGCCTTTAGTTTCATATCTCATAGAGACATACACATGGCGGGGAAGTCTTCTCATCCTTGCGGGAATAGTTCTAAATTGTTGCGTTTTAGCAGCCTTATATCGTCCATTTAAAACACCAGTTGATGAGTTTGAATGTGTCAAAGTCGTGGAGACAATTAGTAACCACAATAGTCCCATCATTAAAAATAAGAATGAGGTCATTGAAAATGGTCAACGTAATGGCAAAGCTAGGACTCCACTAATGCCAAGAACGTTTGCAGAAATAAGGAAGGAGCAGTTTCAGGCATTAGAGCGCACTTCTCATGGTTCTATTCTGAGCTTGACGCCTTCCTATTTGTCCCATAGAAGTTTAAATGCGTCAGTTATAAGTCAGTCCATATTAGGAAGCAATGCTTCATTCGGTTACATTTTGGACAAAAGGAATAAAATGAAATCGTCAATACTAACAGTAAATGCTCCTAAAGGATTACCAAAAAGTGAGAGAGCAAAAGCTGAGGAGAGTGGGAACATGTTCAGGAACTCGATAATAGAAGGCATGTTTCCAAAGGCATTAGTTACAAATATTAATTTTATTACTTTCATGATCAGTACACTTTTTATTGGATTGTCCTCGTTCATACCGTTCAGCATGCTTCCAGACTACGCAAGGTCGATTGGCGCAGTGCCAAGTCAGTGCGCCTGGTTGTTGTCCACCATTGGAATAGGAGGTAGGTCAAATGCTGGTTTCTCTTTTGTGTCATTTATAAGTTTTCTCAGTAAATATTTCAATAACTACTGTGATTTGATTTAGTTTCGTTGGGCTCAATTTTACATTTTTTTCTCAAAATGGCAACTTTGCTTGGACGTCGATTCGTGAATTTTGATTTTTGAAAACAATCATTTAGCTTCATCGTTTAGTGATGGTTATCTGAAAATTTCGGATGGTTGACTAATATCTTGGGTATCTTTTCGCGGGGAGTAAATTTTGTTGAAAAGCCGACCAATGAAATTAAATCCCTAACAAAAATCAGTGACACCGATCATGTTCTTATTTACACACTTAAATCATCCAATGATTAAATCCCTGAACGGACAAAGTTAGTCAATTTATTCATATCACTAATGTGGCATTGTTTTTCTTATATTCAGGAACCATAAGTCGTGTGGGTTCAGGATACCTGCTTGATCTGCCCTGTGTGCATAATCTCACATTACTTGGTGTCTGCCTCCTGGTACTCGGAGTTACGACCGTGATGGTAGCCTTTGTACCGATTTACGAAACCCTGATTACTTACTCTACCCTGTTTGGAGCTTTCTTTGGTATTGTATTCTTTTACATTATTTTCTATTATTCTTTGGTCTTCTTCTCATTATCATTTCGAGAATCGAGCAAACTACTTGACGATTAATCTGGCTTTCTTTCTTCTTTTGGTTCACCGCATAATACCGGAGAGTAGGTCAGACAAACCACAATAATGGCGGCGTCTAATTGGCCTACGAACGTAAGGAAATTATCATTATTTCACTGATCAAAAACAAAATCGATCGTGAAAAAAGAAAAGTTCACCTAATCCATATGCCATATGGTAATAGAATATAATCAGGGTATAAGAAAGTCACCATACAGACAAACACCGTAAAATGAAAAAGAAACACCTTTGTTTCGCTTTGCTTTGCCTAGAAATTAGGTCAAAACTAAGATTATTTAGGCCTATATAAGAAGGCACATGGAAATAACACTGGTACTGGACTAAAATTCCAACCAATATTAAGTATTTAAATGCCAAGAAATTAGGTTAAAACTTTGACTTAGACAGCAACGCTGAAAAAAGCACCACATTTCTCGTCTGTAATGGTTGACGCACAAAGCTGTTTCTCTCTGTCAGCAGTTGAACATGTTCGTACTGGTATTTGCATACCCAATACACACACCAATCAAGCTAACTATTTTAACATCAAGGATTACTTTACGATACAAATAATTATTGTTTCTTTTTTTCTAGGCGCTATTTACGTTGTACAGCCTATAGTGTTGATGGAATATTTCGGAGAAGAGTACATAGTTGAAGTTATGGGGGTAACGATGTGTGTATATGGTGTGTCGACCATCCTAGGTAGCCCAATGGCTGGTTAGTACAGTTTATTCACACTGTTGTTCCCGTTAGTTTATTCTAATTGGTTAGATCAACTTCTGTAAATTCTCCATATTACAATAAATGATTCCTGTTTCAGATTTGTTATCATAGCAAATTGTAAACACACATATGATATTAACCTTTTAGTGTCTAACGTCTATAACAACACTTCGTTACAAGCAATATATTTACTAATTGTCGACAAGAATTGTTTTCCATGTTTTTCTTCATGTATGAGTTACTAGCGTATAAACACGTAAGTAAATCAGTATTTTGTTGATCAGGCAGTAACAACGTACATACCAAGCAACGTCTGATCTTGTAGATTATCTAAAATACCCTTTGCCAAATTTAAGATAATTCACTTAGTGTTCCGTGTTGAAACTTTCATCTACTGACAATGCATCGACAGTTTAACACAATTGTTATTGTTGTCTAATTCACAGGCTGGATATTTGATATGACGAACAGTTATACATTAAGCTTTCTTGTGGCTGGGCTCTCGTTTCTCACGTCTGGTATAATTAACTTTTTTGTTCTCTGTACGAAGCCGAGCAGACAAGCTCGCCGTCTGGCTAAACTACATAAGGAGATCCAGGAGGCTGATGATTCAGATATCGAGTGAATTACAAAACTGTTTAGTCCAATGGCAGTACACTTCGTCATCTCGCCAAGGCTAATTGATCTCCCCCAGGACCTTGTATCTTAGAAGCAGCAGGTGCGCGATGACGTAATGTACTACCATTGTATCAATAAGGAGCACGGAATGAAACAGCTGACAGTTAGGTGGATATACAGCAGCTTGGACGGACAATATCTGTCGGCGACGTGTTTGTATCATTATGTGGTGTTGTGATAAAAAGATCTGGTTGATTTACTGTAGTTGTAGATTAATTTATGTTAGAAAAAATATTTAACTGTGCGAATATGGAGTTCTTATTTAATCGCGTTTATGGTTCCCGGTCAACCCTGTTTTTGTTACCCATGTCTTTGCTAAGACGAAATGCAAAGTTAGAAAACATTAAGGGCCCCGTTTTCTCGCGCAAGGGATGTTGAGACAGTACTTATGAGTGGGAAATAAATTATTCGACCTTTCAACCCCAATTGTTTTGGTCATGTGAACATGTTTTTTAGATCTTGCAAAGTTACATTCTACAAGTACAATGTACTCATTATATTTGCTATCTGAAATATTAAAAACATATTACTGATTGATAGTTATAGAATAGATATACGGTGTACTTTTCTGTAAGGTTTTCCCGCGATATGGCTAGACAAGGCTAGGCAAGGCAAATTTATTAACATATTTATACATATGTACATCACCTAGCATATACTATACAAACACAACAAATAGCATGTGATCATATTACGCAAAATTTTCGCCTCTGTCAATAATCTGCTCCCATATCACAGTTTAAAAGTGATGAAGTGTATGTACAGTTTCTTGTGCTTTTTATAAAGTATAGGGTCGCGGGGGAAAATAAGGGTAGGTCGAGTAATCTGAAACAAATACTTTAAATCTGTTAGTTACCGTCAAACAAAGGCCACCCGCGGGACAGACATAATGTGACCTTTATTGACAGGTGGCCTTTATTCGGAAGTCATTTTGTTCTTAATAATTATTAACGGTTTTTAATAGAATGGCCTCTATTCACAGGATGGCCTTTTATTCAGAGGTGGTCACTAACAATGACAGGCTTACAACGTACAGTACATGAACACGGTATTGAATCTAGATGTTCACCTATATTAAAATCTCAAAGTTCGTTTGCTAGCTTACAACATTCCCCGGTTACGCTGTAGATATCGAATGATCTGAAATACGGCAGTTTTAACTAGATTGAACTAAATATTTCAATGACCAACTGCTCTAGTTAATGAAAAGATACGTGCGTTTATTTATCATAAATATTACAAATAATTGGCCTCAGCAGTTATATATAATGCTTATATAATTACCTTGACTTTTGTTTGTATACAGACAGAGGACACACGACGTTGGAATTTCTGTATTACTCGTACGTTTATTTTTGCACGCTTGTGTTAGGAAAGGTGTAAGAAATTGTTTGTTTTTGGTCTACCCCGAATTTTCCCCGCGACCCTAGACTTTTTGTTACCCCTGTAACGTATTTATAAGTCCAATTAAATGATGTATTTATGTTTCATATAGTAATTTAACACTCACATTAAAAAAGAAGAAAAACCTACTTACGCATTAAATATGATGACTGTTGAATTAGCAAATGTCGATTTGAAACTAAGGGAGACAACTGCAGTAAAATTAGAAACGAATAAAACCCAACGGATACGTTCCGCCACACCCCCAAGGAATGATACATCCATTGACTCACTTTTTTACCTTTTCGCATTCTACTAAAAGTAATATAAAAATAGAAATAAATTCCTACTAACCTACATTATCTTACCCAGAAACAAACATTTAGGCTCAATTGTCTAGTGCATAGTTAAAATGCTTAAACAACTTTGCATGTTACCTAGGGTTAAGATTATTTGTACACAAAACTATGACGTAAACTGGTTAAAGATTTTTTTATAAGTGCGGTATTTATCGCGGCTATTATGAGCTGTACGCCTTTGAAGTCTTCGCCGGTTAGTCCAGCCACTGGTCTCCGCGAACATCTCGAATAATAAATGAAATTTCTTCACGAAATAGGACCCAGTATTTGAAATATCATACAAAATGTATATGCTCCTAGCAAGTCTTCAAATCTCAAACTCCGAACTCCAGACGCTAGAGATGCTTGGTTTTGCAATTTGCGCTAACCGGCTTGACCCACATCTTCGGATGGTTGAAAAGTTATATACAGCACTAGTAAAACAAATATATTCATGACTAAAATCTATTAAACATATAGTTCATGGGTGGTTTTTCCACGGCAGAAAATAGAGTGAAGGGGAGTAATTAGTGTTGACGCTTCTAACTATATCTGTTGTGTGATTAACTCCCTTTGTACATTTGTATATTTCATGATTAGTTGTAATAATGGCATTCGCATGTATCAATCAGACATTTAATAAAGCATTCTAAGATAAGTACATTATATTTTACCCGGTCATTCATGGAAAACAAATAAAGACAAACACATGAAGTACTATATAAACCAATCGAATTTCCTCGGCGTTTGTCAGAGGAAAAGTGCGTATTTCTCAGTTACGGAAATGCACGAGTAGTTACGATTGCTGCTTATGTATGTCTCCAAGACATGCCCGTATGAACCAATGTCAGATTTGGAGACGAGGCTAAATTACTAATAACCTATTATCTCCCTATTATTGTACTTTATTTGCTCAACGCTGTTCCAAAATTGTAAAACAAATGTATTATAACAATTTCGCCAAAATATTGTGATTTCTGTGATAGTTACCCTAGACACTTTGTTTCGACACATAAGAGTTATTGCCCTTTTTAATTGAAAAAAAATATCAATTTCTGAAGATATTACAGGGTGGTATACAGTTTTCTTTATTTGATTAGATTGGTATTGCATTTTTTACATATTTTAACCAAGAGTCTTTGTTGAAATGGATCTTCCTTTTTCTTTAATCTTTTAAGTATTTGCATGACTACTCCCATGACCTTCAATGGAAATTTGAAGGGGCAATAACTCGAAATGATTGCCATCGTTTTTGAAAACTCTCACGGTAAATCATTTTCTGTCACGGAAACCTGCAAAAAATATAAAGGTTCCTAAAATCTGTCCACTCTCTTTTGATAAACTAATTTTGGAGATTGTGTTTATAAAGCCCTGAAGTGAGAAACAGCGGGACCATAAAACATCGTCTTAAAACGCATACATCTTATCAGACCACAAAACAATATTTTTCTTGCCGCTTCGAGACTTGAAGTCTTTATTCAGACAAATAACTTTCGATTGTTACTTTTCTTCATGCTTAAAAGTATTTGTGCATTGTGATTTATTATATATTCATACAGTTATTGTGTTCCGTATCTCTTGTAATCAAAAATGTATTACTGCAGTAGAAAGGTTTCTGATATTACTCTTTTTAATGCAACGGTTGATTCTGCAAAAATGAATAATGCTTACACGCGTCTATGCCGGAAATTATTCTCATTTTAAAAAATCCTCATAAATAATATCTTGATGTTTGTAATCATGTTTCCTTACAGAAAAATAATTATTCTCTAAGATAGCATGATTTAATGAACGCAGAAATATTAATGAAATCGCGGAATATCCATCATGTTTAATCCGAGACACTGAGTAAGAAATGTGCGGTGCCAAATGATCGATCACGTTTTGGAACTAATCAGTGTACTGTCAATATAAGACATCAGAGTTCATGTTTCGGGTCGAATAAGAAGCAAATTAGATAGGATAAATCAATCATGTTTAAAGATACGGTCTCTGTAATGTTGTATTTATAATCATAGAACTCAACATGGTCTTCGTTATTTATTGTCAAACTTCGTGGAGTAGCTCGAAGATAGGACAGTGGATCAAACGTGAAGTACATAACTCTATAACTTGTTATTAATAATAATCATATACACGTGATTGGCTTTCTATTAATTTATCTTTAAATCATTGAAGCTTCAGCTAGTCGACATGTAGTAACTTTTAAAATCACTCTCGCCATTAACACCTGTGATTTCATAACAAAGGCGCGAACGTACATTAATCAGAAACAATGGTAGTAGTGTTATATCGCACCCGCAATTTATATGTAAAAACTTAATATCTCGACTCACAAGTATATTGCCTAATTACAGGCGCAGAGCTATTTGTGTTTACAATTTTTTGGTCAATGGACTCGGATTTGATATTTTATAATCCTTTCGGTCAACAGTCAGACTTTCTTTCGGCACGGACTAAACTACTGATGAATTAACTGACCATATAGATAAAGAGGAAAAACACTGACGACATACACAAAGAGGAATTTGCATTGCTATGTATGTAACTATACGAAGTATTACATTCCAAGAGTATATATACAATGCGACACAGTATGTTCAAATTTACAAAAGTACTAAATGAAACGAATAAATGTAAACTAAATAATTATTAACAGCTGTATGTACGTAGGCTTAATGCTTATTATTCTTTTCTTACGACGATGTGTTATTCCTACGACACCGCTTGTAAATAAAACGACGTGTTATTCTTACGACACCGTTTGTAAAACCGACGACGTGTTATTCTCGCGACACCGCTTGTAAATATAACGACGTGTTATTCTCACGACACCGCTTGTAAATACGACCACGTGTTATTCTAACGACACTGTTTGTAAAAACGACGACATGTTATTCTTACGACACCGTTTGTAAAAACGACGACGTGTTATTCTAACGACACCGCTTGTAAAAACGACGACGTGTTATTCTTACGACACCGCTTGTAAATACGACGACGTGCTATTCTTACGACACCGCTTGTAAATAAAACGACGTATTATTCTCACGACATCTTTTGTAAAAAACGACGACTTGTTATTCTTACGACACCGTTTGTTAAAACGATGACGTGTTATTCTCACGACACCGCTTGTAAATAAAACGACGTGTTACTCTTACGACACCGCTTGTAAATACGACGACTTGTTATTCTCACGACACCGTTTGTAAAAACGACAACATGTTATTTTCACGACACTGCTTGTAAATATTGTTAACGACAACGTGACTCAACGCATTTTAAGCATCATTTTAAATGGTATAATCTTAAACACTAATGAAACACGCATGAAAACATTTAGACAATAGAAGTGTGTGCCAAATTGCTTTTATGCGTGGTTTGAATGGATTAAGTAAGTATTCAAGTAAATTTCTAGAATGTTTTAGTAACATTTTCACAACACTGTCAAACGGTTAGGACAAGATAAGTAAAAAAGTAGAGGACCTACAGTTACAAAAATTTGAACCGGAGATGGCTCTTTATGCAAGGAGTTGCAACAGTTGTGTGCTTTTCACAGAAAATGAAAAACACTTACGTGATGTTTTCCTAGTTCGAAGGACAGAAAACGCGTGACGTCACTAGATCACGTGGATTCCTCACACTGGTATAGACGTAAACATGAACTCAGAAACGTAAGTATATACTCAGAACTATGAACACAAAGACTTAACTCAGAAATATGAAAGTACAGACGTAAGTATAAACTCAGAAATATGAACACAAAGACTTAACTCAGAAATATGAACGTACAGACGTAAGTATACACTCAGAAATATGAACACAAAGACTTAACATAGAAATATGAACGTACAGACGTAAGTATAAACTCAGAAATATGAACACAAAGACTTAACTCAGAAATATGAACACAAAGACTTAATTCAGAAATATGAACATAAAGACTCAACTAAGTAATATGAGCATAAAGACTTAACTCAGAAATATGAACACAAAGACTTAACTCAGAAATATGAACATAAAGACTTCACTTAACTTAGTAATATGAACATAAAGACGTAAGCATAAACTCAGAAATATGAACATAAAGACTTAACTAAGTAATATGAACATAAAGACTTAACTTAGTAATATGAACACAAAGACTTAACTTAGTAATATGAACACAAAGACTTAACTAAGTAATATGAACACAAAGACTTAACTTAGTAATATGAACACAAAGACTTAACTTAGTAATATGAACACAAATACTTTTCTTAGTAATATGAACATAAAGACTTAACTTAGTAATATGAACATAAAGACTTAACTTAGTAATATGAACATGAAGACTTAACTTAGTAATATGAACATAAAGACTTAACTTAGTAATATGAACATAAAGACTTAACTTAGTAATATGAACACAAAGACTTAACTAAGTAAAATGAACATAAAGACTTAACTTAGTAATATGAACATAAAGACTTAACTTAGTAATATGAACACAAAGACTTAACTTAGTAATATGAACACAAAGACTTAACTTAGTAATATGAACATAAAGACTTAACTTAGTAATATGAACTTAAAGACTTAACTTAGTAATATGAACACAAAGACTTAACTTAGTAATATGAACACAAAAACTTAACTTAGTAATATGAACACAAAGACTTAACTTAGTAATATGAACATAACGACTTAACTTAGTAATATGAACACAAAGACTTAACTTAGTAATATGAACATAAAGACTTAACTTAGTAATATGAACATAAAGACTTAACTTAGTAATATGAACATAAAGACTTAACTAAGTAATATGAACACAAAGACTTAACTTAGTAATATGAACACAAAGACTAAACTTAGTAATATGAACACAAAGACTTAACTTAGTAATATGAACATAAAGACTTAACTTAGTAATATGAACATAAAGACTTAACTTAGTAATATGAACATAAAGACTTAACTTAGTAATATGAACATAAAGACTTAACTTAGTAATATGAACACAAAGACTTAACTTAGTAATATGAACACAAAGACTTAACTTAGTAATATCAACACAAAGACTTAACTTAGTAATATGAACATAAAGACTTAACTTAGTAATATGAACATAAAGACTTAACTTAGTAATATGAACATAAAGACTTAACTAAGTAATATGAACACAAAGACTTAACTTAGTAATATGAACACAAAGACTAAACTTAGTAATATGAACACAAAGACTTAACTTAGTAATATGAACATAAAGACTTAACTTAGTAATATGAACATAAAGACTTAACTTAGTAATATGAACATAAAGACTTAACTTAGTAATATGAACACAAAGACTTAACTTAGTCATATGAACACAAAGACTTAACTTAGTCATATGAACACAAAGACTTAACTTAGTAATATGAACACAAAGACTTAACTAAGTAATATGAACACAAAGACTTAACTTAGTAATATGAACACAAAGACTAAACTTAGTAATATGAACACAAATACTTAACTTAGTAATATGAACATAAAGACTTAACTTAGTAATATGAACATAAAGACTTAACTTAGTAATATGAACATAAAGACTTAACTTAGTAATATGAACATAAAGACTTAACTTAGTAATATGAACATAAAGACTTAACTAAGTAATATGAACATAAAGACTTAACTTAGTAATATGAACATAAAGACTTAACTAAGTAATATGAACACAAAGACTTAACTTAGTAATATGAACATAAAGACTTAACTTAGTAATATGAACATAAAGACTTAACTTAGTAATATGAACATAAAGACTTAACTAAGTAATATGAACACAAAGACTTAACTTAGTAATATGAACATAAAGACTTAACTTAGTAATATGAACATAAAGACTTAACTTAGTAATATGAACATAAAGACTTAACTTAGTAATATGAACATGAAGACTTAACTTAGTAATATGAAGTGATTTTTGGAAACTGAACTATAGTTTAATTTTTCCTTAGCTGTCATTCGCTCGGTGCGCATGAATTTTTAAGAACTACAATACATTTATCTACATCCGCCATGCAATCATTAATTAAACTAGTTCCTGATTCATGGCTCTGTACAAGTCTACGTCAGTTCAGTTTCAATAAATACTTTCAGTACTTTGATTACAACTAATGTTTTTTTGGAAGAACTCCAAATGATATTTTTACCAATTAAAACATGATGATTGAAACTTGAAATATCATACGAGGTTGTCTGAAGTTCTCCGATATATGTAACAAAAAAATAATTAGCTTTCGCTACGCTCCGTTAAACGAATGTATTCAAAGAAATTTATTGATAAATCACAAAGCGCGATTAACCCAAACTCTGACAGACGATCAGCCATACACGCGCATGCGCCAAACATGCGGGTCTCAATTAACGGCCATATAATTCATTGCCGCTCAAATGTTGTAAAATCTGACAGAAACACAATATATCTCTGATTGTTTCCAATGAGTTTGTGCCCTTTAAATTAACACAAGATGCTTGTATTTGGATAACACCAAGTCAAACCGTATATGATTGTATTGATGGCTGCACGGTGTCCAATCCACTGTCCATTCACGTTCTAGGGTCATTTATCATGGGTTATTGCCGAGTTAACTGCTGGATTATCAATTATCGAGGAAATGACCAGCATTTAGAAATGACATTTGTAAGGATTAGAGGGTCATTCTGTTGTACATGTATACGACTGGTGTCTCCGGACCTAGTAAATAGCAAAAAAATGTATAAAACAATTAAAAACTACATGTACATGATAATAATGTCACTTAATACAAGTTAAAATATTATATCTTACTTCATTTTGTTTTTGAAAAAAAATATCTTCAACTTAAAAATGTTGATTTAGTTGTTGTTATTGTAGTCGTTGTTATTTTATTTTATTGTTGTTGTTGTTGTTGTTGATATTAGTGTTGTTGTAAATATTGTTGTTGTTGTTGTTGTTGTAAATATTGTGTTATTATTTTTATTGTTGTTGTTGTTTATAGTGTTGTTGTTAATATTGTTGTAAATATTGTGTTATTATTTTTATTGTTGTTGTTGTTTATAGTGATGTTGTTAATATTGTTGTTGTTGTAAATATTGTGTTATTATTTTTATTGTTGTTGTTGTTTATAGTGTTGTTGTTAATATTGTTGTAGTTGCTATTATTTTTGTTCCCGTGTTGTTATTGTTGTTGCTGCTGTTCTCTCCACAGAACGCTGTTCTTATCGACATAACGAGATTTTGTTGTCTAAAATTCACCTGATAGGGGGTGGAACATAGTGCTTTCTTGGTGAAAAATTCGTCTTGTATTCATGAAGCATTTCGAAACCTCAGCAAATCACACACACACTGGACGTCATATGGTAAATGGAAAATAAATTTGGATGGTTTTGGGTCATTTTATTGACAACACCAAAATGGAACAAAAAGTGCGGCTTTAACGGGGATCATTTCTTGAAACTGACACCGCTTATTGAACACAATGGCCGTATTTTTCTTATTTTTACCAGGTCTCAATAAAAAAAATTGGCGGAGAACAGAAGTCTGACTGTCCTTCTGCCGCAAGGTTTTCCCTTATTTTTTTTTACTTTTCGTCATAGTTGAAGTTATATAAGATTGTATTGCCTTCTCTTGTTCCAGATGTATTTAAACTAAGGCTTGAGAAGAGACATCGATCATATTCTACTTGTGTCATATTATACATCATTTATGACATATTTATTAAGATGTAACTTGATACAAAATAATATTTTAATAGGATTTTGTCATACTTACAGGCGGTATTAGGATCCTATAAACTCCTAAAAGTATTACATTGTATTTCAAAAAGGGGCGGTCAGTTTTGGTAATCTTTATAATTCTTATAGGATTCTATGATAGAATATTATTTACCGTGAAATTTTACTAAAACAATAACCTTCCTTCGACTCATTTTCACTTTAGATTTGGATTTAAGCCTATGGGAATAGCCCATTTTTCAAAAGTTAAAGAAAAAGAGCATGAATTTCAATGAAAACTCGTGGTAAAAAAGATACAATAACACAATATCTATCTGATTTGATTAAGAAAAAATATTGCACAACAGAAAGGTCATCAAGCAATATCTGAAGATTTTATCTATTTTTTATCAACAAGAGCAACAACTCTTACCATTTTTAAAGGGGCATACCCTACAACTGACAAACATTCTGTGAAAGTGTAAAAATGTGTTAGATGTATATGTAAAACAATATATAATGGATACTTGCAAGAAGAACTTGGGTAATAAAATGACTAGTTTTGGTACTAGCCGCAAAAATCATAGCTATGAATAATAAATCACTTCCACCCAAAAATTGTACAACAAATTCCAAAGTTTTCGATCTTTTATGGAAACTAATATTTTTTGTGATTTTATTTTTAATTGGATGAATTTTTGGCTGAAACTTTCTTCGTCGGCTTTTTTCTTTACAAGCTTCTTATTTATCATCATTTTGCCTTGATTCTAGATGCAACAAGTTGTAGGGTATGCCCCTTTAAATGATTAGTCTTAAAATGAATTATACAGTATCTGAGGTAACTTTCAAAGAAACCATGAAAATCGGGCAATACTATTTTTGTGATATTCACATTTTTGTGTAGCATTGAACAAATAAATTAGAAAAATTGGGAGTAAAGACTATACTACCTTAAGCTCGGAATCATCTTTGTCACTACTGTTTATTGGCATATTTAGACAATGGTTATGACAGAAGATACATAATAACTAAATGTATTTATAAATAGTAGATTTATTGTAACTATCAACAAAATGACATGATAAAAATGTAAAAAAAAAGAGAAAAAAATGGTAAAAATGTATAAAATCTTTTAAAAAGTGTGGCGAGGAACAGAAAGTTACAAATCGTAAATAACACATAATAAAACGAACATAATAGACACAAAATGTACTAAATTTGGAAAACTTCTTACACTATTGTTTATATGTGAGCAAATTGTATCATTTTTGTATTCCGTCATATCACAATTTTTGCTGGCAATTTTGAGTTTATAAACGCTTTTTATGTTTTCTCCTTCGTAGATATAGTCACCACAAGTGCCGACCAGATCTGTCACTCGACGCGTGGCAGCGATCTCAATGACGTCACATTCACACGTGACTGGATTTCCAACCAATGAGAGCTTTTGAAACAAGCACTTTTGAGTTTCCAAAATAAATGAAATATTCGTTATATTATTTCTATCAAAATACATATCAATACCTAACGGTAATGTTTCAAAAGCCTCGGGCGATATATCTGTGATTTGCATGTCGGTCATGTAGACTGTTTTAGCTTTAATTCCGTAAAAGAAGCTTTCGTAAACCTCTGTAAAGTCGTTTTCCGATGCGTCAAGTAGCTGCAGTTTTCGTAAGGATTTCAGAGCAGCCAATGGTAGAGAAACCATTCCTAGATCTCGGATCCGTAATATTTTCAATTTCCTTTCAATTCCCTTGAATATAGAATCGATGAAGCCGAGTCTATAAATCAGCCCATCTCTTACATCTAGCTGCCCGCTAATATCTAATTCTTCAAGCGCCATAAACCCTTCAAAGGACGTATTGTGCATTTCTACTATCCTATTATAGGAAACGTCTAAACTTTGCAGTTTTCTTAATTCTTTCATTGAGGCGAAGTGACCGTCTACTAATTGTGAATGGTGTAATTTCAAAGTTGTCAGTGAATTTTCTAAATCGTAAAAAGCATAATCTGAAATTGTCTGTAGGTCACTGTGACTAATGTCAATTTCTTCTAGTTCATTCAGGGTCTTAAATGCATAGTCATGTACATAAATTAGTCTTTTATTGTATGACAAATTAATTCGGCGTAAATTCCTCAGTGAAAGAATAGCCGTTGGTACCACTGGTAAGATATTATGTGATAAATCTAAACTTTCTAAATTAGTCAAGCCTACAAGGGAATTAGTGCCCATGTTTGCAATTTTACAATATCGTAACGATAGATGTTTCAAGCCGGTAAGGTTTAAAGTTTGGAATATGTCGTCCGGAAAATGTTCCGGATAAACACCGTTCTCGTCCAAGACGAGAGTTTGTAAATTATGCAGATTTTTCAAAAAGTTCAAATTCCATTTTCTGCTTATATTTACGTTGATCAGTGATAGATCTGTCAATGTATTAGACAATGGAACAAACGTCTCATCTTCGATCTGAATTTTCTGGTTTTGAATTTTAATAGCGTTCATTTGCAAACCTTCAAATATAGAAGAGTCAAAAGACTGAAATGTTGTATTAGTAAAAGTAAACATTCTAATGTTACCGCTGTTGGCGATGGTACTCAGGTTTAAGGACTTAAAATTGACGTCACCTTCACACTCAACTACGTCATAACTCAACGAGTCACCGCTTGACCAATCAATCTTACATTCGCATGACGTCACATCCGGGCAATAATTTGACGTCACTCCAGTTGTTAACAAAATTAACATAACAGGAGTTAGAATGTCTGCCTTCTCCATGGTGATTCAAACAGCATTAATCTGAAACGAAGTGAAAATTAGTTTGTTAATTGAATGTTGATCAGAATTTGAGGAAAAAACAGCAGATATACACATAGTTGTCGGCAGCAAAGATTATGCATATGTTACAGGGCTTATTTGGGTCTTCTACGGAAGTAAGAAAGCTAAAATTAGGAGCGGCAGCGACTGTAGCTTTCTTATTGCGAAAGACACCCGAATATGCATGTAAATTCTAACCTTCTTAGTGCACCGTCTCTGAGCATGCGCAGTGTAAACTAAGTCGTTCTTTGAAACTAGGAAGTAAGAACGCCGGTTTGTATTCTATTAAATATAAGAATACATAAAAAAAAGTTTAAATCGTTGTCACTGTTTGGATAAGAAAGTGAGTCAAGCACTAAGAATCAATTAGATATTTTCGTAATTCACGCTCTAATTGTTTAACATGCATCGTTTCTTTCGAAGATACTGTTCAGTCGCTTTGAAATAAAACAAATGAGCAATATTATATTTTTTTTGTTTCTCTACAGGGTAATAAAATCTTCATCCCTTGTCAAAAATAACCCCTTTAATTTAGATTCAACTGACAGCTTGTAATAATAGAGAATATTACTTCCGGATTCTTGAATCGTTTGTTTAATGAGTCATATCTAAACGCGAAAACATAGAAACAACATTATGTAAATTCACTTTGTTACTATGCAGTCGAATGTTTGCATCCGGCCGGTACTTCTTGGAACGAAACTCAGAAATAGTTTGCCGTCAGAAAACATTTGACAAGTTGGTGTCAGTGTGAACCTCATGGGAATTGGTTTGGTATGAACGTGGAGACATTACCCCATCAAACCAGTGACAGTAATTGTGTTATGTGCGACACAGAGGAAATATCTGGACGAGCTAAAGCCAGCAGCAGACAGAGGACTTGGTATGTCGTAAATAATAAAAGTGAACAATATGACAGCCGTCGTGCAAAAGGTACGGTGTAGATGCGTAGCAACGAAACCAGCCAGCTACAAAGGTTCGTTTGGAGAATTATCGTAAAAAAGGATAAGATAGGACCGTGATCAGAAGAACATAAATGTGATTAAGTGAGCTTAACGATGCTCTTAGGGCATTTGTCGTCTGCTAAAAGTGTCATTAGCCCGAATGAAATACTAGTATACAAAAATCAGCATCTGTACCAAACCGTATTATGTGTACTGTGCAACGAATAGAATTTGCTCATTTAAGAGTGTTTTATGAACACAAAATGCTAGCAGCACGTGTGTGCATGAATTGAATCGTGCATGCGCACATCACTTTGACAATTTCAAATAATTCATGAATTAACCAAGCCCCTCTTGTAGCCACTCGGCGAAAATACAAATGTACATTCATTATCGCGAGTATTATACACTGAAGAAAATTGCTAAGCTAACACTTTCATTTATTTAGCATTATATAAATAACACAGCTTCAGCCATGGGTAACAGTACGTTCCTCAGGCTGAAATTCTTTACTGTTAACCACAAAACTAGGTTTTATTTATTTTATTACACCCTGCGTCATATAAGAAAATACTGTTAAAAATTTACTATCACCCTGTGACAGTAAAAAATGTTCTGTCACTTGGTACGATGAACGTTACAGTAATATGTTATATGTTTGCCTATGGGAAATTACCATTACGAAAAAAGTGAGGGGTAATAATACGGATTGTCACCCTCTGAAGTCACATAAGACTATAACATAAATAAGTCACATGAGGTATAATAATATTACTTATCTCCGGACAAGTACCTCGAAGTAATAAACGCACACGTTGCTATTTAATTTATTTCCTTCAAACTCACGTCAGGTATCTATCTTTATTTGGATATCTGTGACAGAAGGGAACAGTCAAACATGTGTAAGTTAACGCCTCCGAATAAAGGTCCCACTGCAAATAACGGTCATTCTTCTAAAAACCATCATCGGTTATTTCTAGCAAAACGACACCCGAGTAAAGGTCACCTGTCAATAAAGGCCACATTATATCTTTCTCATTGGTGGCCTTTGTTCACATGATTGGCTATACATATCAATAAGTGTCAACTGTCAAAGAGTGCAACATTATGTCTTACCCAAGGGTGGCCTTTGTTCATGCTTGGTTATACATAGCTGATGTTAAATCATGAAAATTAGGAATGCAGTGTAACCTTCATCACGGTCACCTCAAAGTACAGTCACCTCCCTGTAACAGCCATTATACTAGTTACCTAAATTGAAGTTTTACTCTATTTCCACTCTCTTAACAAAAGCAACATCCTTGCAACAGTCACTTGTTTTTCCCATTAGTGGCTGTTGTAGGGAGGTTGCAGTGTAAATGCATGTACAAAGTTCAAGAAGTAACATGTCGTAGGCAGTTGCTAGCGGAGGATGGGAGTCTAGTACTGGTTCTTCCCAGGGACCATGGTAATATGAATCTGACTGTTGAAAGGGGGAGTAAACCCCAAACAAACAAACATGTCTACAATACTATGTAAGAGGCGACACTGATTATAAAACATCTCATGTAAAAGTCTCAAGAAAGCTGTTATCTAAATATATTTCCCGCTGCCGAAGCGTTTATACGTTTATAGACGACTGTAAGACACCATACAACAGTCGTATATTTCCCTCACCCGTCAATTCAACACCTGCGACCATGTTAATGCTTACAGCTTGGTTGTTTCTGCTTGTTCGTGTATTTTGTTGAAAGATGAAACTAAGCACAATGGACACACCACCTGTCTCCTTGTGTTTCGTTCGAGGGAATACCGGTTTCATATCCTCGATCTTTGAACAATACATGCGAAAAACATAAACGATCTACGTTGTATTAGACAGACAGTTAATAGAAACCTAGGCAAGTATTCAGGAAAACTTCTGAATGCGAATACATGTACACAAATCGAGGGTTCAACGCAACAGTGTCGTAACTCATATTGAAATAAGAACAAGTTACGACAGTGTTGCGCTGAGCCCTCGAAATATACTTCCGCCATTACAGTGTACAAATATAATTATGCAACTTGAGCCTTAATTTTCAATATTATTTGGTAGTATTTATTCAGGTCAGACTTCATGGATTCTGAGTCAGTACTGACCTTGTTCTCCGCATGTAACTGTCAACTTTTCTACATTAACGATCCGCGGTGAAGGGAGAATGGTTCTCGACACCATGTACGTTAGACTATCAAATCATCACAGAGAATATGCGTCAAGTCCCGGGCTCAAGCTCATAAACCCAAGATCCGTAAAGACCAAGAAAGCCCTTTTGTTAAAGCTAAGTGGGAGGGTACTTCAATTTATCAGCAGATACGACAGAGAGAAAAGAAATTCAGTGACTTTATACAAAAAAAAGTCGCACTGCTGTAACGCAAAACCTCGGTTGTACTGTAATTACTATGGCAACGGATGTTATTGCTGGGGGAGCAATTAGTGCCTTTTTTCAAAGAAAAGTGTTGTGTTTAAAATGACTGATAGGTTGATTAACATATAATGTTAAAAGTTAAAGCATTTTATACAATAAGAACATCTTTTAAATACAAAATAAAATTCGTCTCGACAGTTATGATTCCGCATTCGTTCACCAGTATCATTCAATAGCTTGGCATAACAAACCAACAGAGGCTCGTGAAATCGCCCGAGACGTCTGGTTAGTTGCATAGCTCATTGACGTGCACGGTTGAAAGTTTACATCAGCTGTCTACATATTCAAGTACTCATTTATACAGTCACGTGACATTCCCATGAGTTTTCCTGCATTCCAGACACGAAACGTAAATTTGATTTTGCAGTCATTATTGCGTAATTTCTCAAAGATACTGAAAGCATGCAATAGAGTTCGGGACCACATGCCTTAGATAAAGCAGTTTCTATCCATGAAAACTGATATTGCGTGATAGAGTCAAACCAATTAAAACGATGCACCAATAACTGGGCCTGTCATTCGATCATTTTTAGACGGGACGTATTATGCATGTGGCGGCGGGCGGTCGAAAGCGTCCAGAACGATGTCCGCTCTGTAAGTTGAATGGTTTTATCCGATCTTCACCAAATATGTGTGCATAATATCTCGACCAAGTTCGATAACTGGACAGACCTATTTAGGCATTTCTGTATAACATGATGTGTTTTTGAAACACAATGCCCTATCCGGGTGACTTTTGACCTACTGACCTTGATATGCACAAGTCCTGTAGAGGTTGTCATGAGGAACCAACATATGAAGTTTGATGAATGTAGGTGGAAGCGTTTTGATTAAATAGGCAAGGTTAAAGTTTGGTACAAACAGACAGACAGATGGGCCAAATACAATAATTATCTATCGATACGGTGGCATGAAAATCATAAATGTCCGTCCTAAATCTAGTAACTTTATACAGCTCCGTGAACACGTCAGATGAGCGTGTCAATTATATAGACGTCTTCAAAAAGTGTGTGCCATCAAACTACAGGGGTCACATCTTGCAGTGACAAAAGTTCCGTGTTCAAATACTTAATCTATACCCCTACATGCCGCGTCGAAATTATTGATGACATTATTTACGAGACTGTTCCGTTGAATAATTAAAGATCTTTCACTCGAGTTTAACATTTACGTAAGGTGTTTTAAAACTAATAATGAACGCTATTTTCATTCGCCCCAAAGAAACAGTGACTTTAAGTCTATTTTATTTACCACGACTGAAACAGAAATAATGTAATATGACAAGACTTGTACACACTGGGCTGGTTGTTGAGACTAATCCCCAGAGATTCATATCCATTGTATGGTAATCTCATATTCCTTTCATCTAAATTAATTCTATTTGATAGTCACTTAAGAATTCTAGCATTTTGTCACTAGTACAAATGCCGGTCCACATGGACATGCTAAAAGAATTATCGCTGAGTGTTTCACATCTTAAAATAGAATTATATTCGATGCAACCTCCCTGCAACAGCCATCAATGGGAAGGACAAAAATTGGCTGTTATATGGAGGTAGCTGTTGTTGAGAGAGTGAAATAAAATGAAACGTCAATTTGGGTTGCTAGTATACGGGCTGTAACAGGGAGGTGAATGTTGTTCAGAGGTGACCGTTCGTGGAGGTTACATTGTGAATACAATATACAAAGCCACGAATGAAAGCAAGGAAATGGAAGAACGCCCTAATGATGTAAAAGAATTCTTACAAAATTGATAATTTATTGAACTGAATAATTTATATGATTGATACAGAGAAAGTGTGCATTAAACGCAAGTCCTCAATCAGTATAAGCTAACAGTTCACGGCACTATCATTATAAATTATGTAACATAAAAAGGAACACTTTGATAAAACGAGTTGCACATGTTTCCAAGGGGCCCAGTTCTTCACTGTCGTTTAGAACTGAACGCAAGTCCTTAATCACTATAAAATAGCATTTTGCGACAGAGGGATATATGGCATACAGTCAAACCTGTGTAGCGGCTACCTCCGAGTTATGGCCACCATGTGAATAAAGGTCATTCTTTTATAAATCGTCATTAATAAAGACCACCTGTCAACAAAGGCCATTTTCATCTTTCCCAATGATGGCCTTTGTTCACAGGTTTCACTGTATATGGAATATATTTAAACTGATAAGCTCACGAATGCTGACGTAATGAACATGTTTTCGCATGTTTCCAACCACACGTATGCATAAGGTATTTGGCGGGTGAAACATCTGAACCGTTCAAAAGTGTCTCTCGTCAATTACGTTTTGCATATACGTTTCAACACATTTTTTTCGCATTTTACGTTTCACATTAAACGTTTGCTCACGCTGTGTTTCAATTTTAAAACGAGAACTTTGCGAGAGCCCGGTGGGACATCGGCAGAAATAAAATATGAGTGTTTACATTCTGTGGTGTATGAATTTGCATTTCCAATGGCCTGCGCCGCGTTTACTGTGGAATCATTAATTTTCGTTGGGGATTTAATTTCGTGGATTTCGTGGATCGTCTCATCCACGAAATCAAATCCCCATGAATTTATGTGAAGAGATAAGGCATTTCTTTTCAAAAATCAAAATCCACGAATTTAAGTCCCATCGAAATAGCCATTTTAGTACAAACCACGAAAATTGAGCCCAACGAAAATAAATGAAAATACAGCATTTCGGAGGTGGAGGAGGTACCTTATATGGTATGTTTGCAAATGTTTTAAATATTTGCAAGTATTTCAAATAAACATTCCGTTTTTTTGTTCTGACTAAGATTGGTTTCATAATGACTGAATGAATATTATATTAGAATATGAAACATCAGCCACTTTAATATGTCTGTAGAACATAAGCCATGTCATTAGGGCGTGTTGAGAAGTGGATGTTTTCACAGTGAACGAGAGGTTAACCGGTATACAAATCGTAGACGATTCTATAAACTATAAAACTAATTAGGATTCTATAAACTATAAAACTAATTAGGAATCTATAGACTATAAACAAGTCGTTTGTTAAATATAAGGAAACACGAAATCTTGTAGACACAGTAAGTAGACGGTAAATATGAGAAAACGACACGTGTAAAATAGATTACCCCATTCTAACATATGTCATTTTTGGAGGAACATTATCTTGTTTCAAGCCGTTTAATGCACCAATAAAAACATTATTAGACTTTTATATTAAGGATTCGGACGGCTTTCATACACAATGCCAATCGTAACTCCTCGGCGTTTGTCTATAGAAAAGTTCTTCGGACATAATAGCCAGGCCGCCATTTTGTTGTTGTTCACGGGCTACTTTCCATCATGGCTGACCCTGGGAATCCAACGATGGCCCACCGTTAAAATCTGTCTCTCGTTCAATGGGAACTCGATGCCTATTTTATCAATCGAGGACGATAAACTTGTTTGAAAGTCTGTAATTCTGAGAATGATTCATGAAGTATCTAGTGTTGAAAAATTAGTCAATGGAAACCACATAATCAAAATTAATAAGCCTGTACATATGTACGAGGCATATTTCTCAGGTACGAAAAAGCCCGAGTAGTAACGATTGCCTACAGATATGTACGAGGCGTATTTCTCATTTACGGCAATGTCCGGGTAGAACGATTGCTTAAAAGACCGTGATAGCTGTCGGAATTATATATTGATATAAAATGAAACACTACAAGACAGGATTTCATTTCGAGACAGAGTTTATATTTCTTTTGGGATATAACACACATTTAAAATTGTAAAGTAAAATTTTTGCAGGGTGCAATTAGTCTACCGGAAGCTTTTAGGCCTTCATTATCATGAATACTTACATTTAAACTGAGAAAGTTTCATATGCGGAATAACTTTTGTTATACAGTTTATACTTATAAATTTAGTATCAAGAGCGGAAAAACCTTCACATATTGTACCCATTTACCTAATATCGTGTATCCAATACGGTTTTGTACATTTTGGTACCGAATGTTCCAATATTTTTTTTTTCGTGTGAGTATATTTTAACAAAAATAGACGTCTAGTGTCGGCCCTCATAATCCGCGCGTTGATGTGATATTTGTCTCACAATACACTCAGCCTAACCATTAGTAATTTGAGGAAGCCAATATCGACTGTCATTTTTCATTTTTCGTTCCATCAACCATTTGTAAAACGAGATTGTTTACCGGACACGAACCTGATCAATCTCATTCGGCGAACATCGGACAAAATCGTTATTACTCTATTTGAAACCCCTCGGTTAATATGGTAATAGACTGTTCGAAGCATTAGGGACAATAAAGTCATTTCTATTCATACCGTCATTGATTTCGTAGTCTGTTAATACCAAAGACCTTCAATATCACCGGAATGTATTGTATTTTAACAACCATAATCAATAACATTTTGGCAAAACTATGATCCAACAGACGCAACCAAAAAATAAAACCACTAACAGTCAGTAACTTAACACCTACGTCAGTACAGTAGAACCTTTCTAATCCGAGGCTATCCGGACTGATTTAAATTTCGGATTAGAGAGGTTTTCGGATAAGAAAGGTTTCGGATATCAAAGTATTTTAGCAATAAACTCACATAATTAAAACTTCGGGACAAGAGGAAATGTTCGCTTAAGAGAGGTATCTGGATTAGGAAGGTACGGATTAGGGAGGTTCGACTGTATCGTATTATACCAAACTTCGTCCTTTAACCATTTAACTCTGGGACATATAATTGTTTGTCCGCGATACACACGTGCCAACTTTAATTGAACTATGCTTATGATTTCCACTAGCGTTTACAGTATAATTGTTTCTTCTTTTTCGTTTACATTGTTTCTTCGAAACAGCTTTACTCAGCAAAGGAAAGTACCACTTCCATTGGTTCAGTGAGGTTTTGAAGAGGATTTATTTTGCTTACATATCGAAGGCTAAACGCAACAGTGTCGTAACTCATATTGAAATAAGAACGAGTTACAACAGTGCTGCGCTGAGCCCTCGATATGCTCATCATACTAGTATGCTACCGACCATGTCTCTTTATGTGAGAAAGTAGGCAGTTGCTTTGATGGGAGTCTAGTACTGGTTCTTCCCAGGAACGATAATTAGGTGAACTATCCGCCTCATGTGACTCTGGCTGCTGAAAAGGGGCGTAAACTCAAATAAACAAAACCAAAATCAAATTGTAAACGAAGATGATATATCGCGATCGTTTAATATAAATGTCTTCCGTGAACTACAACAAAATATTGCAGTAAATTTCAAACAATATTTTCATTGTCTTCTATTATACACAGAGTGATGTCAAAGGTTGATCTTAGATGCTGATAGCCAAAGTTCTCACATCTTCTGTCAAAGTAAGATGTATTATGTCTTTGTAACAAACTATCAATAAACTCGGTTTTCATTTGTAACTTGCCAGACTGAATTATGCTCAATTGATCAAGGGATGCTAGATATAAAAGCGCTCGGGGGTATTTCAAAATTTGTAATCAACAGAGACAACGTAATAAATCAGATACTACTAGGGAATAGAACTATCAGAATTGGCGGACTTTATACTACAGGAAAACTCCTGGAAACCGGACTCCCTGAAAAACCGGACTCCCTGAAAACTGGACTCCCTGAAAACCCGGACTCCCTGAAAACTGGACTCACTGAAAACTGGACTCCCTGAAAACCCGGACTCCCTGAAAACTGGACTCCCTGAAAACCCGGACTCCCTGAAAACTGGACTCCCTGAAAACTGGACTCCCTGAAAACCAGACTCCCTGAAAACTGGTCTCCCTGAAAATCGGTCAATTTTCTGCTAAAAACCGGAATTTTCAGAAAAACGTACTTTTGGCCCTGTCCGGAAGGGATCCGGTTTGGGGGGGGGGGGGTTATTGTAGTAGTGTGTCCGTTCTATACATAGCGTGACGTCAGTACGTTTGTCTAGTAGTGTGTCTACATTACTACCCGGAAGTAGTAGGTGCGCTTTTCTTATCTCCTAAAGAAGTGCTATTCAATTGCAGACAAACCACCTTTCTGAAAAGGCCTATAGAATATAAATATAAGTCAATGAAGAAATATATAAACATGTATGCATCTATACTAACATGAAAAAGAAAATGCGCACTTGATTTGATTTGAAAACTTTCTTACTAAAAGTGTTTTATTACATCAATTTTGATGATGTGTAAATGATTTACTTAGTAATTACGAGCTTAATTGATATCGTACATAACCCATCAAACATTGCCCCTATCTGCCCAATAGTAAGCGAATAGACGGTCTTCAAATTAACCACAGGGCTTTTATGCAACCCTTCACACTAACAAAGTGCACACTTTCTTTCTCGTGTGAGTATAAGACGGTTTCTGCTTACTTGTCGTTAGTGTCGTTTGACCAACATTTTTATAGAAAATGCGACAAAGTGATCAATTCTAAAGACACAACCCCTTTTTATGTTATGTGTTAGATATACGTGTATCATTATGTATGTGTTTTTATAACCAAATAATGAACGTTTTTCACTTAGCTAAAGTTAGCCTTTTCAGAAGCGTGGTTTATCCGCCCTTGAATAGCTCTTCTTTAAGAGATCAGAAAAGCGCAACTAATACTTCCGGTTAGTATCATCCATTTCCGGTTCGCTTCATTGTAATAGAACATAGCATCAAATTCGTCAGACAGTTGGTTATTCTGTTTATTTATTGATAAATAACAAGAATTATATAAAGTGTACGATTAAGTGCTCCATTATTAATTAACAGTTACTAAATATTAAAATCAGGTTTCCATGCTAACAAACCGTAGTTGCTAGGTTACCCTTTTTGTTTTTCATCAGACTATTTTCACAACAATAGTGTTAGTTTTTGATGAATAAAGTGAGGATTCTTTTATACTCTGGAGGCACAAAAATGCGGGATATCTCCAATAATCTACGCTAGCATAAATAATTGATAAAATGATGCTTTATACCGAAAAATTATATTGATCTGCAACCAGTCTCTCGTGCCTACAGTCGGGATGCTTCTGTTATAATGAAACAACACTCGGGTAATTGTTGTTGTCGTTTTACGCTCAAATAAATGGGCGATTATTGTTGCTTTGGGAATTCATCCGAAATTTTCGTCCGAGTAAATGTCTAGTTTTGGCGTCAGAACCCAAAATTATGGGGAACAAAAAAAACACTCTTTGATCATCCCAGGAAAACATACAAGATAACGAGAATTGTATTCAGAAACCATTTGATATCTTCAAGATGGGGTGTATGGTATTATTATATACAGTTAACCAACAATTCTGAAATTATAATAACAGTAATTATTCAAGACTTGCCCGGATGTTCATCCTCTCTTTCATTTATTACAGAATCGATGACTCAGCTAAAATTGTGCTCTATATTTATCTATTAATATATTTACAGTAGAACTCGGTTATAATGAAATCGGATATAGCAAAGAATCGAATACAGTAAAGAAAATAATTTTCCTCGAACGCAATTTTCTGTATTTTATTGCTATGATCGTCGGATGACACGATTCGGATAATCGAGTTTTTTTTATCGAAAAATAATTAAAGAGGGAAAATCAGAACTGAAATTCTTTTCGGATAAGAGTGGGTTTTCGGATAAGAGTGGGTTTTCGGATAACCCGAGGTCGGTTTTTACTGTGACAGTAGTTAATTGTGGAAATGATATTCGGATCCGCTAAATAATTAATATCTGGTTTCCGCTAACATTCCCCTAAAATAAGGGGACCATGGGTCGCCAGAACTTTATTGAAAAATGGCCGAGAACGAAAAAAGTCGGCAAAAAATGTGTTCGGTCGGGTTAGCAACGAATATTTTATGACTTATGTTTAAAAAAGTTAGTCACTGAGTCATAAAACATTCATGAAAAATTGCTTTTTTGGAGGGGGTCTTTAAGTAATGCACCATCATGTATGATATTATGTTAGAGTGCATATTCGGGTATACTTTGTAAATAAGAAAGCTATGACATTGTATACTAAGCGTCTTCTGAGTATGCGCAGTGTGTATTAAGTCGTTCGTGGAAACTAAGAATTTAGAACGCCAGTTTATCATCTTATCAAAAAAAATATATATATAAACATTGTCACTGATTGGATAAGAAAATGTGGTGAGGACTACGTAAGTATTAAGACCATTTCTCACTCTACGCATGCGCTACCAATCGGAACTCCTCGGCGTGCCTCGGACATAATAGGCAGGCCGCCATTTTGTTGTAGTACTTCACGGGCTACTTTCCACCATGGCTGACCCTGTGAGTCCAACGATGGAAATAACCTGCATCTCTTTCCATGGGAATATGATACCCATTTTATCAATCGCAAAGGATAAATACGTTTGAAAGTCTGAAATTCTACTAAAACGAGTACCTAGTATTGAAAAAGTAGTTTCCGGATACCAAATAACCAAAATGTGTAACCCTACACATATGTACGAGGCGTATTTCTCACTTACGGAAATACCCGAGTAGTTACGATTGATGCGCTATGTGTAGAATCGTGTAGCTACGTCACCACAATGGTGCCAAATTCGACAAAAACTTCTGAACACCTAATGCGTGCAGCTACCTAGAGGTTACCATGTCTTCAAAATGTTTCTTGCAACGATAATTGTTTGCGAACATTTCTTTTACCACTCAGACGTCGTCTGTGGATCGTAGATTAATAAAAAGATTATCGCGGAGTCGTATCAATGGCTTCCAATCTATGTCTGGAAGAACGAAGTCCAAATTATTCATTATTTGCGAACAATGTGATTCAGTTTTTCTATTTTGAAAGCATTTTCTGATGTAGATTCTTAATCTTATAAACACAGTCCAGACGCTTGCTTTCTCCATAGCGAGGCTAATTTCTCGTAAATACGGGATATGTTTGTTAATTGAAATTATATATTTATTAACGTTTATAGGAGTAGATTTGTAATAGTTCAATGATTTCCTAATTGATATATTAGACACGACTGTCTCGTTGCTTCCAAATCAAATAAACATTGATATTTTGCATACCTAAATTCGTTATACGAATACAGTTTTGTATGTTCAGTTATTATCATGAATATTTAATAAATATGGTATCCGTTGGATATTATACACGAGTAATTAAATGCACGTAATCTTTTCATGAATATTAAGGACTAGTTAATCGGAAATTGTTGATGAGTTTGTTGTTTTTGTTTTGTTGTTGTTGCTTTGTTGTTGTTTTGTTGTTGTTGCTTTTGTTGTTGTTGCTTTTGTTGTTGTTGCTTTTGTTGTTGTTGCTTTTGTTGTTGTTGCTTTTGTTGTTGCTGTTTTTGTTGTTGCTGTTTTTGTTGTTGCTGCTTTTGTTGTTGTTGCTTTTGTTGTTGTTTTGTTGTTGCTGCTTTTGTTGTTGTTGTTGTTGTTGTTTTGTTGCTTTTATTTTGTTGTTGTTGTATTTTGTTGTTGTTGCTTTTGTTGTTGTTGTTGTATTTTGTTGTTGTTGCTTTAGCTGCTGCTGCTTTAGCTGCTGCTGCTGCTGCTGATGATGATGATGATACTGCTGTTGTTTATGTTTTTTGCTGATGATGATGTTCTTGTTGACACGCAATAGGAAAACATTAAATCTTAATTACCTAATAGGCACACATAACCTGATCTCTATCGTAAATATCACGGACAATTACAATCACGACATCTCTTCTTTTTAAGGATGCATTTAGAACATGTGGGTTCAAATAAAAAGAATCTATTCTAAAAGAACAACCCGCTGACTTGAAAAAGTCCACAGTTCATACAGCAAATTTAGGTTCGTACAAATTGCAATAAACCAGTTCTTTTACAGAAACGATATTGTCCCCGCGATGCCTCTAGATAAATTCAAACTTAAGTGCGACTCAATTAAGGCACCTGACTGGTACCACGGTGGCACGCGCTGGTTTCGGTCCGTAGTCTGTGATTTGAATCACGATGGCTCAAGTCATGTAATTAACAATCGGATCTCCACAGCGTTTATCTAGAGAAAAATGTCTCGGACATGATAGGACGGTCGCCATATTGTTGTTGTTGTTGTTGTTCATGGGCTAATTTCCAACATGGCTGACATCGGGAATCCAACGATAGAAACAACATGATTCTCTTACAATAAATCGCGAATGATAAACACGTTTGAGAAGTCTGTAATTCTAAGAATGAATCTTGAAGTTGAAAAAGTAGTGACCGGAAACCGTATAACCAAAATTTGTAACCCTACACTTATATACGATGTATATTTTTCAGTTACGGAAATGCCCGAGTAGTTACGATTGATGTAATTAAGTACAGTAAAACCCCGATTATCCGAAGTCGTCGGGACCGAAAAATTACTTCGGATAATCCGGGGTTTCGGATAATCCAGGGTAAGGGAAATCTAGACAAACGTATGAAAATAAAGGGAGATCACTCTCATATATATGGCGTAATATTCTGTTCTAAAAACGTTACCCTACTGGATAAAAATAGGGCACGTGTCAATACTTCCGTTCGTTTTCGGGATAATTCATGAAGTTACAAAATTGAATCAGTCTGACTTGTGTCTGGAATGTCCTTTTATCAAAACCAATTCGCTGTTTTTGTCTAAGCAGGAATTAATGCCTGATTAAAAATTCATGCAAGTTTTGAGTTATTGCCATCTCAAAATTGATTTTGAAGATAACGATTGTACTTTGTCGTGAATGAAGTAAGGCAAAAATGCTAGCAAGATACATGCATTACAGTGTTACCTCCATAACGGCCACCTCCGAACAACAGCCACCTCCCTGAACATTACAGTCATATAAGTAGCAACCCAAATTGACGATTTAATCCATTTTCACCCTCTAAGCAACAGCCACCTCCTTACATCAGCCATTTTCAAGGCTGGCTCCATGTCTACTATTCCTTCAACTATCACGTAGTGTCACAATTTACTGTTGTCAGCATTGTTTGTCCAAAACAACACCATATTCCATACGAATAACGTAAGGCACACGATTTTATATAAATAAATTATGTCCATTCTAAATCTATGGTACAAAATAATAAAAAAAAACATACAGATAGATAAAAAATAATTACATATTTAAAAAAAAGAAATCTAAACTCTGGTATCAGCAATGTAGTGATTGGCTTTCATCAAGTACAAACATGTTTAAATCTGAGGGGAAGATTTTTTACCACGTGTGGCGAAGTTACCGATTCCTGCTCGTCGGACGGTATGTCAGTACTGGTTAGAATACAGCCCCGGAAAATAGGTTAGGTGAACCGGCCGCTGATATATAATCGAAATCTCGTTAGAAAACTGCGTCAAACCGAGATTTGAACCCGTTTCACCGGGTAATAAGTCCAGCGTACTATACACGTGGTCTGTTCATAAAGTGACGGTGTTTTAACAGAGATGGTAGGAAGGTAAAATTAGTAAGAACAAATAGGTGTGATCTTCTAAGAGGAACTTACGTATTATTACTCATTATCCTTCGGGCAACTTTTTGTCAAACACCCATTTTATCACCTGCACATGTAACATTTCGCAATTTTGATACTAATCCGTAGTACTGAAGTGCAACCTCTCCAAGGCAACACCCTTTTCGAGAAGTAAAAATATGTTATTGTCGAGAGGTTGTTACTTTAGAGAGGTTAGATTTATAAATAAATCGTACAGTGGGAAAAACAATGCTGCTGCTGTAGGAATGTTGTTGCTCAAGGGAGGGCCGCTCTGCAGAGATTGCGCCGTATACGTTAAACGTTGGCATTGTATTTTTAGATGACTGGTGCAAGAAAAGAAAGCAACAAGCCCCGGGGATATAATTATATGCAGTATCGTTACATAATTCATTCAACGCCAAGGATTCTCTCAACAGAAGCTTGGTAAATTGAAACAAACCGCCCGAACTTGAATTAAACACATTATATATGCATTAGTGCCCACAATTTACACACATATTGGTAAAAGTAATTCTTATCTGTACAGTGAGAATATAAGTTCATTTTCTTGTCAAATTAACGAAACCCAATTAAAAGTTTTTACACACATGTAGGGCACACAGCCCGATAATTTAATTAAGCTAGACTTTAACACTGTGTTATAAAACTAAAATATAAACATTCATGTTGTTAGATCGATCTTTCCACCTACTGTAAAAAATAGATGAAAGTAATTTTGATTAGTCGGTGCAGGCGTAAAAGCCCGGTGTCACAAACTCCTCCGTTGATGTATTCAAAGTTTTGTCTATTTATTTATCTGTTTCTTAACGACCCTTTCGACAGCTATGGTCATTTCAGGGCCACCACAGTGAGAGGGGAGATAAGATATTGGAGAATCAGGCATTTGTATGGATCCCTATTCTTATTTTGAATATTTTTCCTGGTTCTTTATCGAGCCCTGTGTAAAGTACCAATTCACTCATCGCCCCTTTTCCTGTTATTTTCTAAACACAGGGACACTGAAAAAGAGTCCCTGAGAAATAAGAAAGATTGAGCCGAGAATCAAACTCACGATCCTCCGTTCAGTAGTCCAGAGCGTTACCACTCGACTAGCGGTCATCCCCCTGTCGTATATCTAAAGTAAAATTACACGTCTACTTTAGATTAAGAACATTTTAGACATACCAAAAATGTCCGCGTAAAAGTGGTGTTAGTTAGCGGTTTGACATTTTTTATCAGCTACTTACATGGCACAAACAATAAATCCAAGATATTAAATTCGCTTCAGGGTCAGATCTCAATACGTATATCTTTATTTCTGTCAAACTTTCTTTTAAGAAATGAAGACAATTTTGTTATATTTAAGAAGCATATCTTTCCATATTGTTAATTTCAATCAATTGAACAGTTCAATATATACATTTGTATATCTTCTGCTGTCACCGTTCTGTGGTGATTTTGTTAGATTTCATTTTTGGAAACTGAACAAGAGCTTAACTTTCCATAGCCGGCACTCGCTCGGCGTGCAAAATTTTTGATGCGGACGAAAGTACTACGTTTTTCAACATCCAAACGATACTTCAGCTTCCCATAGCCGTCACTCGTTCGGCGCGCATGAATTTTGATGCGGACCTAAGTACTACATTTTCTACATCCGCCATGCAATTGCTAAATAGTTCCTGTTTTATATTGCCGTGCAAGTCTATGTAAGTTCATATTCTATGAGTACTTTCAGTGCTTTGATTTAAGACATACCATCTGTACATACAATATATTGACATCGTTATAAAGCTAGTTAACTTAATTATTGGGAGATAATACTTTTTATGACTTTAGCTTGGAGTTATAGTCCGCTTGGGAATGCGAAAGACTCATAATAAAAAAATCATGTCACTCTCGTGTTAAAACATTTTGCGATCTGTGAGTTTCTTCTTCGTTTTTATTTTAATCTTTTAAAGTCGCCAGATTTTCTTGTTTGGATATTTAAAAATTTTATCAACTGAGTTTGTTTTAGCTACAGTGAAACCTGTGAACAAAGGCCACCCTTGGGAAAGACAAAATATGTCCTTTATTGACAGGTAGCCTTTATTTAGAGGTCATTTTGTACTACATTATCAATGATGTTTGTAAAAAATGTCCTTTATTCACAGGGTGGCCTTTATTCGGTTGAGGTCACTAGCACAGGTTTGACTGTATTCGTCACCAGTATTTTATCATGTCATAGGGAAGTTCCCCAAACCAGCGGTCCTTTAATAATCCTCGTATACAATGATTATCTTCTTCCATATTCAGAAAGACCTGTGACCAAAGACCATCCTTTAGGCAAGACATACTGTAGCCTTTATTGACAAGTTCCCTCTATTCGGAGGTTCTAAATGATCAATGGCGGTTTTTAAAAGACCTTCATTCACAGAGTGACTTTTATTCGGAGGTGGCCGCTAACACAGGTTTGACTGTAAATCCGAATGAGTTATGAACTCAGGAAACGTTTATTTCGGATGCAATACAGTGCAACCTCCTTATAACAGCCACCAATGAGAAGGACAAAAATGGCTGTTGTAAGGAGGTGGCTGATGCTGAGAGGGTGAAAATAGAGTAAAATGTCAATTTTGGAAGCTAGGATACTAGCTGTAATAGGGTGGTGGCTGTTGTTTGGAGGTCATAGAGGTTACACAAAATTTCAGAGCCATTTTTACTTAATGAAGAACATCCGGTGATCTCGAACCCGTGACTGATGGGTAAACGGGTTCTAATGACACCATTAACTTGGCAGACTTCTGGTCGAGTCGTGTTAAATTCAAACAAGCAGGTCCAAAGGAACCGGGCGCTAATAATTACGCATGTTTCGTCAGAAAAAAAACAAAATTATACCCCCTCCCCCTAATCTAAAATTGCTTCCTAGCTATGGGATTGTCAAGTACTTATGTTAACCAAAAAAAACGAGGTAATGCCAGCAAAAATGTTTGTCTACAGTTTATTTAGCGGAAATCGTTTTTCTACTTTTAGCAACAGTGATCTTGACCTCAAAACTATTATCCCAAAGTACAATCCCAATCAAGGTCTACGTAAGAACTTGCTATATACCAAGTTTGGTCATGATAGGTCGGAAATGAATTATTTGACACCACCGCCCGCCTGTCTGTCCGCCGAGAATTTGCCCAAATTTAATCACCAGGCTATTCAACCCCTTGAAAATCCTACTAATAATATTAAAAGCTAGGTAGACTGCTGGTTTTACAAATTAACTTTCTACAATTAAGCACTATCCTTACTAATTATTTACGAACATCATGTTTTCCTTACGATGGTTTTACTGGCAAAATATCTATTCTATAACTAGTGATATTTCTGTTTAGCTTTCAAATCATATGTTTAGTGATATCAATCGAATGTTATATAATTGTCAGAGCTGACACCTTCAATAATTGGATTTGTATTTAACTTCACAAATGAGACAGCAAAGACACCTCTAATAATTCTATAGCTTAATTCAGACAAATGGTTAGAGAATTCTGCACCACAGACCTACTCTTTCAATTTCGACTAAAATTATTTGAATGAAAGAATTCGTGCACGAAAAGGGAATCTAACACGCTATTGCAGAGAAATCGAACAATTATTCAAAATCAATCTTCAGGCTTTAAAGTAGCAACAAAGGCGTAAAATTCTTTCAAAACTGGAAATTAAGATAAAAATATTTTTTTAATTAATCTAGGTTAGCATTAAATGCAAATATTCTCCAATATTGTTTTCAAAATATGTCTTTTAAAAATGTTTTTTGATGAATATCTACAAGTATGTATAACTCGTTCACGTCAAAGATATAATTATATCAAAATTTATATTTTCTTGAAATATCAGGTACGGGATTTATGGATGGCACATAACAGTTATAATATTAATACATGTAAAACATTTTATGATAAAAAATTATCATTTAAATCAAACATTTTATCATAGAAAAATGTAAAATATTAATCATACATTTTGCGATAAAAATTTATTATATTATAAATCTTACATTTTTATGATAAAACAGTTTAAATATTAATCATACATTTATGATAAAACAGTTTGAGAGTTAGGACCAGTACGCCAGAAATCGTTAAGAAAATGGAAAAAAAATAACTGTACGGACCAGGGGCACATCTAGATACAGCTCAACCTTGCCATAGCGGCCCCTCTCTTGAGCCAAACCCTCCCTTTACAACAACATGATTTTTCGCACAGCACAATTTAACTGAATTAAAAATAAACTCTAAACAACAACATACTTTGTGACTCCGAGGGGAGTTGCTTTATAGAGGTTGCACTGTACTTACGAATCGTGCAAACAGTACACATTTAAGGCAGCCGACAAAAAATCCCAACAACAACAACCAATCGAATAAAACAGTTATTATTTGCAACAGGCAGAGAGGTGGCATTGTTAAGTTTAAAAACTGCTATATTACCAACGATATGTCTATGAAATGGGCCCCGGACAGTTTCATAACAGTAACGCTAATATCGTCTCTAACCTTTTGATACAATTCCATACGGAATGCCTCGTTTATTGTCCTAGCTTTGAAAAAAATGATTACCATCTGTAATAGGTTTTATCAACACACCACATGTGTCCTTAACCATTCTACGTTGAAAACCCTTTGTTTAAGATGCCGTTGTTACAAATTAAAGCATTAGGGTGAAGTATGATGAATACTTCTGCGAGAAATTTGAAGAAACACCGTGTGTTCGTTCAGAAACTTAATTTATAATTTAATGTAGAATCTAGAAATGTATTTTCAAGATGTTTTGCCTCCAAAATGTTGCCGCATGGTGAAAATAATGTAACTAAAGAAATATTTTGGACGTACAGTTAGCGGTCGTCTTCAAATAAAAGCCACCCTATGCATACAATTCATTTTTTAAAAATCGTCATTTATTATAAAGAACAAAACAGCCTCCGAATAAAGGCCACCTGTAAATAAAGGCCTCATTTTGTATTTCCCCAAGGTGGCCTTTGTCAGCAGAGTTGACTGTACATGTGTTACAAATTTGGATCGTACGCTTTGGTCACTATTGCATTAGCTGACATTTAAACGAATCTGTATAGTAATCAAGGATTACAGCGACACCTTGATCGCCAATCGTAACTACTCGGGCATTTCCGTAACTGAGACGTAATACGCCTCGTGCATAAGTGTAGGGTTACAAATTTTGGTTATCCGGTTTCCGGGCACTACTTTTTCAACACTAGGTACTCGATCGTTTTCTAGAATCATTCTCGAAATAACAGACTTCCAAACGTGTGTATCGCTCGCGATTGATAAAATGGGCATCAAGTTCCCATTGAAAGAGAAACAGGATTTGCCATCGTTGGATTCCCATGGTCAGCCATGATGGAAGGTAGCCCGTGAACAACAACAACGAAATGGCGGTCTAAATGACCCCGTCTGTTTGTGCAAACGTAAGACTTGATGTTGAGCAAGTGAGGCAAAAATAGCACTGGATCATCGGAAGTTATCATTTTGGAAGAATCTTTATGTGTTAAAACTTATAAGATCTATTGACACCACTGACATATTACCTGATTAAAAATGAATAATTAAAAGAGTCCCGGGGTTGATGTATCTCCCTAATGATTCATCGTCACACAATATGCACCCTATCTTTACGCATCAGACTTTCAGAATGCCGCAAGGAATATTCGACATTCGCTAATTATGTCCGCCAAATGATATATTTACCATAATGTACGTATATGCAAACGCGAACGAAACTGTACGTAGCTTTTAAGTACGCTTGTCTGATATCTACAATTAAAATTACGTGATAATGAGTACCGTATTTTAGCTTATTTGGTTGCCTACAAAATGCTTTAACTTTTTTGAAAGAATCATTTTCAGAATTACAGACTTTCAATCGTGTTTTTCGTTCGCGATTGATAAAAAGGCATCAAGAAGTTCCCATTGAACGCGAAACAAGTTATTTCCAAGGTTCAGCCATGATGGAAAGTAGTCCGCGAACAACAATGCAACGTTGTGTCCGAGGCGTTTTCTTTTGACAAACGCCGAGGAGTTCCGACTGGTACATATAAAAGGTTTATGATGGATACAACTAAAAATGCCCAAAATGAAGCGTGCACAATTTCTCGGCTTGACGGTTTTCTGAAGAAAATAGACAAAAGTCATTAAATTGTGTCGGTATTGCATAACCCCGAAAATGTATTGTGTGCTCTTTCAACTAGTGTTTAATTAATATGGTGGTTTTCTTTTTTTTCTTTTTTTTTGTTATAATTAAATCACTATTTCCTGCGGTGTTTTGCTAAAAAACAAAACTCAAAACCCGTATCTCACAAAATTAATACTAAAATTTAAAGAGTTATTTATTATTGATATCTAAATACCCATATGAATCTAGGAAGCAAAATAACCAAAAAAAATTTTAATATCTTTGCGATAATGTGCATTTCAGAGATGGACCTACGGAACTATGTCCTAATCACGTGCTGAAAGCAATTTGTCTGCGGATTATGTTTATATTTCAGACAGAACTCAAGTCAGCATTGTATTATTACCAGATACATTGTGCTAATCCGTTTTACAAGCTTAGACGTAACAAAATAGCAGTATCATTTGCCGGAGATGCTTTGTTGCATTTTGTTTGTTTGAGTTAAATTTACGCCCCTTTTCAACAGTCAAATTCATACGAGGCAGACAGTTCACCTAATCATACGGTTCCTGGGAAGAACCAGTACTAGTCTTCCATCTTTCCACTTTCTCACATAGAGACATGGTCGGTAGCGGGGCTCGAACGCACCACCCTCTATCAGTATGAGGTAACAGTGATATGAAGTCGGCGACCTTGACCAATCAAATACTTTGTACGGAGACGGGTGCCTTGTTGAAGCCGAGTACTAGCTAGTACTAGCCATATCAACGTGTATAAAGCTATATGCTACATAACCTTATTTCAAAAAGTGTCAAATCACATTGTTTTCATAACCTTATAGTGTTTCAACAAACATTGTTACAAGTTAACAGAATACCATGTTCCCGAACATTTAATTCCCCTGCATAACGAATTAAGTATCGTTTGCTGATTTTGAATATACCCTGCTCGCTTTCACAAAAAAATATAAGCAACAGTGTCTTTTACCTTGGAAAAGAGGAAAATTATGTCTGATTAAACAATGGAAATATTTGATTTTGTTGATTTTTAATTTCAGAGTTTTCTCCCTTCTATTCCATTACAATTTACAGGTCGCTTCTAATATTCATTATTTAATTTTATTTTAGGTACATGGGTATGATTCTTATTACATACAAACTAATAGATATATCTTTATACACTTTTAAACGACATCATTATATTACATGTATTTACTATTTCATGTATTTTAAACAAGAAGTATTTTATCAAATAATAAAAAAACGTACTTCTACTTATTCGTCATCACGGACCGAAGTCGCAAACATTTTATCCAAAAAACACAGCGAATAAAAACAGCTACATGTATTTGATCATAAATAAATTAATTTCAATTTTCCTCATGAAATTAATATTTAATATGAAACCGACAACGTAATTATGGTGAAATTAGTGAAATGAGATTAAGCTGATAAATTCTACAAAAAAAACGTATTCATTTCAATTTCATGTTATTACGCTCGATCTGATGAACTTTATTCACATTAATTTGTAATATCATAGATTTGTCAATAATGAACAAAGTTAAGAGTTAAAAAAAACGGCACGTAGCGACCGGCTCAATATTACGACAACCTGGTTTTAACGGCCACGAATGTTTGGACTGTTTTGTTTTCAAATTCTCTGCCATATTTTAACTTTAGAATTACATCATCTCAATATTTATTCCACCTCTTTTTTGACCACATATTTCAAAACTGTTTATCAAATTTTCTGCCATATTTCAGCTTAAGAATTAGACCATCTAAATATTTATTCCACTTCGTTTTTTCGACCTCATATTTTCGGACTATTTTGTTCTCTTAAATTTTTTGCCATATTTTAACTGGATAATTATACCATCTCACTATTAATTCCACCTCGCTATTTTGATCACATATGTTCAGACAGGTTTTCAGTATTATACGCTGTATTAGTCGTCCACCATCAAGTTCTTACGTCACGTCACTCACAAAGATGGTCTTAAAAGCGAGTAATTTTCAGTACATATTTGTGAAGTACAGTCAAGCTTGTGTTTGCAGTCACCTCTGAATAAAAGCCACCCTGTGAATAAAGGCCATTCTGTTTCTAAGCCGTCCTTGGTTATTAAAAACAAAATGACCTCCGAATTAAGGCCATCTATCAGCAAAGGACGTGTTTTATCATTTCAAGGGGTAGCCTTTGTTTACAGGTTTGACTGTATATATTTTTTGTCAGTGTCTTTTATTTGAAGAAGGTGTTATTCTAAATATGTATAAATATATAAATATGTATTCTATGAGTAAGTTAATATCTTATTAAAATGACACGTGTATAATATAATATAATACACAAATGTAGAATTGTAAATAACACACCCGGCCCAATGGACCTATAAGTCACCTATACGAAGGTGCGCCGATAGTGTGTTGCTATGGTAACTGAAACGTTTGGAATGTGCAATTTCTTTAAATGTAAATCTTTGGCAAAATCATAATGTACATGAATTTATCTAGTAAATGAAAGTTAGCACTGCCTGATAATATATTTTCAATGAGAACGAAACAAGAGCCAAACTACACGAAGTTTCACGTGATTTTTTAAAAATATTATGAGCCTTTAATAAAACGATATGTACGTATTCTATCAATGCCAGTCCATTTTTAATGCCTCATGATTCATTAAACGGGGTTGAAAATATTATTTCACAAACTGTTACACTATAAAGTAAGATCTCAAAACGTTTATATAAGAATTGCTTCTATGTTAGATGTTCACCGCACGCTTACCTAGTGATGGGCTCTTATTCATAACTGAGTGCAATAATGAATGTGAGAAGTATTTTTAAAGGCCCATTAGCTTATTGAAGTCAGTAATACAGAACAATAGATAAAATGATATTAAAAAATATAAAGCAATATATTTCATTTGCTTTCGAACAATATTTACATATTGTTGCTCTCAAACTCCATTTACATAATGCCTTTCTTTAGCCACATCTCGTAAAAATGTTGTCAGTTGCTTTTTAATATCATTGAAAAAAATACTGTGCTACATTTCTATATATGTACTTCGTGATTAAACAAGAAAATTTCGGATTTTTTTTATTGCAAGTAGAAGTCAGTTTCACTGATAAGACATCTTTCTAGGTAAAATAAGACCTACTTTAATTTCAACATCAAAAAAGCTAAAGAGGCTTTACGTTTTTGTGCTGTACTTGAACGACAGTTTGTGTAAATATAAAATAGAAAAATTCGATTTAAAAATTTGATTAATGTAATATAATCAAAGACTATTAGTTACCTTTCATAAGTTAAATCACAAACACATGTTCATTCACATCCAAAACTTCTCCAAAATTGTTTCCGGATTCCAAATCTTCTTCATTTCAGAATCTGAATCTTTCAGATTTAATGTCCAATTTAACAACACTTAATTTCACGTCAGTTGTTCATAAATAGAACACGTAATCATAGAGTTACTGTTTATCCCATAGCAACATGAGTTTTAAACTAAACTCACTGTTCGTGGAACTACCTACAACCATATTGATTACGGAGCATGAGAGAATTATGTTAGCGGACGTGGGACGAATGGATTATGTCTTCCAAGATCGCCGTATAGCAAACTATAAAATTATACTCGCACTATTGATAATACTCTGTTCCATAATCATAGTCATAGAACGAGTTTTGAAATTGATATATCTTTTACACGTTATCAAATTAACGGTCATGAATTAATGATAACTCAAACTTGTCTCCAACGGCGCATTCAATCGTAACTACTCGGGAATTTCCGGACATTCCCGTTACTTAGATCACGTCTCGTGCGTAAGTGTTTCCGAATACTTGGCGCTTATTTTCAAGAATCATTCTTAGAATGGCAGACTTTCAAACGTGTTTATCGTTTATCGCGGTTGATAAAATGGCGGCATCAAGTTCCCATTGAAAGAGAAACAGCCTGTTTCCATCGTTGGATTCCCAGAGTCAGCCGTGATGGCAAGTAGCCCGTCAACAATAACAACAACATGGCGGCTTGCCTATTATGTCATTTTCTTCAGACAAACACCTTGGAGTTCTGATTGCTATACATTATGTAAAGATGCCAGAACTAAACTGTTTCCCGTTCCATGTTACAGTGCACCCAAAGGCTTTATACAGACAGGGTCAATGGGAACCAGCTTATTAATGCTAGAACTTGTTACTGAATCTTGGAGATAGTAACTTCAGTGGATTATGATTCCAGCCGATTCACCTTGATCTGAATTTTGAGATTCTGTCTATTTCAGATGGAGGCTTTCAATGGCCGTCACTCGCTCGGCGCTCATGAATTTTGATGCAGGCCAAACGGTATTGCATTTTCCTACCTCCGCCATGCAATTGTTAAACTAGTTCCAGTTCCATGTTGTACTGCAAGTCTATGTAAGTTCAGTTTCTATGAGTACTTTCAGTACTTTGATCAATATAATGGTACTAATAAGGGAAATTCATATTGGCCGAGTTATTTGTCCAATGTTCGCTGTATTGGCCTGACCCTGTTACCTGAATTGCTTCACATTTTTGAATATTTAATGAAAACAATGGCAGCCGTTATTTTTTTCCTGTGACTTTACTAATATAGAGTTCCTTCCCCTTACACTGTGTTATCTATGTAATTGTAGAGCACGTCCGGGAACCAGACTTACCTTTACTCGTATTGTGGCAAGTTTCAACAACCAGTGAAAAGCCTGCATTTCCCGTATTGCCGATCTTTGTCCGTATTGCCGATATTTGTCCGTATTGCCGATATTTGTCCGTATTGCCGATATTTGTCCGTATTGCCGATCTTTGTCCGTATTAGCCGTTTTTTTACTCGCATCGAAGCCAACTCTCCTAATCCCCAACACTAGTATTTGTTAGTTAATTAATAAACGATTTTATATTAACTAATCTATATTCTCTGTTGTCTGAGTTCAATGAAAACTTTATCTTCTCTGATACGTTGTGGAACATTCTTGTTTTAAGGTGACTAATCAAGACCTTTATTTTTTACTAGTATTTCGTAGATGGTGACGAAGTCGTGGATATCTACCCAAAACTGAATGAAGACTTTGACGCTTTTCGCCTTCACAACACACACACTCTTGATTATTGTACTCCCCATAATTTTATTAGAACAAGTGGAGTTTTACAATATTTGTTGTTGTTGTTGCTGTTGTCGTCGTCGTCGTCCTCGTCGTCCTCGTCGTCACTGCTGCTGCTGCAGCTGCTGCTGCTGTTGTTGCTGCTGCTGTTGTTGTTGTTGTTGTTGTTGTTGTTTTAAATGAAAGAGAATTCAGCTTTCCATAGTCGTCACCGTCTCTCTGCGCGTATGAATTATGATGTGGACCAAAGTACTACGTTCTTCTACCTCCACCATGACATTTTTAAACTGTTTCCCGTTCCATGTTGCAGTGGTAGTCTATTGTCAATATGTATTGCATTTTTTTTGGCTTTTGAAAGTGTGCGGAAAGATAAAATTTGTGAAGTTGAATTATTTCCGAGTGAATGCCCAATCTGACTAAAGTATTCGATCTTCCTTACGGCAAGCGTAGCGGGTTTGAGGATATGATTTTAATCAGATTGAGTAAATGCCCGTTGTAGTCCTTTGTAAGATAGTGCTCGTTTGAAGCAAAACACATCTAGATCAGGGGCGATAATAGTATGCCGGTTACTGTCGACGCTATCCGAACGATCTTTTAGATGATCAACGTTGTCCATTACTGATTGAATTTTATAGCTCTAAGACACTTTAATTTTATTGGTTTTCGGAGGCCTTCAAAATGGCCGACTTCTGGTCTATAAGCATCGAAAATACTAGTAGCAGTTGCGTGAAATACCTCTATTCAATAGTGAATTGAAGTATTTGATTTCGTAAGGGGAAAAACAAAAGATAAAAAAACACACAAGATAATGGGCTTTTAAGTAATCTGTACCATTTATCTAATAAACGTTATTGTAAAGTTCGCAGATATTAGGAAACGCCATATGGTTAACTTTCTTTTTTACTGTATCGCAACTTTAAAGTGAATAAAACCCGGAACCGCGTACACACCGGGACTAATGAAATAGCTAAATGCCATTTATGGTCCGTATCTTTTCAGAGTTCATATTAGGGCGATGATTAATATATCGCCTGGTAGCTCCATTCATTATGGCCCCTTGGTACCCAGCGCAAGATACAATATCACTAACAGTGAAGATGAAATATTACGCGCGGGAATTGACCGCAAATATTATTTCGCGGGAGAATTTATATTGGACATCTAATTTTCGCGACGTATGCTGGCGGAAACGACCACTATGCACGTAGTTCTGTCTATTGTGACTGGACATCAAAACGCACGTTTGGCATGCAAAGGGCTTGATTACTTTTCCATTACAGGGCTTTCGTATAATTGCTTAAAAATTAATCATCGCCAAGAATGAACGAGCCAGAATATCTCTTCGATGCCTGATTTTTTAATTTGACAACAATGTTGATTTTACTTCGTATGTGGAAGGGTAAGTTAGTGCTGGTTAGCTTGATGCAGTCCAGGAAAACTGGTAAAAGGAAACGGAGATGTATAAAGGAAATCACGTTGAAAACGACATTTAACCCATTGAAATAAAACTGCTTTGAAGTAATGTATATCACGACCCCTCATATAATAGCGACAATCCCTTGGATGTTTATACGAAAATCTGTGGGTTTGAAATTATACAGGAATTGAAACACTATGATTTTGCGTGATGACGTTTTTTGTCATGGCAGTGCATACATATGCCCACATCTCAAGTTACAGTCGGCCTATTGGACTAGAATATATTATCATAGAGTTATCTTTAAATAAACAGAAAAAGTGTCAAATTTCAGAATTTTGAATTTGAACAATATTAATATCATATTTTTTTTCCATTTTCTATTTATACATGTTGTTATACCCCTGCAAACGAAGTTTAAGAGAGGTGAATATGAAAAAACATTTATGAAAAAACAACCTTCACTCAAATGATTATAATATTGTTCAAATTAAAATTCTGAAATTCGATATTTTTTCTGTTTGTATAGCAAATTTAAAGATAATTCTATATAGATATGAAAATAATATCATCCTAAGACAAAGAATTTAAGAAATATTGAAGAAATTATTTTCAGATTACGGAGAATTTTGCACAAAATTGCCATACCACTACGTTCAAATTATCTCCCTTATTAAAAACCACAAAATGTGATTCTGACTTTATTTTCCTGTTTTTCTGTCTCAAATCATTAATTTAACATCCTTACTAATATCCCTATCTAAAAGTCAAACATTTATTTAGCTGATTATAATCACAAAAACGATATTTTGTAAAGATGTGTCTTAGGACCGTGGGAAAATTTATTTTGGATTCAAAAGTCAGTTCGAGTTGCTTCCCTTAGATATTAAGGTAATGAGGACAAAAAAGGAATGTTTGTCCACGAACCCTACACACTAATTAATGGTAATTGATGTCTAATTGTGGTTTAATTTAATTTTCTAAGAATATTATTTAAGTATAAGTATATATAAGACTGTAAAATGATTCATTTTAGTGAGAAACTGCGTCTATTGAATATTCCGAACACGTAAATGCCTATAAAGTATCAAATTTGCATATTTCTTATATATAAGCATGACAACCTATTGTTTGTGTCTATCAAGTCTACAATAAAAAATATGTTTTTATAAATTATGTATGTGACTACTAGTATCAGGTGTGTAGCTTGCCCTGCACTAATGTGTAGGCATCTTTCTAAGGGGCATCTTTTCAACGGCGGCAGATTGCCGGAGACGCATTCTGCAGCATTTTACGTTGTGTTATAGCCTAAATATTTTTATACGAAGTTCTTGCAGTTCTGCTTGTACGTTGTTTAAGCTATGGGTACTGTGATGGTTCATTCTTCAAGCCCCTGAGCATTATTTTTTATTGCGTTTTTCGCATTGGTTTTTTGTTTGTTTGAAAAAGTGTAGGCATGTGCTTAAAGTGCCTATAGGAAGCTACGCCAGTGAGCGTGATTGAAATAATGATGCCAATACAAAACATGTCTCCACTGTATTTCATTGTCACTCATTTTGTAATAAGAACATTGTGATATGTGAACAATAACTTAAATGTAGAATGTCAGACATGTTTTGTGTTAAATAATGAATAGGATATGTTTTTATTTAAACGTATAGACACTCTGGTTTTCCCCTAGAGCGAACGAGGCAAGATTTTATGTTGGGACTGAATGATTAATGGTGCGGTAACTTCAAAGACGTTTAATATACTGTTTTCTGTCCGGGGGGCTCGACTTACTTAAAAATAATTTTATATCTGGGATCATTGCAAATCAAACAATTATTATTTTGAAGTCAGTTCTGTACAAAATATACATTCATAATAAAAGTCAACGTAACTATATAAACTATGGCGTATCAAACGTTCCAATATTTGCTAATTTTTTATATTCAATATTTTCGTATTTATGTGCAGTAATGTTTCATTTACAAATGTATATTCAAAATTGGCTAATATTGTCGTAAGATACGTTGATAAAACGGGCCCCAGCTGGTTCTTCCCAGGGACGATGATTAGATGATTAACTGTCCGCCTCACATCTTTCTATAAACATTCTCAGAAGGGTTTAGATGTTTTGTTCAGTATTTAAATGACATACACTTAATTTATATAATATCTTCCAAGTCATGTAATAAAAGTATGAATAAATGGCACCATGAAGTATATCGGAATTGCAGAATTGTATTTAGTAAGCCAGTAATATGTCTTAGCAGAAATTATTGTGCTATATAATTTCTCATAAATCATCATTTACCCAGATCTGTCAGTAATGACAGTTTATCTAGTCAATACGGCACGAGATTATGACACATCAGTATGTATTGAGTAAGCGGTCATATAGTGTGCTTCGTTGGACAAATGACAATTATCAAACTTAAAAAATAAGCCTAAACGTACATACAGCCCAACCTCTGTAGAGCAACATCCCGCGGGAGTCGCAAATAGTGGCTGTTGTTGCTCTACAGAGGTTAGTAAATATCAGCTAAGGGAAATTTGGAAGGTGTTGTTATAGAGAGGTTGTTGCTCTACAGAGGGCCGTTCTAGAGAGGTTTTACTGTACATAAGTACGCAAGTGTTCAAAGTCATCATTTATGGTGATATAACTTCGTCAGATTCTTATATATTTCTCATAAAAAGACTTTAGCGGAATCCTTTTTTTTCAAATAAAAAAATAAGATGTCCCCATCCGAACTTCCGAGTCAAGCACTAAGTTAAGAAAATAACAGCAAGAGGGGCGTGGGGCGTATCGGTACTTCACATCGGACACGATAAAGAACCACGAAAAACTATCAAAAATAAGAGTGAGGATATATAAATGACCGGTTTTCTTTTTTCTTCTCTCCCCTTCTCTGTGTCGGCCCTGAATTCACAACAGCTGTCGAATGGGCAGTTAAACAACAGATAAAAATGATAAAAAACAAGTAAAATCGCGATTCTGTGTTTTTTCCCCGTAAATTTACTTCAAACAAGTTCCTTTTTGTCCTTTGATTAAATGAAGCAATGATGAATTCAGAATAGTCATCAACTAGTTGGCTCTGGAATGAGAAATAAAATGATTAGTATCATTCTATATCAGGTATGATTCCCGCGGGATAGATTACCGCAATAAGAGGTGACACCTTCAGGCTTTTCTGTGCAATATGTGCGAAGTCACTGGAGTCAGAATTCAATTACAAAATTCCGCGAAACGTTGCCGCACTACTGAGCGTCTGTCTCTATTAATTGTCATCATGACTTGCCGAATCAATAGATAAAGATAAAAGACAATTTTAGGAGTATCCGGACCAGACAATCAAAGTACTAAAAGTACTTACGGAAACTTTTGAAATTACTTTTAACATTGTAGCATGGACCGGGAACCAGCATGCCGGAGATAGAAAACGTAGTACTTCGATCCGCATAAAAATCCATGCGTGCCGAGCGAGTGCCGGCTATGGAAAGTTCAGTTTTCAATCAAAGTATAGAAAGATTTGCACAATAACTTGGACCGGGAACCAGTTTAACATTTCAATGGCGGATATAGAAAACGTAGTACTTCGACCCGCATAAAAATCCATGCGTGCCGAGCGAGTGCCGGCTATGGAAAGTTATAGACTATCGTTCAGCTTCCCAATCTGACGATTGCTGTCCGTTCTGTACGTTGAGTAGTCTCAACATTGTGTAGAGATCTGTCTTTCGTGCGTTTTATAATATAGATGTAAGTGACACGTGATCATGTTTCATTAGTTCTATTCAAACCTTTCATTGACATGTCCAGTTGCTTGTTGGACTGTTTGAGTTTTACGCCCCTTTTCAACAGTCAGAGTCATATGAGGTGGATAGTTCACCTAAGCATCGTTCCTGGGAAGAACCAGTACTAGACTCCCATCCTCCGTAAGCAACTGCCTACTTTCTCATAAAGAGACATGGTCATTAGCTGGGCTCGAACTCCTGATCCTCTATCAATGAGAGGTTACAGTGATTTGAAGTGAGCGACCTTAACAACTACTTTACCAATTACTATGAAACACCTCCACTGACGTATATCGTGCATTTTCAATTCACTATTCATGAAACTAAGTTCGTTACGTTCACTAAGCAAAGTGGAATACATAATTGTTATTCATTTAGTGCAAAACGCAATTAGTCGTGTGGAAATATCAATTCGTCATGAGCAAAAATCACATGGTTACTTTCATACATTACGAATTGAAAATGCACGATCTAAAATTGGAACTATTTTCGCAGTCGGATGGTTCCAGGCAGTTCTTCGGCTTGTTGTGATAATTTCCTTACCGAATGTTGAAAACCATTTTTCCAATATAATAATTGTCCGTCCGATCAACATAACACAAACATTAAAAACTGATCCTAGGATGTGTGGTCTTTCCATTGAGATGGTCTTAATATTGAATGGTAGCTTAAATATGACATACAGTTAAACCTGTGGATAAAGGCCATAAAGGAATAACAAAGGGTGGCCTTTATTCACAGGGTGGCCTTTATTCGGGGTATTTCATCTTGAATAATCAACGACGATATTTTAAAGAATGGCCTTTATTCACAGGGTGGCCTTTATTCGGGGTATTTCATCTTGAATAATCAACGACGATATTTTAATTAATTTCCTTTATTCACAGGGTGGCCTTTATTCGGGGTATTTCATCTTGAATAATCAACGACGATATTTTAAAGAATTGCCTTTATTCACAGGGAGACCTTTATTCGGGGTATTTCATCTTGAATAATCAACGACGATATTTTAAAGAATGGCCTTTATTCACAGGGTGGCCTTTATTCGTTGTATTTCATCTTGAATAATCAACGACGATATTTTAAAGAATGGCCTTTCACAGGGTGGCCTTTATTCGGGGTATTTCATCTTGAATAATCAAAGACGATATTTTAAAGAATGGCCTTTATTCACAGGGTGGCCTTTATTCGGGGTATTTCATCTTGAATAATCAACGACGATATCTTAAAGAATAGCCTTTATTCATATGGTGGCCTTTATTCGGGGTATTTCATCTTGAATAATCAACGACGATATCTTAAAGAATGGCCTTTATTCACAGGGTGGCCTTTATTCGGGGTATTTCATCTTGAATAATCAACGACGATATCTTAAAGAATGGCCTTTATTCACAGGGTGGCCTTTATTCGGAGGTGGCCGCTAACACAAGTGTGACTGTATGCATTATATTTGTATAACACATCACATAATATAATGCCACGGACTTCACTAAAATAGTCTATATTCAGCCAATAACTTAAAGGTGTATTTATCACGTGATACAAATAGTGACGTTTACATACAGATGCCTGATTTAATCATCCCAGAAGTAAATAGTTTATTTTGACAGATGATAATTCGCCTGTACTGTGCACAAGTAATATCATTCATTATTTTCCCATTTCAGCTCGACAATATTCGCTGAATTTTGACAAAATGTACACTAGGGAGTTTTTGAATAATAGCAAATAATTTCTCGGAGAAAAACAAGTAAAATTTCTGGCGGACTCAAAATCAATGACGATGTATTTCAATACATTCCTGGATTCGTATTCCGTCTCCTGGGTGAAATTGCCGTTTAGTTCATCATATTTTGTTTTCAACCAAACTTACATGATATTTGGTATTTTTGTAACCATATCTCATTCGGTTTGGAAATTGCCCCTAAAATCGGATTAGTTCGACTAATGGGTAGATTTCTAAATGGACATAATGGATCATTTGTTTCACATTATGAATATTAGACAAACATATGGATAATCGGTAAAACAGCAGCATACTCTACTGCTGTAAGGATATCAAGAACTCAGGGCCGGGATAGAGAACTAATTATCTTCTCAAATAACATAATCGGAGACCGACTGTTAAAACAATTATGTCTGTTTGTTTTTTGCAGTCTATTGAACAATTTACGATCGTTGTTCGCTAAGATCTATTAATGCATGTACTTGTGGCTTTCAGAGAAAAGCGCAATCGAAACTCCTCGGCGTTTATCTAACGAAAGTGCGTATTTCTCAGTTACGGAAATACCCGAGTAGTTACGATTGAGAAAAACCCACAAAATCCAGACTCCCTGAAAACCGGAATTCCCAGCAATAATGAACCATAATCTCATCAAACGAGCTTTCTGATATTAACAGTTTCATTACAACTGGGAAACAATTTGACATTTAACCTTTGACATATAGTGACCTGAAAATGCACAGGTCCTGTAGAGATTATAATGAGGAACCAACATATGAAGTTTGATGACTGTAGGTGGAAGTGTTTTGATTTTAAAGTCAAGGTTAAAGTTTGGTACAAACAGACAGACAGACAAACAGACAGCCCCAAAACAAAAATGGATGAGGTCTAAGGATACAAACCCAAGTCATAGTGATATAAATATCACAGTCGCTCGTATTGATTTTTTGAACGGAAATTTTAACTCTAAGTTTGCAACGGACCTCGTAGTTGATATAGTATGCTTAAGGTATATATAGTTAAGTGTGTGTACAACACTCTAGGATAAGTTTAAAAATTAAATATAGTTACAAATTATGAAACGTCCAAAGCTACAAAAACGTACAGTCGGGTGACATTTTAACGCAAATAAATGAAAAAGAAATATATTTTAATTTCATTATTTGTTTTAAATTTGTTTTTTCGTGCATTGCAGAATTGATACACATAAAGTAAATTGTCTCTCTATGTCATTATTCTTAAAATAGAAAGGTGTTTTCCAAAGATATTTTTTTACAATCTTGAAATAGATTGATATTTTTAGAACAGAATTGAATATAAGTATTGATTATCTAATATCTTGCAGGTTTATAGCTATATGTTTGGAATGTCCGCATTTTCTTATTCAAATAATTAACTATTTGTAATTTTTCCAATCTGATTAAAATCATATCCTTAAACCCGCTACGCTATGAGGATCTGAAGACGACCTATAGAAGGTCACCTCAGGTGACCTTTTCCACTAGCCAATCAGCGCCTTACTTTCATAATTCTGAAAGTGATCTGATTCTATTTTTAACCGCAGTAAAAAACAATATTTGACTTGTAGTTATCACGAACACCTATTCTTACGCAACTAAATGAAATGATAGCGCCCATGTGACATGCGTGTTTATTAAACTTTCTATACTACCAAGGCCGAATCGATCAGGATTACTAAAAAAATCAAAAAGTGGTTGCAGACAAATATGTTATACGTAATTTAATGTTGACTAACGTTTAAATAACATCGTCAGGTAGAAAGTTCATTCGGCCAAAGTACCGATGAAACGAGTTATACGATTGGCTGAATTATAAATAGATATAAATAGTGATCATGGAAATTCCGACTTTTGAAAATAGAAACTGGTATAGGCCGTCATCAGATCTTGCCGTAAGGAAGATCGAATACTTTAGTCAGATTGTAATTTTTCCCTATTTCATTAACACCATTCGATATATCTCTGATACCATCCATAATATAGTCAAACCTTTTTTGGAGGCCACTCTGTGTTAGAGGTCACCTCTGAATAATGGCCATCCTGAGTTAGAGGTCACCTCTGAATAATGGCCACCCTGTGTTAGATGTCATGCCATCATCACTGAGGACAGGTAGTTGTATTTAGTTAATACAACTACCTGTTAATACAACTACCTGCTGAGGATAACATTTGGAAATAAGTTTGTCTCTTTTTTGTGTTACCTCGGTTGACATGTCATGGACCTTATTTCATGTGTGAAATTTTCATATTTGCTACCATGTTTTATATCCATATATATATGTATATTTACCAAAATAAATCAAATCAAATAATTTAAAGTTTTAAGCTTTTCGAAGACAATATAAATCAACATGAAAGTTTACCTTGGAGATTTCAGGGTCACAGGGCTATAAAACCATAGATTAATCTCCGAGCTCAATTTTAATATGTTTTTTTTATTGTTTCTAGATTAATTGTGATAAAATAACGATGAAATTAATAATACAGTATTCTTACAGCATTGTTGATTTGAATATTTAACAAGACATTTAATTTCTACATCATTTCAACTAAAAAATTATAAATTCTGAGTGTGTTCGGATGTGGAATGGCGCAATCAATGTACGCTTAAATGGCTGGCACACAATGTATCAACATTCTTGAAATCAAAGATTTTAGATATAAAAATTTAAGACCTGGAATCAATAAACAACAAGCAACATCTACTGACAGACATATTTTAATACATGTTGTATTTACAAAAATAAAAGTACATAATAATACAATCACATGATACTTACAATATAAAATATGTACACATATTGTATAGAAAATATAAATTGTCACAGAGATAATTCGACGACCATGCTAATGGCACTTTTCAACAATTTTATCATGGGGTGAAATATTGCCACTAAAAACGCAAGCATGATTTTGACTGCAGAATAAAATTATGTCAAATATATATACAATATCATAGAATCTTAAACAAATACAAACATTTCATTCTTTTAACGTAATTCATCTTGGCATATACAAAAATCATCAAATTTCAATGAAATCTTGCATGGGCAGTTCTAACATAAGATCAGGCCATCCTGAAAAAATTGTTGGCTTACAGTTTTGCTACCAATTTTAAAAATTCCTCGACCCAAAAATTGTTTCAGTATTTTTCATCATTTTTTGAAACTGAATGATAGTTCATATTTCTAAGGCCATCACTCACTATGCACGCATAAATTTTGATGTGGACCAATGTACTATGTTCATCTACATCTGCCATGCCATTTTTAAACTAGTTCCAGTTCCATGTTGCTGTGCAAATCTATGTAAGTTCAGTTTCCATGAGTACTTTCAGTACTTTGATTTTGTTCTTTAGTCTTGCCTTTTATTTTTAGTAAAAGCAAATGTTACCTAAAAAAAGCAAAACTACAAACGGACAGATGAAAGTTTAGGTTGTATAAATGAAAACCAACATTTTTTACAAGAACAACCTTATACATTGTATTTTATAGTAGCTATACTTTAGTTTTCCCTTAACATACTTCTTCAACTATTCTTAAAGTATGCACCAATTTGTTACTGAAAAACTCGTGTTTTCATGAATTCCATTCTATGTTGTATACCAACACATGCTAAGTCCTGACATACAAGTAGTCATTTTCTTGATACTGCGATAATGAATTATTTGTTGTTCACTAAAAATCCTAGCACTGTTACACATACATACCATTGTCTATGTACAAGAAATACTCACAAACAAACTTCAAATTATGAATACATTATGTCTGGTAATAAGGCCTAAAAAATTATTTGTTTCTGGTTATCCGACCTACCCTAGTTTTTTTCCGAGACCCTGGACTATTTATCAGGAACCAGGAATGACTAAGTATGTAACCAGAAACAACTATTTTTTAGGCCTTTAGTTTCACTACATTGTCCTTAGTTTTGTAGATTTCATCATAAACTAGACAGTACAATTGTACAACATGTATATTACAATTCAGATTTTCAAGATGTTCAGTCCAACGTCAGACCAGCTGACCTAATAGTTAGATTGTTGATACTGGTTATATCCTGAGCCCATAGGGGGCGGCCCCTGACTGGGGACCTGTCTCTGTAATTGTGCTAGCAGGGCGGCAGTGTGTTGTTGATTAGGCTGTTGTGGCTGCATCTGTTGTTGTTGTTGTTGTTGTTGCTGCTGCTGTTGTTGTTGCTGTTTTTGTTGCATTTGAAGTTGTAACTGCTGTTGTCGCATCTGCTGCATACGTTGTTGCTGCTGTGGTGTTGGCATACGTTGCATGAAAGCTCCGCCCGGTGGGGTCCCAGACGGACCCATTTGATTATAGTTAGCCATACCACTCATTGTACTAGGAGGGTTCATGCCACCTGACTGCATTGGAATCCTGCAACAAATCAATGAAATATATAAATATAGCATGCATACAAATACAACCCTATTATACATTATACAGACTACTAAGAAAAAATGTTTGCGAAACACGAATGCCCCCTTGTGACCTTGACCTACTGACCTCAAATCAATAGGGGTAATCTACAGGTGATGACCAATATCCCAACTAAATCTGAAGAGCTTAGACCAAATCGTTCTCTAGTTATTGGTCGGACAATATGGATGGACCGACCGCCGGACCGACCGACATCTTTGAAAGGGGGCACAATTAAAAATACTGATGCCATAAAATGATACCTATTAAAGTTTGTGAAGTAATGCTCAGTTAATGACACTGTGTAGTATAGCAGAAGCATCTAAGAGAGTGTCTATTATTTTTTCACCTATTAAGCTTTAGGTCAGAGATAGATCGATTTACCGCCTAAGAAAGCAGCATAATATAGCAAATATCGGTCTTTTAACATAAAATGGCTGTCGGTTCAATAAATTTGAAAAGGTCAGTAGTAGAACAAACAAGAGGGCCAAGATGGCCCTATATCGCTCACATGACAATCACTGTTCACTCATTAAAACATTGTTTTGAACCGGTGACCTAGTTTTTGACCCCAGACCACCTATGTTCAAATTTGTCTTACATATCATTAAGACAAACAGTCTGACTAGGTTTGGTGAAGATACAATCAAAATTTGACATCTACAGTGTTAATAAGGTTTTCCTAAGATTTGACCTTGTGACCTGGTTTTTGACCCTAGGTGACCCATATTTGTACTTGTCCTTAATATCATTAAGACTGACAAGGTTTGGCCAAGATCCAATCAAAACCATGACATTAAGAGCTTTTACAAGATTTTTACCTAAGATTTGACCTTGTGACCCAGTTTTTGACCCCGGCTGACCCATCTTCATCCTTGACCCACATATCATTGAGGCAAACATTTTGACAAGGTTTGGTGAAGATCCAATTAAAACTGTGACATCTACAGTGTTAACAAAGTTTTCCTAAGATTTGACCTGGTGACCTAGTTATTGACCCCAGATGACCCATATTTATACTTGACCATTATATCATTAAAACAAACTATTTGACAAAGTTTGGTGAAGATCCAATAATAACTGTGAAATCTACAGTGTTAACATGGTTTTTCATAAGATTTGACCTAGCGACCTAGTTTTTGACCCAAGATGACCCATGTTCGAACTCGTCCAAGATATTATGAAGACAAACATTCTGACAAGGTTTCATGATCATCCAATCAAAACAGTGACTTCTAGAGTGTTCACAAGGTTTTCCAGCAATTTGCCCTAGTGACCTAATTCTACTACAGAAATTACCCATTATCAAACTTGACCTACATATTATTAAAATAAACATTCTGACAAAGTTTCATGAAGATGCAGTCAGAACAGTGATTTCTAAAGTGTTCACAAAGTTTTCCCTTATTTGGCCCTGGTGACCTAGTTTTTGACCCCAAATGGCCCAATATCGAACTCGTCCGAGATTTTGTTGATATTAACGTTCTGACCCAGTTTTGCTAAAATTGAGCCAAAAATATGGCCCCTAGTGTGGTCACAACATAAAGTTTGACGACGCACACCGCACGACGCCGGACGGAGAGTGATCCTAATAGCTCACTTTGTCACTTTGTGACATGTGAGCTAAAAATGAAACATTTTTAATCACTCATATCTGATATCAGTTAGTGTTATATGATATTGAGAAATCATCTACAAAACATCATAATTATTATGTCTCACTACATTATCAAAACAATGGTATAAAATGGTATTGCCTAATGATGTAAACATAAGTATAGCAAGAAACACATGCCTGCTTTTTTTTCTAAATACAATATGTGTGACATAGAGATACAATTCACCCCTAAATATATTTGCACTTTGAATCCTGCCAAAAACTTTAGGGGCTGCGCAAAACTAAGGGTTGGTTGGGTAACCAGCAATACAAGTATCCTCGACTCACAAACAAGACACCTTACCATAACATAGACATAAAATTGATAACATCTAAAACGAGATGGGTGACCTTGACCTTTGACCTACTGTGAATGACCTTGACCTTTGACCCACTGACCTCAAAATGAGGAACGAACATACTAAGTTTGCTGTTGTATAAAAAAGGATTACCTTGATGTACTTGAGTACGGAACTTGTGCTGGCTGACTTTGTTGTGACATATAACTGGCCTGTTGTGGCATCGATGACATCATGGAAGGATTCTGAGAGCTTGGATATGATTGGTTAAAAGTCTGCGGCATCATTTGATCAATTGGTTGTTGAGATTGGATGTTGTTATAGTTCGACTGATAGGAAGGATTCATAGGTGCTGAAATAAGTCATAAGATAAAATATTATAATTCTTGTCACTCTGGTACAATCAAACTTGTAAACAAAGGCCGCTTTTGGGAACGACAAAAGTGTGGCCTTTATTGATAGGATGCCTTTATTTGGAGGTCATATTGTTCTAAATAATCAACGACTTTTTTTAAAAGAATGGCCATTTTTTCACGGGACGGCCTTTATTCAGAGGTGGCCATTAACACAAGTTTTACTATATAAATGATCAAAGTGAAGTTAACTAATTCAGTAAAGTTCAGGGTTCTCAATAAGTTTGTGGCCAACAGGCCCAAAAGCTAGACTAACAGGAAAAAAGAAGAAACATTCGTGACATTTTCTAATAGAGTGTCTTACCTTGGGACAATGGCATCATTGCAGAACTTGGATTTCCTGCAGGAACATTGTTACCATAGAGACCAGGGTTGTCTGGTATTCTATTCTGCGGATGAAACTGTTGTTGCAGACGCTGACGAACCAGTTGTTGCTGTTGTTGTTTCTGAAGCAGCTGAATGTTGGGCATTGCTTGTTGTTGCATGTAGCCGCTGGATCCGGGTTGCCGGGCTCGAATAAATGACTGTATCGCCATCTTTGAATTCGATACGGGATGAGTTTGAGATGAGTAACCACGGCGACCCGTTGCTGTGAAATTAAATCAATTCATTAAAGTAAACATTTATACGGCTACCCAATCATCATGCATACTGGTAAAACATAGCAAAATAAATTGTAAAGGACAAAATATATTGAACTTATTCATTCAACTTATTTATTTTCTACTTATCTATAACAATGCATTGTATTAAAAGCAACATTTAACACCTTAAAATAGCATTTACTGTAAAACCCCTGAAAAACAGAATCCCTTAGAATGGGAATTCCCAGAAAAGTCAGCTTATCCACGAAATTAAATCCCCACGAATTTAAATGCAGAGATAAGGCATTTCTTATCAAAATCCACAAATTAATGTCCCCACGAAATAGCCATTTTAGTAAAAACCAATGAAAATTGAGTCCAACGAAAATAAATGAAAATACAGTAATCACAGAAATAACCACTTATTTTTATGACATACTGTGTTAAGGAAAGAAATGAGAACTTACTAGGCTGCATGGCAGGTTGCGGCATGTATGACGGCTGTTGTGACTGAGAGTACCAGTTGGATGGCGGAGGTTGTTGGGGATAGATGGGGTCAGAATATCCACTGTTGTACTGTCTGGGCATGGACGGCTGTAAGAAATCAGAAATGTATAGCTAGACGCATATTGCCTGCATTGTACATTGTATTGCCATGGATCTTTTAAAGAAATGATGGCTTTTTTATAACTTTAACCAATTCCCCAAACAAGCATACCTGTAAGGTATGCAAATATGTAGAGATTTGGGCAGGTAGGTATACCTGTCCTGTAGGTAAATTCTTAGAAATTTGTATACATTTCTTATAGGCAGGGAAAAGATTAAGAACAGTATAAACAATCAACACTGTTTCTGAGGTTAGACATTTACAATTATAACAATCATAATTTGTATAAAATCTCTCATTTGTTTGTTCAAATCACTGATAGAGGGTTGTGGGTTCGAGCCCAGCTACTGACCATGTCTCTTTTTGTGAGAAAGTAGGCAGTTGTTTAATACAGAAGATGGGAGTCTAGTACTGGCTCTTCCCAGGAATGATGGTTTGATGAATTGTCCACCTCATATGACTCTGACTGTTGAAAAGGGGCGTAAAACTCAATCAATCAAACAAGCAAACAAACAAATAAGTTAACCCACCGGAGTATACGATGATGAGTTTGTTACACGAGACTGTCGACGTTTTCTACTTGCTTTACTTGACGACTTAGACTCACTGGATGATGTGGCCTTCACTGGTTCCCGGCTTTGTTTCTCTTCCTGTTGCTGTAATACAGAAAGTTATAGAAGTACGGGAAACAGCAAAACCTATTCTACTAGGCACATTTTTGAAATAAAATTTCTTCATAATGTAATAGTGAGTATCTCAAATGTCAAAATGTTTGGAATCTGTAGCTCTACACATTTCACGTTCTTAAATGTTCGTGAAAAAGATTTTCTGATAGATGTAATATTTACACGTCGAGAAAAATGGCGAAACATAAAACATACCTACTGTATCTGATGATAAAGAACACAATGCCATTCGTATGGTCAGAGCGTAAAAAGGCCATTCACTCAAAACAAAAACATATCAAACATAAAAACATATGAAATGGAATTCAATTTTATTTTACAATGCCACTTGCAGGACCTACGAGAAACAACAGTCTTTTGCTGAAGATTTAGTAAGATGCAGGATTGTGGAGCAAAGAAAATTACGATAGAATTTTCATAAATGACGAGCATAAATCATAGAATGGAACTATTCCTACACTCACCACTTTCTCTGGCGGAGGCTCAAGTTCTTCGGGAGGTAATGCGGGGGGATCTAAATAGTAACTCACAGGTTTCTGTAGACAATGTGTATGGTACAATAACAACCTGAAATATAAATAAATGAGGGTTGATCAATGGTCGAGTGGTAACACACTGCTGGACTACAAAACAAAATGTTGTTGGTTCGATTCTCGGCTCCCCCTTCTAAATTTCTCAAGGACACATTTTCAGTGTCCAAAGTCCAACAACCGAGCCCAGAACTGTGTCAAGAAAAATCACAGGAAGAAGGGAGAGGTGTGTATCGGTGCTTTAACCACAAGCACAATAAAGAATCAGGAAATCCTATTCGAAAAGAATAGGGATATAAATTCCTAGTCCTCCTGTATCTTATCTCTCCTCTCTCTGGGGCAGCTCTGAAATGACATAGCTGTCGAATGGGTTGGTAAACAACATATAAATAGATGAATGAAATATAAAATGTAAACTCTACACCACATGCCGCTATTACACGCAGCTTATTAAGAAAATCAGGAATTTTAAAACATTTTTTGACTGATATTGATAATTTCATATCTTCAAAAGCATTTTTGCAATGAACAAGACGCTGCGTTCAATACAATATATACCCCAGGTCCGATGTTTGACAAAACAATAAAATCAACTTAACCTAAGACAAATGGATGGACAAGGCAATCACTCTTTGCCAACATATCATTAGATGCCAGGGGCATTTGGCCCTTCATTTGTTATGCTAAGTTTGAAGTCCTTTTATGATTATGTAACAGAGCTTATATTACAACAGAACTGTGTTACAGTGATATATAGTATGACCCCTATTTCCTGTCGACGGATTATCTGGAACTCCTGATCCCTTTTTTTCAAAGCTTGAAGATTCAAACACAATCATCTAGATGAACCATACTAATGATCATCAAAAACCACAGATTTTTCAAAGCTTACATTTCCGATCCGTAAATTTACTTTGTTTGAGTTTTATGCTCCTTTTCAACAGTCAGAGTCATGTGAGGCTGACAGTTCATCTAACCATCATTCCTGGGATAAACCAGAACTAGACTCAAAAGTCCAATCCTCTGTAAGCAGCTGCTTCCTTTCTCACATAAAGAGACATGGTTGGTAGCTTGGCTCGAACCCATGACCCTATATCAGTGAGTGGTTACAGTGATTTGAAGTCAGCGACATTAACCACTCATCCATGGAGGCGGGTTCACAAATTTGGTATAACTGAGATTCTACTGCGTCTTACCTATGCTGTTCCTCGTATTTCAATGGTTTCTTTTCCACTTTAACAGCACCAAAAAATGTCCAGGACAATGGAGGAGGATTCTTGGAACCTTCAATGACGTCCCACGGACTTACCATCTCTATTTTGCCCACTTGTAATCCCTGAAACGAATCAACCAACTTTAGCCTTGTTCTTAGTTACAGTGGATTAAACAAATTTCAGTTATATAAGGTGGCTGGTTCACCTAGTCAGTTGTTCCTGGTCTGTACTCCAACCAGTACTAACTTACTATTCCACAAGGAGTCCCCAACTTCTCCACATACGGGGAAAAATCAAGAGTTATGTCAAAATTTCTTAGAAGGGTTTGACCTGCCGCGACATATCTAGTCTAGACAATACTGACAATATAACACATATAACTAAAATCACCTGATGCATACATAGTGTTTCCTCCAGGCCTTTTTAGGACGGCGCTGGGCCATACCTCAAAGACAAATCGCCATACTGCCTTTATAAATTGTATACAGGGCCAATTGTCATAAATATGCCCCTTTTGTTGGCCTGATGAGTCATTTAAGCAATATTCATTAATTAATTCAGACATAATCTTGCACTGATTGCTGTGATAGCAAATTATATCATTAACTAAAGGAATAATCTGGCAACTTGCCCTGCATGGTTCGAACTGCGCTCTGAAAGTGCCCCTTAAGCGTAAAAATGCCATGCCTCACTTAAACTCTGCAGGAAACACTGATACATTAAAACATATTTTATAAAACTGGCTTCAGGTTTCTAGACACAGAAGATACGGTTAACATTTCACAAATAAATTATATATTAAATATTTTTATATTTGTAAATGACCGCTTTGAAGCTTTACAAAGATTAAATTAACATAACTAGGCTAGAATAAAAAGCCTTACTTACAGTAACTAGACCAAAATGAAAGGTAGGTAAGAAGCAAATTTTCTTTTCTATTTTTTTCTAAACATACTATTCATCCGTAAATACAGACAAACCTGTGAACAACATTCATCTATACGGTCCATCATTTATCTATGCTGATCCAGTACCTTAGGCATAATATTAAATCATTTACCTGTTTCCTTCTAATGGAATCAAATCCTTGAATCTTGTTTCCCTTGGTATCGACTAGCGTGCCATGAGGTTCGACTGTGACGACTTCGAAGTAACGTTTTGACAAGGGAAGTAACTGGCGTATCTGGTCAGTAGCTTCAAAGATTTTGTCCCCTAATTCTTTCTGTAATGACAATATGAATAAACTATTACTAACATTAATAGCTTAGAAAAGATTTTCCATAAAATAAATGCTAAACATAGACAAGAGCGCTGCAAGCCAAGCAAATACTAGTCTGTTCACCGCCTCAGTGAGATCTATCCACCTATGAAGTTTCATGTTGCTACCTCTTATAGTTTCTAAGTTATGAGCTACATTAAAGTTTTCGCACAGACACAGAAACTGCAGTAATCACAACAGGTCGACATTTTCTTTGAAAAAAGTTAACAATTAAGAAAGTTTACCCTAAGTTTCTTCACGAGATTTCCGTGTACTTTTCTGGTATCATCTGTTTTCTCACTCGGATCAGGTACAAGCGTACCCAGCAACAAACAGTTCAACATGTCTAACACTGTAGTAAATAGTTCACTGAAATAAAACGTAAGTTTTTTAAAAATGTTTATCTGTTGGATTTCCCAATCTAAAAAACAGAATCAGGTCAATATTCATCAACCGGAATTACTAGTCGTAATATATGATAATATTATACAGTGTAACATCCTCTGAAATCCGGATGATTTTCTTGACCCCGAAATTTCTCCCTCTATTTCTTATGTAAACTTCCGTACATTTTGGCCAGTGCCACGTGTGTCCGGATTTCAGAAGTTACTCTGTATTCATCTTCCTTTATATGCCTGAATTACTTTTCTGTTGATCAAATAATGTATCAAAACTTGATATGAATCAGAATGTTATTATCAATGGTTTAAAAGATCAGCTACGCCAACAAGTCAATACGGCATTTGGCCAGTGAATATCACATCATATTCACAAGGGTGTCAAAAGAGCCTATTAAAAATCCTGAAAATCATATGCGACCGACCATTTCTGTCAAACAAGAGGCCTTCAACTAGATTGTTTCCATATGTAACTCAGTTTGTATTAATTAAAAGCTAATCTTTAAGAGCAGATTAAACTTTGCCATTTCTTGAGATATTTTCATCAAATAATTTTTATTTAGCTCAGAAATGACAGCTCTTTCAGAACAGATAATTCCGGATATATCCAGAATATTGTTACCCCTGTATTCAATGGCTCACTAGTCAATAACTGTATAATAATATAGACAACATACTAGTTAGAGTGAATATCAACGACTCCACTACTAATCAACTGTAGCAGTAATAAGGCCCAGTCTGTAGTTAGTCCGGTATTTCTCTGTATAGTATCAAACATCCCACCCACCAGTGATAACCTGAGTTGTAACGTCTCGTGTATGTTGTTACGTATCTTCGCTTCATCCGGATATTTCTCCTGTAATACAACAATGTGAAAAAAGTTATGATTTTTTTTTATTATTTTGCACACCTGTTACAACTTATTGTGTATTAATTAAAGATTCCCAACAGTATGAGTTTATTTTATATACCGCATCTCAATTACCAATATAAAATCGACTCTATCTAAGCGAGCAACAAATTTGAACTTGAGATTTGTCACAGAAGTGAAGTATACCCCCGCCGCTGCTTTGATACTAAGAATGTGATAGTACACTGTATGGCAAATTCCAAGGGGACATAACTCTGGAATGTGTGATCACTGGGCATGGAAATGTCTTGCACATCTGGCATATTTCAAATTTTATTGCAATCGCTTAAGGAATGTGGTAGTAGTTTGCTCCACAAACTTGTGAAGTAGTATGCGGACGGACATCCAAACACCCTACTGGCGACAGAATGACTGACTCCAAACTTCTTTTGCAGGGGTATAATAATTATATACATAGAAAACTTACCAGCATTTCTCTAAAGCTGTTGATGAACTTTTCTAATTGATTCAACAAAGAATTCAACAAACCCTCCCTCTGTTCATCCTGACCCTTCAAACACGTCAGTATCAGTGATAAAAAGGGCTGATGACTCAGTAACGATTTACTGAAACACAAACAAAACTGTAAGTAAGATTATATACATGAGGCGAATACAAAAATAAATACAATTATTACGATTCCATTAAAAAAATTGCAAACTAAAAATGTGTCCGGAGGACTTGAACACACCTGCTGAGCTCTAAGTCAAAAAGGGGCCATAACTCCTGTGAAAATAGTTTTAATTTAATTTTAACAGAAATTGAGCATGACCTGTATTTTATTATCATACACCTTCATATAAAATATGAAACCAATCCAATGCAATATTTCTTGAGTTATCGCTCGGACGGACAGATAAAAGGACGGACAGTGGTAAACACTTTATGCCCTTCGGTCATTTCAAAAGGCGGGGGACATAAAAACATAATGCTGTTTGGTTATTTTATTTTCAAATAGAGTTAAACTTGTGTTAGGTGTCACCTCTGAATAAAGGCAATTCTGTGAATAAAGACAGTTCTTTTGGAAACTGTCATTGATTACTGTGGAATCATTAATTATCGTTGGGGATCTAATTTCGTGGATTCAAATCCAAGAATTCAAATCCCCACGAATTTGAATGCCGTGATAAGGCATTTCTTTTCAAAAATCAAAATCCACAATTAATTTATGTCCCCACGAAATAGCCATTTTAGTAAAAACCATGAAAATTGAGCCCAACGAAAATAAATGAAAATACAGTATTTAAAAGAAAATGACCTCCAAATAAAGGCCACCTTTAAGTAATGCCCATATTTTGTCTTTCCCTTTGATCTTTGTTCACAGGTTTGAATGCATATTTCATTAAAAGGTTTTGAGACATACTTCATACGAAAATAAAAGTTCTTGGCAAGAAAAATAATGCCAGAGACCGAAAAAACAGTCTTGAGTCAGCAGAAAAAATTATTGGTCATGATATTTGAAAACAGTAACTTATTCATACCTAAGTACATCGCCTATAAAAAGTTGTTACATACCACATATATAACATTATTCAGACACCATATGGGAGTAATAAAATTCGTTCCGATGACATGAATTTTACAGAAAGATATTGATTAACAGAATATGTGGAAATATATTCCAAAACTCACAGACTTGTTCTCTCTGAGGAATTGGTTCAAAGGTTACAATAGAAAGAACCTGTCACTGTCTTTGTTACATGTATTATAAAACTTACAATTCAGATATTGTAGAATCATTAATTTTCGTTAGGGATTTTATTTCATGGATTTTAGGGGTCGGCTCTTCCACGAAATCAAATCCCCACGATTACAAATGCTGAAAGACCCGAAAATTGACAATATCTGAAATTGTGACAGTTAATGATCTGTATCATATTTTTCTTCACTTACTAGGTTATTTAGCCCATTGAAAATAAATGAAACCACAGTATTAGTTTCTTATAAAACAAATATCATTTAATAGCATTCCAAGGGCTCAGCGCAACACTGTACTAACTTGTTCTCATTTCAATATGAGTTACGACACTGTTGCATTGAACCCTTGAAATTTCAATGAATATGACTGTACAAAAGCACGACCTATCAGAGATTTACTTGAATTTAAAGCTGATTGGTTCAAATATATTGGTTAGAGGTTATGGGGGCCACCTAATACTTAAATTTTCTTCCTGTTATAGTTGAAAGACACTAATACGGAATGCTGGTATGGAATGATCTTGAAAGATTGGTGGAGCTAAAGACATCAACCAATCAGAGGAACCGTTATATATACATGTATTTAACATGTACATGTATCTTTTGGCCCATCAGGCATTTCAATCGGCAGAAATCCGCAGAAAAATCAGATCACTGCCTATGAAGCATGTAGAGAATTAAAACTAACCTTCTTTGATTCCTCTCTTTGTCTTGTTTACTTTTAGGGGCCAGGAAAGTGTTACTATTCTCTAAAACTTGACCAGCTTGACGTAGAACGCGACCTTGTACACCGCTCGGTAACTTAGAGAGTAACGGTGCTACCAACCACACGCTGTTATCTTTCTCTGTAGAATCATTCCTAGATGACAATATAAATAATTTTATTACACTATCAATACCTGGTACTGTATACACACAAACCTGTGCCAGGGCCACCTCCGAAAAAAAGCCGCATTTGAATAATAGCCATTCTTTAAAAGACCAAATGAAGGCCACTTATCAATAAAGGCCATATTTTGTCTTTACCAAGGGTGGCCTTCATTCACAGGTTTGACAGGATATGTCAGTCTACTAGTTATAGACCAGGCAGATGTTAGTCTGAGAACATCAATTGCAGTCTTCACAAGAGAACGTTTGCATTTCGAGGGCTCAACGCAACACTGTCGTAACTTGTTCTTATTTCCATATGAGTTACGACACTGTTGCGTTGAACCCTCGATTTTTACTGGACCAAATGAACTTTTAGTGGACCAAAATTGAACACAAAAATTACACTAATTTCATTGTATAGTGTACAACATACAAGATTTAAAATAACAAATTACCTACTCAAGGATCATAGATGATGAAAACATAACATGTTGTAAGTACAGTACAACCTCTACAGAGTGGCCCTCTCTTGAGCAACAACCTCCCTTCAACAACAGCATGATCCCCCCCCCCCTGCACAATTTAACAATTAATTAAACCGCTCTAGCTCAACAACCTCTGAACAACAACAACATATTTTTGCTTCTCCCAAACGGTGTTGCTTTAGAGAGGTTGCACTGTATGTTTTGAATTATCGGGTAGTTTTTTCTTGGTTTTAAGATTCTAAAGAAAATAAACCAGCCCCGATTTCAAGTATGTTTCTTCATTTTCAATGGATCTTTATGGTCTTAACTAATTCATAGACTACTTTCGATCAACAAAACTAAATTATCGAAGACTACTATACAAACTTTGGTGACTGTACAGGCATTGTCTCCAACACAGCTGCAGCTTGTGAATTGTTTGTAGTTCTACTATGGTGCTCAGTTTGTTGATGGAATAAATGTATCGTGCCTTGTGATATATCGTCTAATATATTATTTGTCTCCTGTAAATACAATGTAACATGTTATCATACATTAAATGACTTACCAACACAAAATTTCGGCATGACTTAGTGTTTGAGTTATTTTGTTTCATTTCTATTTACTTTTGTTTAACGCCTATTTTCAATGAATTTTCAGTTATATACATAAACTCCCCGCAAAGGTTACTTCCCTTGATCAGTACAGAAACCACTGTCACCACTTCTAGTGAAATTCGGCCATCAGAGAGTCAAGTTAAATGCCCTCCAAATAAACCTGTCAATAAAGGTCACAGTAAGTCTTTCCTTAGGATGGCCTTTGTTCACAGGTTTGACTGTATATGAAACAGTTGGTTACTTACGGCATTGCTTTTGGCTTGTTTAAACATAAGGTGTAACTCAAGAAGAGAAACTCTGAGCGTCCACGGATCTAAAGATTCCAGAATTCTATTAATTATCTCCCTTGAGTCCATCTCTTCGTCGTCGATCTTACTCGTCGAACTGGACGGGTAACATATCATACGAACTAACTGCTGTGTCTAAAAAGAAACAAGATATATATTTTTTAAACACAATGCCCCTGTGACCTTGACATTTGACTTACTGACCTGAAAATGCACAGGTCCTGTAGAGGTTATCATGTGGAAGTTTGATAATTGTAGCAAGAAGTGTTTTGTTTGTATAGGCATTGTTCAAGTTTGGTACAAACAATCAGAATGAAAGGTACATTTATATCAATATAATAAACAAGACATACACTTTCCAAACTTCTAGGAACATCAGAAATATTTATAATAATGAAAGAAAAATCAAAGAAAAGTAACCCTTAAAAAGAGAATAAACTTAAAGCTTAAAAATTATAGTTTGTTTCTGGTCATCTGACCTATCTAAATTTTTACCTGCAACCCTAGACTTCTTATTATCGGCCTGAAAGATTGTGCATCTGTTGCCTCTCTTTTTTACCTCTCTGCACAATTTCAAGAATAAGAAAGAAGAAATAAGAATTTTCCTATCTACCCTAGTTTAACTGAGCATGTAACGAGAAACAAACAATCTTTTAAGCCTTACCTGTTCAGAGCTCAGCATCGTATCCAATAACATCTCTGGGTTCAACAAGCCCTCAGGATCTCGGAGGAATTTTTCTTTCACCCATTCCTGACAACACATCTCACGTAAACAATGTTTGGAGTACTCGCTAAGTCCGGCATTCTCTATACCACCGCCAGATGGCCTGTAAAACAAACATGCGCAAAATGTGATTCCTTACCGAAAATCACTTCACATGAACTATTCAGTATGGAAAGTTCTAATTTGACACAATTTTACGGAAGAATAAGTTATTTAAAGCAATTCATGAAATCTAGAATATTTCTTGAACATTTCTTGCATACTTCATGAATAGTTCCAGGGCTCTCCTTTGACTCTTGAAATGGCTTTTTGACTCTTGAAATTTGAAAAATAAGGTTTTTGAAACTTGGGAATTTGAACCAAAGGGTCAAATTTACTATTACTTTAGTAGAAAATTATGTTGACTCTTTACATTTCTATCAGCTAAGGATCATTTTGACCCCCAACTTTTGAAGTCTATGGAGCGCCCTGAGTTCCTTAAGTATGAATAACCATTTGACAAGGGTGTAACCCCATCAATTAAAGTCACAACAGTTTGAGTACAAAGCATATAAGGAATCATCAATTTAATTCAACAAATCCGCTTGTCTAGACGAAAAAAAGGTTGTCCCGGTTAATTGGACAACCGCTTTTACAAAATGCATACCCAATCATGATGTCATAATAATAAAACATACCCCATCACGATGTCATAATAATAAAACATACCCCATCACGATGTCATAATAATAAAACATACCCCATCACGATGTCATAATAATAAAACATACCCAATGATGACGTCATAATAATAAAACATACCCAATCATGATGTCATAATAATAAAACATACCCCATCATGATGTCATAATAATAAAACATACCCAATGATGATGTCATAATAATAAAACATACCCCATCACGATGTCATAATAATAAAACATACCCCATCATGATGTCATAATAATAAAACATACCCCATCATGATGTCATAATAATAAAACATACCCCATCATGATGTCATCATCCAGACTACTCAACAATGTACTGATAATATCATCTCCGCCTTTATTGTCCTTCTTGTTCGCAGCTTTTGTCTTCACATCATCTTGGCAAGAGTCCGCTGCAAGCAATCAATGAGAAGAATCAAGAAATGAAGACATATGATAAAAAGACCACTTTGTACTTATCCATAAACAACTGACTTAAAGTTGTTAACCTGGCAACATTTTTACCTACAGGAGATTGAAGTTTGTTTATATGAGTTTTACGCCCCTTTTCAACAGTCAGAGTCACATGAGGCAGACAGTTCACCTAATCATCATTCCTGGGAAGAACCAGTACTAGACTTCCATCCTCTTTAAGCAACTGCCTACTTTATCCCATAAAGAGACAAGGTCAGTAGCTGGACTCAAATCTACGACCCTCTATCAGTGAGAGATTACAGTGATTTGAAGTCAGCGACCTTAACCACCTAAATGGTCCATTTTAATTTGAGAATAAAATTGAGTTTTGACCTTGGAGATCGAACTCTAGTTTTATACCCTTGGGGCCTGAAATTTACATCAACTTACCTAAGGCCAACATAGCTTTAAGAACAGCTAACACAGCTCCGACATCAATGTTGTTATGTACAGCAGCAAGTAGATGTTTATCTGATGAAGCTTTCACATGGGTCCCTCTCTTTGTGGTTCCCGGGTAGGGGTTGGAGTTAGTCAGTGATACTTTAAACAAGCGTAGCAGTAGATGACAAGTGAGACGGGCACCGGGCTCGGCATCCTGATCACCTGATCCAGCTGTTACATAATAAAAATAATAAATTATGATAAGAAAATATAAATACATTAAATACTTACTCAAAATCTTAAACAATCTGAAATAATGAATAAAACATGAAAAAATAATAATTCCATACAGAGTTATATCCCACAGAAATACTACCATTGAGAATGTCGAAAATGAGGTTTATAGAACTGGTTTATTTATAATTTATGTTTAATTTGAATACAATACCTTTGTTCTTCAGACCAACATGATTTCTATTCACACATTGTTTATAGAACAAAGTTGTTTAAGAGACAAGCGCATATACTTCACAATGCTAAGAATTCATCTATATTTTTTCAGTATTATTACATATCGATGGGCAGGGGCCTTTTTGTAGTACTCATTGATATTTAAGGTCTTCCCAGCCTAATGGTCAACAATTCAGATTGACAAAAGTTTATTATATCCTTCATCTACATCAGTTGGGTGAATTGTTTCTCAAATATAAATTAATTCTACCGTATAATTTGGAAGTAATATGTATTTTTGCATCTGAGCTAGCGTCGCGGCAAATGCCACAATAAATGACAAACATCACTTATACAAAAATCTCTGTAATTTCCTTAAAAATCACAATAAAATGTTGTATCTTATATCAATCAGTTTCTTATTTACTCTAGAACTTGATAATATTAATTTACATAACATGAATGAAGCTGCAGAAAGTAGAGAATCCTGACTTTTCCCCTACCCCCAGCTCGGAGAAAGGAAATTTTCATAGAAAATAATCAAGTATCAATAATTCAACAAGTTAAAGCTACATACTAGTATAAGGCACATGTGTAATTATGTTTCTGAAATTATCTACTATTATGGAGGGATGAAATGTAAAAAATTTGGAAAGGTTTACCGGCTATTTTTCTTTGAAATGAGATTCTTATCTTGTAAGGGTTAAATGTATAAAATAAAAATTTAAATGGCCGAAATAGCCTTTTGTCTTATATTTACTTTATGACATATTTTGACTGCAGAAACAAGACAATAATAAGAAACATTGACATTAATCAATATCTATACATGTAAGTAACAAGAAAAACATTTTAAAAGTAGGAATTATTATACTATATAGAGAAAAACAAGAACCACAACTCTGTCAAAATAATCAAAAAGTCAAAATTATCATATCATACTGCAATTCTAAGTACAAGTTTAAATTAGCTTCCCTATTATCTAAGTTGGACCTGCATTATTTTGCAGCATGCACATCTTAAGGGGTAAGTAACAGCTGTATTAAGTTTCATTCAAATTGAGTCAATGATTAAGGAGGAGTTGCGCTTACAACAACGGACGGACAAGGTTATATATACATAAACTTTGTTGTGGGAGATAAATGAATGTATGTTTATATTGTCTTATGATAATCCACACATTATTAATCAGTTCTTGCCAAAGAATTCCACAAGTTTAGGAATGACAGTATCCAAAACTCTCTTTGCAAATGTGAGACAAGGTTGTCCTTCACTGTTTTTGGCTATGAAAATGTTTATTAGTCCATCTTCTCCATCTTGACTGAATATGGTAAGTCCTGATCCAGCAATATTTTCAGCTGTGTTATATTTATGAATTCCATATCAATGTGGGTTCTCCGTACAGAGTGACATGTTTGAAATTTCCACGTGGAATGACCTTTGGCAGCTATTGAACATTGACCTCAGTAGAATGTCCTATTTCTGAAATACAATATACTGATACAGAACAGTAATTACTATAACATAATTGAAACTTACATTTTTATGAACTGTTTTCAGGTTAACAATAAAAACTTGTTTCATTTATAACAATGCCTTGTTCAACTGTCTACATGCTGTTATTGATATATGGACTACACAGGCTGATGAATAGATTCATGTATTGAAAGTCCACAAGTACTGTCTTATATAATGAATGACAGACATATCAGATATGTTTTACCTGCTATGATGCTCCTTCCTATACCTCATTGGCTCCTTGCAAACTACCACACTTCTGGTCAACACTTAGTTGATGATAACTGTGATCTTTCTTCAACACAGTTTCTCATACATTCGTCAGCATACTTGACACATGGAGATAGGCCAGCTTCTGAATGTACCTGATGTAAAGTGACATGTGTTAATATGATACAAAAAGAAGAAAAAAATGCATGTGATACATACTGTGAATTCGGTAGTAATAATTTCACTTATGTCAGCTTTATCGTACAAAATTATACTACAAACCATTAAATGAATGCTGCAATTAAAATACAATAATTACATACTGTAAAATGTTTATTATAATGTAACTTACCATTTAACCTTTGTAGATCTATGTAAGAATCAGGAACAGCTGAACTAAGATAACAGTAACACATCCACCAATGTTGTCTATCATTGCTGGAAGAAAAATTCAAAGCATTCATAACTTAGTCACTACATATGTTCAACACAAGTACACATATAAGTTTAACATAGTATGACTGTCATGCTAATACATTTGTTTACAAGTAATTTTCCGAAAACAGTCTGTTTACCTTTGAAAGAGAAAGTGGGTGATTTTCCAGGAATTGTTGACTGTATTTACACTGCTATGTAGTCTGTCAGTAAAATTTAAAAGAAAGAAAGGATCATTTGAATTTCAAATACACTGTCAATCAGACTATTGTAATAGGTAGGAGGAAAATAATGTACCCAATGCGGGGCTCGAACCAGTGACCTGCTTGCATGTCAGATGCTCTACCAACTGAGCTGATGGGCTGGTGAATATCTCAACCAATTTATAATAAAAAAAAACACACCGATACAATATAGAGTTGTGACCATATGTTTTTATTTTGAAAGTAATCTATACACTTTATAACTGTTGTTATGCTTACCAGTTCCAAGCTTTTTTTAACTGCAAAACACGACATTCTTTTGGTTTCAGGTGATCAATGTGTTTTCCCATATGAAACACGGTTAACATATCCACAGTCTATATTACTACAACGTACATATAAATACCATCCATCTCTCCTGACAATCTATACACCGACAATGGTACTGGACCAAGCTTGACATGGACGTAAACTTGTAACGCACACACTGTCAAAGTCAACAATCCTTACACCGTTCTATCAACATGTTACCCAAGTTTATCCTTCATACACGTATCACAATCCTTTGTTTACACACTTGTGCATCACAATACAATTCAGATATAAAATTATGATCGAGCAGACCATACAGGTATTTCTTTATAGACGATATGTCCGATTTTTTTCACTTCCGAGAAACAACCGTGCTCGCCGCGACTGTCGTCCGCCATTTTGTGCGTTGGGGAATTCCTATGACGTCATTGGAAAATAAATATTTCAAGAAAAAAAAAGTTAACTTGCGTATTTTTTGTACGATTTAACCTGCATAAACCTACATTCTGTACTAGAAAGTATTATAGTCCATTCTGTACAAAAAATAACTTACAATGGATCATTACGGCCGTATACGGAAAACGTCCCGTCATATCACGGGAACGGGCGGCATGTGGCGATATATGCCGATAAATCCCGAGCTCCATTACACTGGGAAGACCTTAAATAAATTTTTGAGGAGATCTGATTCAAAGTTTGTTTACTATCAAACTCATGACTGGTTTCTGTCTTCATCTGTCCAAGGAAAAAATATAGGTGGTAACTTAACAATTTTGTTAAGCATATAAATAACAAATTTTTATGTTACTTACCAAATGGTAGTGGATTGACTAATGATGGTAAAGCCACATATCCAATAAAATCTTGTAAAGAGAAGCAATGTCTAGCTATCAATATTGATGTAAATACAGCCAGGTTATCATGAAATGATAGATCACTCACCTGAAAAGAATATATGCAAAATAATTACCCATCAATAAACACTGTACTAATTCACAAACTAGAGCTGTCACAGAGGTGACTAATACCCCCGCCGGCCGCTTTGACACTTATACTGCAATAGTACACTATACGGCTAAGTATAGGGGGACATAACTCTGCAATGAGTGAATCGCTGAGCATGAAAATTGTGTCTTGCACATCTACATTTCATGGTGATAACTTATTCCAAGTTTCGTTGCAATAGCTTAAAAAATGTGGTAGCAGTTTACTACACAAACTTTATGCGGAACGACCGACAGAGTGACGAGTGACTCCAATATACCCCCTCTCAAACTTCATTTGCGGGGGTATAATAAGGCAATATGTCAGTACAACAGCTACTTCTTGTTCAATCTACCAATCAAATTGGTCCATCCATGTAATTCAACCAATCAGATATGTCTGTCCATTTTAATCAACCAATCAAATACTTGCATCCATCTAAATCAATCAATCAAAAACTAACACCCATCCCATTCAACCAATCAAATACTTACATCTATCTCAGTCAGTACATCTATGTAACCACAATTGTGATTTGATGAACAGCACAATGCCTTTAACACACCTAGCCATTCAGCACTTAATGAATTACACTTTGCTGTCAACTCTGCACATAAAACACTAATTTCATTTAACCTGAAACAGATACAAGAAATATCACTTAAATCTAAAATTCTATAATATATTTAGAAAATATTACAAAAATATCACCTAAATGACATTAATATTTATATAAATTAACAAAAATGCCACTTTTATGTCAATAATACCTACATTTAGATTAATTACAAAAAAATATATCCCTTATATGTCAATGATATCTATATTTAGATTACTTAACGAAAATGCCACTTTTACGTAAAAAATCACTTTATTTAGAATAATTTACAAAAAGACATTACTTTTATGTCAATAATATCTATGTTTAGATTACTTTACAAAAAAATCAATTTTATGTAAATATCATCTATACCTATTTAAATTTTTAAAAATACATCACTTAAATATCAATAAAATCTGCATAAAGATTAATTTGCATAAAAAGTTCTCATTTAACTGTAGATAATGACATGATAAAGACGAGACATGATAAAGAGGAGAGGTGAATTATTTCACAAATACATACATTTAGACATTTGCAAGAAATGTTAGGTCTTTCAATAAATATTTAACATTCACAAACCTGTCTGATGTCATTAAGAATTTACAAATATTCAGCATTGTATTAACAACAAAACTGTATCTGTTGGATGCTTGTTTATTTAACTGATCAATCAACTTCTGTTCAATAGGAATTGTCCTGAAAATGTATATAAAAGGGTAGATATTAATACTATTTCATACACACTGTGGAATCATTCATTTCCATTGGGGTTTTAATTTCGTGGATTTCGAGGGTCGGCTCTCCACAAAATCAAATCCCTACAAATTTAAATGAATAGATAAGGCATTTTTTTAAAAAATCAAAATCCACAAATTTATGTCCCCATGAAATAGCTATTTTAGTAAAAACCACGAAAATTGAGCCCAACGAAAACAAATGAAAATACAGGACCAAAAATGTTATAGAAGGGGAGATTGAGCGGTATCAAGTTGGACTACTAAACAAAAGGTTGTGGATTCAATTCTAGGCTCCATCTTCCGAATTTCTCGGGGAACTTTTTCAGTGTCCCCATCTTAACTACTGAGCCAAGTACTTAGTCTGGAAAATCACAGGAAAAAAGGGCCGGTCATGTATCTTCAGTGCTTTACACTGGGCACAATGGGGAACCAGGAAAAAGTATTTAAGAAGAGTAGGGATATAAATGACTAGTTCTCCTGTGTCCCCTCTCTAGGAGGCTCTGAACTCAAGAACACTATTTTAAGGTGCCAGACATGATTGATATTGTGTGACCAGTGAGACATCAATTCATACAAATTAACGAAGGAACAAACAGATGGGACATATTTATTTATGAGACCTTCATTAAGAGGTTATTCACTTGATCTTCTATTGATATTTTTTAACCACACAAGTGATATTTATGAACCCCACAGTGCCTAATTTAACCCCTCAATGGTAGTTTAAACATATTTGAATCTCTTAATGCCAAGTTGTACACTGACCCTACCCCATAATAACTCCTGGGTATGTACAGAAGGACAGACAGACAAACAAAGTTTGGGATAAATATGAAAGTAGAATGAGTGTGAGTAAATGCACAATTTTAACCTAATGGTTATGAAAAAAAATGCAAAGTACAAAAGTAACCATCTTACTTGACATTAGCAAGAAAGTCGATCATAAAAGCTGGATCCCACATCAACATCGAAGGTGAAGGTTTGATATCGGCGTACAGAGTAACACGAATCTTGGAATACGCGTTATTAAACATCTCCTGGAACTTGTTCTGAAATTAAGGCATTTAATTAGAGAAACAGAGAATCATGTAAACAGATAATGAAAATTTAATAGAGGAACTCAAATCATATTCTGAAAAAATACTTAGAGAAACACATTATGAATAAATGAATTGGAGACATTTATATAAAAAATGTCGACTTACACCAAAAATAATAAGTAAGTAATAAATAAATATATAACATTTCTTATTTCATGCTTACAAATTCCAAAATTACACAGTTCAGAAAAAGCCTGTGGTGAATGATTTTTAAATGATTCATTCTACATATTTAATGAAAATAAACAAGAGTTTAAAGGGGCATACCCTACAACTGACAAACATTCTGTGATAGTGTAAAAATGTGCTAGATGTATATGTAAAACAATATATAATGGATAATTGCAGGAAGAACATGGGTCATAAAATGACTAGTATAAGTATTAGCCACAAAAAAACATAGCTATGAATAATAAATCACTTCCACCCAAAAACTTCCTTGACTAAATGTATGTGTCACAAATACATATTTGTTATGATTTTATTTTCAATTGGATGAATTTTTGGCTGAAACTTTCTTCGTCCGCTTTTTTCTTTACAAGCTTCTTATTTATCATCATTTTGCCTTAATTCTAAATGCACCAAGTTGTAGGGTATGCCCCTTTAATGTTTAGAAATAAATGCTTGTATTAGGGTCTGTAATCCTTAAGTCATACTTGCTTAGTTCAGATTATGGCCTTAATATCAAGGATTTACAAAAACTTACTCTCAGGTAACTACACGAAGTGTAAACATCATACAGGTAAGCAAGAATACATCTCTCAGCTGATGAACAGTCGGCTGGGTTACATACATGCTTTACAACACCAATCAACCTGGAATACATGACAATAAAATAAGTATATTATCTCAGCAGTTTTAACAGTCAACACTTTTTCTTGAAATAACAGGAAGTGTTTGCAAAACACAGATGCCCCTTAAACGCCAACTAGATAGTATGACCTTGACCTTTGACCTACTGACCTCAAAATCATTAGGAATCATCAACATGTGATAATCAACCTCACAACCAAATCTGAGGAGCTTAGGCCAAATGGTTCTCTATTATTGCCCAGACAAGGTTTGGTTACAGATGGACCATGAACCGACATGTGCAAAGCAGTGTACCTCTTTTCTTCGAAAGGGGGCATAATTATTATTAGTCTTTAAAACACATCGGTTACAGTCTCCAACAAGCAATCACTTACCCCTCTCTGCTGAGAGTACGAATTCCATATGGGCCAGAGATAATGCTAACATTAGGGAGTGGTCCAGATAGCTAACTGAAGGTAAGCGGTCATACCTGGTTGTACGCTGCATTTTCCTCTGCCATTAAAAGTAGGAAAGTTACCACATGATTTTGGTTGTTTGCGTGACTTAAATACGAAAACAACAAAAAGCTGTGTGTACTCAATAAATACATATGCCCTCTGTGGCAGCTTGACTTAACCTCGTGTGGACAGATGAACGGACAAGGCAATTCCTATATATTCCTACATCTATTGATGCCAGGGGCATAAAAATGTAAAGACTTTACTAAAATAAAAAAAAAATAGAATGATAAGCCATTGCAAAGCAGGGCTCTCCTTTGACTCTTCAAATGGCATTTTGACTCTTGAAATTTGAAAAATAAGGTTTTTGACTCTTGAGAATTGGAACCAAAGGGTCAAATTTACTATTACTTTGGTAGAGAATAATGTTGACTCTTGAAATTTCTATCAGGTAAGGGTCATTTTGACCCCCAACTTTTGAAGTTTATGGAGTGCCCTGGCAAAGAACTGGATAAGACTATGACAAACATACCCTTCAAATGCTTGAAATGTGAGATCCTCTGATACAAGTAGGAATGAATGATACTTTCTGAAGATAGCGACAATACACAAACATAATGATGTTGTATATAAACCAGACAAACTTGAATTAGCTGCTGATAGCTGAGCTTCTACGATACTCAGTTCCTTTAACAACTGAAATAATAAAGGCACGTGTGATAGAGTAACTGTTTTTTATCGCGGTGTAACAAGTATTCATGGCATTTATGTACTGTACTATTTATTCAAACACGTTATTCCAGAAAATTTGTAGACAGTTTTGTTAGATTGTTGATTTTTGCAAACAATAAGCAACCAACAAGTTATTATACAGTAATTCTGTATTTTTTGTAAAATACTTTGATGTTACTTTAACACCATCCTAATTATGTAAAGAATATCTTAAAGAGAAAGGGTAATAACAAATATTAAGAAAATAGCACAAGACTAGCATTCAGGAAAATCAGAAATTTTGATAAATCAACAGAAATCTGCATGAATGTTTGTTTTCATGAATACAGTACAAACTTTCTGATCACCCCTCTCCTGAGCAACAACCTCCCTTCAACAACAGCACGATTTTTTCCCACTGCATGAATTTACTATTAATTTAACCTCTCTATAGCAATTAACCTCTCAACAACAACATAATTTTGCTACTCCCAATGAATGTTGCTTTGGAGAGGGTGCACTGTATATCAAATTCATGTCACTCACCTGCACAGAGAACTCGAGCAAAGTGTTCACGTTCATTGAATGCTCCATCAAGTCAAACAGGAATGATATATTCTCCACCTGAGGTAGGTACGTCGACGTCATAGCAGTGAACGAATTAATCAATTCGTTAACCGCAAGTGTACACTGCCACGTCACAACATGCTGATCATAATACGAGAGTTTATGAAACTTCCCATATAGAACCTCGAGGTTACCTACAACAGACACTGATGTCCCTGGCTCATCTTTATCTTTCTTCTTCTTTGGCTTACCAAGGTCACCACTGCTCATATCTATACAATTCTTCCTACTAAACTGTTTAAGAATCTCTTTGCTGACTTTCTTCAGAATGTGACGAGCAGCATCGCGCGCCTTTCCGACACCAAACAGAACGACCAATCGTTGATTACTTTCGTGACTCGAGACCTCGTCTTGAGGTAGAGGAAAGTGGGTAGCATACTGCATATGTCGGGAAGGTCCTTTCATCTCTGGTATTTGTTGTGTTTCCACTTTACTTACACTAGGTACTGGTTGCTCCTTCTCAGACTTATTTGACTTCACAGATGCTTAAAAATAACAAATCAATCTTGTTTTCTATGTGGTTGAACATTGTACCAACAGCAAGTGATATCTGGCAACTTATCCAGCAAGTATTAAGTATACTGAGTTATAAGGAAATATATGCCAAGGCTGGGAAAGAGGTAGAAGTTTTGATTAGCATACAAAGTTAATAGCACCATTGACTTGTTTGAAACCCTGTCTTACTGATTTTTAAGAAAACTTCACACAAACTTAAAAGAAGTTGCCGGCTTTATGCGGAAAGGTAAGTAAGTACTGGTTAGAATACAGACAAGGAAAACTGGTTTGGTGATCTGGCCACTGTACATGACTGAAATAACTTTGAAAAATGGCTTTAAACCCACTGAAACATACTAAGTAACAGTTACTGAAGAAAATGAATGAAATTTCTTTACATTCTTGCACATAGTACCATTAAAGTGAATGTACTAAACATATTCTTTGAAGTAGAGATTAAATCCCTATACCTGGTGCTATAGGACTCAATCTAGGTTCATCCTTTACATATTCAAAGAAACTGTTAGGATCTAACTCCATGGTATGTATATCCATGTCCACTTTAATATCATCTTGATGCTGAAAATATATCAAATGAACAGAATCATGAACTACAGCTATGTCACTGAGAATGCCATTGCACACTATATGGCTAAGTTCAAGTTCACATAACTCTAATGTGTGGATCACAAGGCATGCAAATTGTGTCTTGCACATCTAGACTTCATGGTGAAGACATATTTCAAAATAGTTGCAAGCGCTTAAGGAATGTGAAAGAAGTTCTCTCCACAAACATGTGCCACACGATAGAGTGACTCCAATAGACACCCTATCAAACTTTCCCTTTGTGAATTCGCAGTCTTCAAATTAGTGGGTAGCCCCCTTTTTTCCTCCTTTAAGTCTTATAAAGGGCAACCTAGTCTTAGAGAGTTTCCCTCATAAAGTATATAGTCAGCAACCTGTCACAAAAAAATTTAATTCAAAGACTGATAATTCGCCACCATAAAAGAACAAAAAATTGTCTAAAAACGGTTTTAAACCCAACACAAATCAACCAAAGTGAAGAGAAACTAAAGTATACCTCATGCTTGATACTTTCAATATCGCTCTTCATACTGGAAAGATCGACACTATCAGCAGCAATAGAGGCCTGGGTAGGTGCAGACATGAGATCACCGCGTGAGATTAACGTACACATGTAAGCATCATGTGAAAACACTTCATGACGTATTAACTCATAGAATAAATGTATCAGGTTGGCAAACGCTAGATGGTTCTCATCATTCGAATTATCATCTGAAATAAAATATAACGTTCTGAGTTAGTCAATTGTAAATACCTTCTCACAAATGTTTCTCTAACTATAATTTTTTTGTTCGTTTATTTATTTATTTGAGTTGAACACCGCTTTTCAACAGTCAGTCATATGAGGCGGACAGTTCAGCTAACCATCGTTCCTGGGAAGAACCAGTACTAGACAGACTCCCATTTTCTGTAAGCAACTGTCTATTTTCTCACATAAAGAGACATGGTTGGTAGCTGGGCTCAAACCCATGACCCATTACTGAAATTATAATCAATTTTTTTTTCAAATTAATTTTCCTGATTCTTTATCATGCTTGGTTTGAAGAATGGCCACATTCCTCGCCCAATTGCTGTTATTTTCTTGTACTTGGCTTGTTGGTTGTAATGGGGACAAAAAATGCCCCTTGAAAATGAAATATACTAAGTCGGAGATTCGAACCCATAGCCTTTCGATTATTTGTTCGCACTCGACTATCGATGCACCACACAACGATTAAACAAATTCCTACCAATTATTGGAGCCTTGTTATCCAGGAAGTTGAGTAACAGGGACTGGAATACCGGTACACTAGGTGGTATCATCATGTCCGATCCTGTAGAGTCTTTATCATCTGACATATCTGAGTCACCATATTTCTGTAACATATTAAAACCTAATATACCCAATTTCATTGAACGATCAATCCTAATATATCTAAAATTCTAGTCATATATCTATCTATATGTTATAAACAAGAGCGCAGCAAGTGGTGCCAACGCCCGTCTGTTCACCGCCTCAGTGAGATCTATCCGCCTATGCAGTTTCATGTTGTTACCTCTCATAGTTTCTGAGTTGACTTATAAGTTATTGCATCGATGCAGACGACACAGTGATCACAATAGCTCGACTATTTCTTTGAAACAGCCAGTTTAAACTAAAATTCTACAGTACAGTAAAATCTGAGAACAAACAGGTTTTTTTTTCGGTGTTTTGGGAATATGACCCTTGGGATTGGGAATTTTCGCGGTATTTTATTCAAAATTGGGAAAAAATGTATAACTACAATTTCTGCAATGTTCAACTTATTCTACTTATTCTCCCATAGAACAGTAGCAGAATAAGGTATTTACTACCAATAGTGGTGTTAATGAACTTATAAAATTAATTTTAATTAATTTTTTTTTTGTGGATTGGGAATTTTTGTCTGTGAATTGGGAAAAAAGATACTATTTTCCATTGGGAATATGACCAAATTTTGGCCACTAAAATCAGCCAAAAAAAATCCCTGACAAAGGCCTCAATGGGAAAAATGTTGCCTTTACTGACAGGCGACCTTTATTCCGCAGTAATTTTGTTCCATATAATCATTGACTGTTTTTAAAAGAATGGTCTTTAATCACAAGGTGGCCTTTATTTTGAGGTGTTCTGATCTGCCATGACCTGGATTTGAACCTGGTATGCTGGTTACAAGTCTTACAGCACTAAACACAGTACCACAGCCATGATCATTCCAATGTACATTGTGTGACTAATACAACAAAGTAATTTAACTATATAAAATATGTTATCGGTACACCACAATAGAATTTAAGAAAGAATAATGTCATAATACAAAATCATGATTAAATATTTTGCTTAAATGAAATGATTATTTTGTGACAACTGAATACCTCAGCCCTCATATCATGTTGACGTTTCTCCAACAATTTCGCCACAACCACTGCTCGATGTGCACCTTGTCTCTTCGTGCTCACAGCCCAGTCTATAAGAAGCGTTATGATTGGCTCATCACTAACCAATGGCTGAAAGGAAAGCAAAACTAGTACAATAGCAAACAAATATGTGACAGTCAAAGGTTGCACAATAAGTGACTGATTGGTTCTCGGAGACATCTGAAAATCTTTAAATACAGTCTCCAATAACTATCAAAGACAGAAACCAGAATTCAATATCTTTCAATGTTGCCTAGCAACAATAAATATAACTCCAAACAGACTTTTGGATCACAACATCCCTACGCATCTTTGTCAAGAACTGTCTATAACAAGAGACATGGTCGGCAGACCTCAAAATATTTACAATAAAGTATTAAAATATACATACCATATTTAAACAAGAGCTTTGTCACAGAAGGGACAAATACCCCTGCCACCACTTTGACACTAAGAATGCTACTATATGGCTAAGTTCAAGGGCACATAACTCTAGAATGTGCGGATCACTGGGCACGGAAATTGTGTCTTGCACATCTACACTTCATGGTGATGACATGTTCCAAGTTTCATTGCAAGCGCTTAAGGAATGTGGAAGTAGTTCGCTCCACAAACTTGTGATAGTGTAAGCAGACAGACTGCCCAATGACCAACCAACAGAGTGACTCCAATAAATCACCTCTCAAACTTTGTTTGTGGGGGGTATAACAAGTACTTTCTAAATGTGTAAAATCTAAGATAAGAATTCACACTTATAGACATTGGAAAAATGTGTTTTTGTCAACAAAGTAACTAGTAAACAACAGACAATAAAATTTAATGTAAAATAATACCTCGTTTCCATCTTTATTTTGATTGTTGGTAAAGATTTTATGATACAGGGAGTCTAAACAGTTAACACTCTCCACTTTGTCAAAGTTGTGACGATCCAAGGTGTCTAACACATTCAACACTTTACTCATTGTGAACCCTAAAAATTAAATATACTCATTGTAATCCTTGATAATACTGTGGTTTCATTTATTTTCGTCCGTGTCATATTTCGTGTTGTTTTTTTATACTTGAATGGCTTTCACGTGGGAATGTTAATTTGTGGATTTTGGTACTTTTTTAAATACAGAGATACATGAATGAAACAAAATGTTATGGGGCCAAATCTTTCTAATGTCCATAATTTTAGCTCTCTTTGTCTTTCAGCATACTGAACTATGAATTTTTCTAACAAATATCTTTGATCTGTCAATTTTGGATCAATAGGGTTCTAAAGTAATTCTTACTCACAGTATACGTTCAATTACACCAAATTTAAAGATACAGTTTATCATATATAGTCAAACCTGTGTCACCTCCGAATAAAGGCCACCCTGTGAATAAAAGGCCAAAAAATGTCTTTCCCACATGTGGCCCTTGTTCACAGGTTCAATAGTACAATAACGAAATGGCAAAGATAAAACACAAATGTTATTATCAAAACGTTTACCTGTAGTGGACTGTTGACATTTGTCTGAGGACCATTTAACTTCAGCCGCCCTGCTTCTTAATCTAATCTGCTGTTCCATGGCTCTGATCTGAGCTCTTATCTGTAACAATAATACAATATGAGTGTGCTTACACACAGTGGGGAATCACATGACTTTATTATGCAATACTGCATGGAAAAAGGCTGATGATGGCTCTCAGTAAGTGATGGTTGATTTCCACTGCCATTTATGGCCAGTTAAATTTCACATACATTGGTACCTTTCTGACCACTGTAGTTTGCATATCTGCAAAGATTACGTTTAAAATTCATATCAAGTAGTGTTCCGTGAAGTTTAGCTTATCAAAATCATATACCACGATATGTAAAAAAGCAGACCCTGTCTGTTTAAGATATATGTATATTACCTGTTGATTTTGTTCACTAGGTGGCATCGGCAAACAAGACGGAGGACAGGGGAGAATATCCAGGGGTGATCCGCAGTAAGGGGAACTACTCCGACCTTCATTTAAATTGTTCCACACTAATGCCGATGGACTGGTCATAGTGATAACCTGAATATAGTAAACAAAACTGGGTTAATTTTTAAGACATAGGCCAACAAACACTAACAAATATACCATGACTAAAGGTTTAATCTTTGAGACACATGCTACCATCACCAAACACTAACATATATATCCCATGACTAAAGGGTTAATTTCAAGTTCTATTTGCAGAACTTAGGGAGAATCATATTTCATCAGTTTGAGATTTTCAGCATTGTATTTTTGGGAATTTCTTTCACCGAATTTGGAAAATAGAGCCTTTTTTGAAATTGGGAAGTCACCCAATTTTGGCCTCTATTATAGAAAGAAAAAAAAGGCTCTGGTGTTCCAATCACTTACATTTAATTGTAGTTAACAAACCTCAGCACTAAAGTAATTGGTTAACAAAATAATTGACTTCAACTTACTAATTATATCAAATGAAAATTGTGCATAATTTAAACGTGAACATTGTCACATATTTATATTAACGCAAAGTCAACATATTCCTTGACACAATTATTCCAAAATAATTTGAAATGAATATTACCTGTAAACAAGCACTTAAACTGAGTATAACGCCTCTATGTTGCGGACAATTATTGTATTCAGCAAATATCGCTGCCAATGGATTTTGTGAAACCATCTGCGAGGTGTTGTTACTGAAATCATAATATAAAGCATTAATGTTCCATAAGCCACAAATATACTGATATGTTATATTATAACAGAGAACAAGTCCATTATTTTGCAATGAAAATTAAACAGACAGAGTATTGCCAGATCTATTTCAGTTATGACATTGGTTGTTGCTATGGAATATTAACATTCAGCTATACATGTATAACAATCAGAATCAGGGGCATCAGTAGAGCCAAATTAAAAATCCTGAAAATCATACGCAGCCGACCATTTTTGCCAATCAAGAGGCCATCAATCATATTAAACTCAAATTGTTAAAGTTCCATTAGCTTTTTGCTATAAAAATATATGCAAAAAACAAACAATTGCTGATATTATCCCAAGATAATTAATACCGACGAAACAAGCTCTTTTTCTTCTAAAAACACTCATTTCGCTGTGAATTTAGCTTGTGTAAACTTGAAATATATAGAGCGCGTGACGTCACTTTATGCTGTGTGCATAATATGACTGCGGGAAAACACAGCTGTTCTATAAATAGTATTTTTTTCAATGATATTGAAAAGAATATGATTGTGGTTTCGGAAACATTTTTCTTGCTATAATTTATAGTATAAAGTACGCACGGGAGGAAAACACACCGGATTCCTCTGTTATAGAACAAACAGAAACTACTACGACCGATAAATTTTTATGATTGTGGGACTTTGATTTTAATTTAAGCCTTAATAAACATCCTTGCACTACAGTGGAAGATTTCATTCTCTCTGCACAAACACTTACTTATTGTTGCTTGAATTTAACATTGGAGACTGAGTACGTGGTGAGGAACAGCCAGAGTCATTACATAACTGTGACAGTCTTCTAGCAGTTGTATAAGCTAAACGTCTCGCCAGCTGAGCAGATAGGATCACTTCATCAAAGTACTGTGAACAGAATCATACTACAAGTTATTCCACAGCATATGACGATACATAGTTGTTCATAAATATGAGTATTAAATTGACTGTCTTAGTTACATATGAGTGTAAAAAAAGAAAATCAAAATAAAAAGTTTTTTGTTTGATGGAGTTAAACGTCGCACCAACAGCCACAGTCTTCACAAATAACTTTTTCATGCGTCGGACATTCAGTCCTTTAAAGGCATACATTTTATCAGACCAAATGAATTTTTACCAGACTGAATGTTAACCTGTCTTTGCATGGTCCAATTTTGTTTCTACAACATTAATCAAAGAATATGTTTTACCTATTTATGTCTTGTATGATGGTGTTATTATTCTTAACCGAATCTTTTTATTATTTCTAGTAAAAGTAAAACATTAGTTTTGGGTACTCCATTGTGCACTTTAGACAATATTCCAGCTTAAAATTTCCACGGACCCATCAATCTGATGGCCAGTCAAATTCATACCTGACAGGCAGTGAATTAGGCGGACACGGATTTCGTACTGGCCGCCAAATATGAAGACTGCAACCAGGGGTCATTGTCGACTTTTCCAATAATGGAGGAAGACCCCAGACCAGGGAAGAACTAGAACACATGGGTAACATCTAAATTTTCATTGCATTGTGATTTCCCCATAAATTGATAATGGACTGTTTCAAAATGGAAGTTGGACAAGTCCATTCAGAAAACTCAGCAGGCTAAGGGGTAAACAAATTTGTACAATACCTGGAGTAATTCCTTGAGAATAAGTTTTAAGATAGTGTCATCTGTTGGTTTCGTTTTTTCCACAATGTCAATAATCCACGACAAAAATTCCTGCCTGTCTAATAATCCTTCCTAAAACCAGCAAAAAGTCAATTTGATAACATGTACCTATCTTTACAATTTACTATAAAACTATAACTTCACTGAACTAATGAGAATCATTGGTTGCTGACGAAAACACTGTTATAAGCCTGTTTGTTTGTTTGTTTATTAGAGTTTCACGACCCTTTTTCAACAGCCAGATCCTTATGAGGCAGACAGTACATCTAACCATCTTTCTTGAGAAGAACCAGTACTACACTCCTATTCTTCGAGAGCAACTGCCTATATTCTCACATAAAGAGACATGGTCGGTAGCTGGGCTCGAACCCATGAACCTCTATCAGTGAGAGGTTACAGTGATTTGAAGTCAGCGACCTTAACTACTAGACCACGGAGGCGGGTTGGCAAAATTACCTCATATTGGTACAAGGAAAATGTATACTAAACGACAAAAGTCTCGTCTAGTTGAGGTTTCAGTAATTATTTTGTAACCAGTAATGCTACATCTCTAGTTTAGCCTACTTTATATCTTCTTCCAGTTTCATTCAATTAAAATTACCTATGAATCACTTGTAGCGTCCTCTTTCCAATGGTACAATATTTTTTCATGTACGTTTAATAACAAATCAAGATATTGCTTTTTTTGTATGCCGGACAAAACTTTTGTCAATGAGTATACTTCAAAATAGCAGTACAAAATGACATCAATGAAAACTGACACGCATATAACTTACATCGTACATATGTCTTGCCAGCTTAGAACAGTAATGCCATTGCTTTAAAGCGAGGTCAAGGTCAACTTGTAACGGAGCTTGTGTAGCCGTAAGGAAACTCATTACTGGACCGGTTGAGCTGCCATGGTAATGTTCCTGTACTTTATTTAACTGTTCTTTCATGAATTTTGTAAGTCCTAAAGTCCATTCTGCAATAAAAAGAGATCATGTTATACAGTCAAGTCAAACCTGTGTAAGTAGCCATCTCCATATAAAGGTTGCTACCCTAGGAATAAAGGCCATTCTTTGAAAAAACCCTACTGACTACAGTATCTAGAACAAAATGATCACTGAATAAAGGTCACCTGTCATACGTCTTTCCCACGAGTAGCCTTTATTCACTCTACATGCAAGTAAAAATCAGCAATGGGTGCTTATGTAAATATCTGCTGTTGATTTACACAAGTATAACATTATCATGACTATGTTAAGTCTATTTTACATGGTTAAATTCATCAAAAATGTACAGTGACAATGAGGTTTCTTCCATGAAGCTTGTAAAATTTATTAAACTGAATAGAAACCATTAAAGATTCGCCCTGTAAATATATACACCATTAAAATTAAAAAGATCAGAAATGGATGTTCAATTCATTTTAAAATACAACAAAAAATATAAATTAATAATACAACAAGAGGTAAATGCCAACTGGATAGTTACTTAAAATTATTGATTAAACAAGGACGTGACAATTGACCTCAGAATCAATCATGTGATAATCAACCACCAAAACTCATTTCTGGACCTAAGTCCTAAGACTAAGTTTTTGTGTTGGAGGTCACTGTGACCTTGACCTTTGACCTCAAAATCAATAGGGGTTATTTATATGTGATGATAAACCTCACTACCAAGTCTGAGGGTAGTAAGTCAAATCATTCTCTAGTTAATAATCGAATAACGAACCGACCAACATGTGTAGAGCAACATACCAACTAATTTTCGATAATTTTAATAGTCAAAATACCATACCTAATGATTGATCAACTGTCTGTCTTTTCTTAGGCTTGTTCTCCTGCATAGCCAAATAATTAGCTGCAGTCATTTTGATGAACCAGGAAGCTTTGATCATAGGCATGTTAAACTCACAGAGATTGGTAAAAATCTCTTCTTTCTTACTGTAGAAGAATGATGGTACCCTCTTACTCAACTGTGCAAGAGGCTTATTCCCGGAAGCCAGATCTTTGAACCAGTTTTCTACCATAGGTTTTTTCTGTGTTGTGACCTAGAGAGAAAATTCTATTTAGATGCATACATAAACAATGAATACTAAATTTCGATTCATCTAGACTTAAGACAGTAAGTTGAATCATTCGCTTTCAATTTTTCCAAGTCATTGCACCCAAAGAAAAAATTCCCGCCAGTGAAATTTGTGAAATATAGTGAACTCGAGCAGGTGGAGCTGAATGTTAATTGTTTATTTTCAAAATTCCTCTAATAGGATGGGATAGAGCTATAAAATAATTAGTTTGAACACTAAAATTATCAGCTGTTACATATCAACAGAGCTTTCTATAAAACTTACAGGCCAAAAGTTATCCTTAATTATCTGTTGTTTCTTTTTACTACTGTCGCTCCATGTATTCAGTTCAATCTTCTTGGTCATCACAGCACTGAAGAAGGCTCCAAACTGCAAAGTAACAATAAACTGTTTCACTTTTAATAGAAATCTAAATCATGAACTCATATTATCTTTTATCTACAGTGGTCAGGGCAAGCTGTTATAGACAAATTTTTGACATCTGACTTTAAAGTTTGATCTTGACCTTTGAGCCACGAGCATGGATCAAAGGCACTACTCGCCATCTCAACACGGTGAACATTAAATTTTGTGTTCAGACAAGCATAATCATGATACACCTAAGAAAGTGTCATTGGGGTGACTATGCCAAGCTCACCATAATCAGGCCCAACAAAAAAGCTGCGTCATTCAAAACTGTTTCGAACAAATCCGACAAACATAATGAGATCTATAATATGACTAGATATGTGTTACCTTTTCTTGGCTGATATTTGCATTCTTGGCAGATCCATACTGAAATAACAATCAACAAAATATTAAAATATAAATTATTTTTTTCAATACACCGTTACACGAACTGAAGAAATATCAAATCAATGCAAATTGTTTTGCCACAAAAGTGGGACAAATAATCTTGTAAGATAATGAGTAAATGATATAAAGTATAACTATAAAGTTGTCATCACTTAAAACATATGAAAATAACACCTAAAAAAATTTTCCTTCATGCTCATTAAAAATAGGGTACATAGGTATCAATTTTTTTTTTTTATTGTTCATTATGGATTTATTCTTGAAAGTGTGCGGACAGGCAGTAGTGAGATCGTGGATGTACTGTTCCTCAGGCTAATTTTCTTCAGGCTAAGTAGACCTTAGACAAAGATAATATTATTAACTAAAATTAAAAAGGGGATCATTTGTTAAATTAAAAACAAACCTCATCATTGAAGTGTGGCAAATTGCTGAATCCCAACTTAACACTGGTAGATGTGAGCTCATCCTACAATAAAAGAAAAAAAAGAAATTTCGGAAATAAGTATGTCAAAATATATCCGTTTAGATTTCGGACAAATAAACCTATCCATATATTATGATAGTTTTGGCACAAATATTTTCTGACGGTGAACGATAAAAAGTAGCCAGACCTCGTTATATAAATGCATCTATACGAAAGAAAAATAAAAAAAGAACCTCTTTCTGCTTTGCATCTTGTGGGTAAACATCAGGCGGACCGAGCCTAGACTTTTTAAGCGGCCGCTTATCCTGACTTGGAAAAGCGGCCATTTTTATTTTCCTCTATGGTGGTTAGGTGTAAATGCCGGAGCACGGATCGACTGAATACGGATCCCCGGTAAATTTGCGACCTTTTGATAATGTTGTGTTTCCTGTCTACGATGTTTTCATCATATATATAAACATTCAAAGCAAGTAGTAAGTACAATCTGGGACCATTATATGCCACAGGTACAATATACTTACTTGTATGGACAAGAAGCCATTAACAAGAATTTATGCTACTAATGGTGTTCTGTAGGTCCGTCACAATAGACTTTTAGTGTATCATAATCAGGAATAGTCTGATTGTCACGTCGCTGGACCATTTCCAGCTCATGTATGTTGACTTCTGAGTGTGTGGACGATACAGAATATACATAATTCTAATTGTGGTCTGATCAGTATCTTATATACTTAAGATTTGATGGTTTCATGTTGTGTATTGATATGTTACGCTTTCAAAGCACAGAGTTCAGTTTGTATTTCTTGTTACTCGATCAATATGTGTATTCTAAGTGAGATCTCGGCTGACGTGGGTTGTTCGGTTGTGAAATTGTGCATATAAACTATAGTTTTTTGACTGATCAAAATCAAAGTTCCTATATTAATTATAATATACATAAAAAGTATACAATCCATACGGTAATGGAATATGATCAACTGATCAAGAAAGTCTCCCATACCAAGAACTTTTGCATATAAGTCCTTGCCCATACTTAAACACGCATAGCGTGCGCCGCCATTATACATAGTTCCCACATCTACAACATTTACCTCCCTTGGCGGCCATCTTGCTTGGCAAATTCAACAAGCACTACTAGAAGATATTTATATTTTTGTTTTATAATTCTAAATATAGGATATTTATAAGTGACAACTACATTTTCTTAAACCTGATGTGATTATGGCCTTAACAACTTCATGATTAAGTTATCTTTTATACATTAAGTTGTTTAATTACCAATTTTCTGATTTTTTCTATTAAGCGCATAAGAAATTTGCCAAGCAAGATGGCCGCCAATAAGGTAAATATTGTAGATGTGGGAACTATGTATTGCGCTTTTTCTGGCCCGATAACATACGTAGTGTCAGGGGCAGGTAACTCCAGATTCTATATTACACTGCGTAGTACAGGTCTTTGGTTGAAACAAACGAATTAAGACAGCTTATTTCTTATTTCAAATTTTATTGCAAATCAAATTAGGCTTATAAGTGATGCATATACATGCACATGTAATATAAAAACAGGCTATATTAATATACATGTATTTAACGTCCTATGAGTTTAATGAAAATCGCATGTGATAACGCGTATACAAATGTATATACATGTACCTTTCTGAATGCATTTCAATAGTTAGAACATGCATGTATTTTACAATAATATAATTGTTTACCTCAAGAACTAACAATTATGTTGATATATCAGTTTTTTACTACATGGTGGGGAAATATTTAGGTACAAACAATTAATATACATAACTTAAGAGCTTAATGCATTAATTTTACAACTGATATGATTGCATTTGCAAACATTTCTATTTGCAAAATTCCGAATCAATACACTTTTTTTCTATTTGGTAGAATGACTCTAGTTATATAGCATTGTTAGTTGCCATGTATTAACACGCCGGAGAAACTGTTTGTTGCATAAGAATTCTCCCAGACACTATCACTGCCACAAGAAACAAAACACCGCACCGACACATTCTCCCCTTTATCCACTTTTGCGATGGTGTCCAAAGTATAGCAGGCCTCATAGTCGGCATCACCTATAAGGCTAGACGACATCATTTTTTCTCCAACGTAAATTGCGTGGTAAGTACGCCCTCTAATTGATAAACAAATTTGTACTGTGAAAAGATACACGCCACCGAAAGGAGCCGTGAACAAACCAGTCTTGTTGTTATAGGAACCATCAGTATTAACGAGATCAGTACTGAAGACAACAACTTTGTTATCTGTCATGGCCTTGTCCTCTACTTTATGGCTCTTGAATGCAACCATAGGTGTGATTAGGGACTCTGAAAATAACAATGGTGATGATTAAGATACGTCATTACACATTACGAAATATCTTATTTGAACAGGAGGACAAAAATATATGTATTTATAATATTTATGATAAATGTGTTTTTGGTCCGTATTGTCATTCTGGGCCTTAATAACCTTCATACAATATCCCTGTAACGTGCTAGCCCACTGTGATATTAACTAAGTCCTTGTCACTACCACAGAGACATTATAAACATTACACATACTTCTTAATTCTTCTGTAGTTCCAGCAAAACCATCAATGGTATCCGTATGTTTCTTCAGAACTGCCATCTCGTCGCCGACACTTAATTTCACTTGATTTATTTCATCTCTTGCTGCTTCAATGTCTGCTTTAAATGCTTCGCGTTCTTTAGATAATTCAGAGAGAGCATCTATGACTTTATTCTGCGTTATGTCCAGCTCTTCCTTTGTCCTTTCCACAAACAACTGCAATCGAATTAGTTTTTCGAGTGTTTGTTCTTCATAGTGAAATTTAGAACATGATTGTTCAAGTTTAAATCCAAAACTTGAAGAAATAAGTAAGAAAACAACAAATATGCTAGTCGACATTTTGTGTTGTGATGTTTACAACAGGTAACTGAACAACGTTTTGAATGCTGAGTTTGTTTCAGAAATGAATCAAGCGAGAGTTGTGGTTACAAATCGCTCGACTGGCTTCTCAGTTAAGGTTTTATACCCATATAATGTCCAATATTTGTTGTACATTTGTATATCAAAGGGAGAGGACAGATTGTAATTTGATATGGAAAAATATCATATAGATCACCGTAAAATATCATCAGAAATTGATATTTTTCTCTTGTTGCAAGGGCAATAACTCTTACAAAAAAATCAAAATGTGTCGTAAATTAATGAATTATTATGGAGTTAATTCATTGAATACATGTACATAGTAGTAAACTTGGATGAAACTTGGAAGAAACGGGTACAATAGACGATAAACAATGTACGTAATGTATTTATTTTACTTTTTTTGCCACGGACATAGTAAATTGTGTGTACATGTATACATTATGTGTAAAATGAAATAATTCTTCGGTTCTTGGAAACTCTACATAACCGTTTCATAATGTAGTACATGTACTTGGGCGTAATGCGTTATATCCGATACTTACCTCTTTACCCGGTCTGCGGCCGTGGTCCTGTAACTGTTGTTAGTGAGCTGGATTTGTAATTTGGTTCGATTCTCGATCGCGGCAGATCATACCACTGGAACCATAAACATTTGACAGAAATGTCGACTTTCCTCCACCTGTGTAGAAGTTGCCGATTACTTGTGGATGGGTAAGTTTGTATCGGTTCGAATTATGTCCAAGAAAACTTGTTAGGTGAATCGGTCGCCGTATAACTGAAATATTGTTGAAAACCCAACGGTAAATAAAAGAAATCTCTTTACTACGGTCCGAAGATACCTGTCTAGGTAGTTGGTGTGAGGACACTGAAAAAGCGAAAGACGGAGGATAGAATCGAATCCATGACCTTATTTTCAGTAGTTCGGCGCCTTTTCACTTGTTGTAATCTTCCGTATGTCTTCGTCTTGGAATAATCGAGCTGAAAATATATACTCGACTATATGTTTACGGGGGATATGGCACAAACATTGTTATAAACTAACTAATCTTTGTACATTCTTACAGGGCCGTAGATATCGGGGGCTCGGGGAACAGGGGGGGGGGGAGCTTAGTAACCCATGCCAATAATTTCGACTGTTATGTGTATAATGTTAATTAAAGGGGCTATAAC